>JARHVA010001018.1:3600000-4039078 GCA_037957365.1 Torreya grandis
CCTGAATTGCCTATTGTCTCCTCTATGATAACTCTAATTGATACAATTAATAAATAGAAATAAGTAAAAACATCTTTCCAAGGTGCCAAAAATGATAAAATACATTCTTCTACTCTAGCTATGCTTGTTCCACAAGTCTCAACTTTCATCCTACCTACTTCAAGCATGAATAATTCATATTGGTTGTCCATAGTGGTGAATAAAACAATAAAAGTTGTTGAACCTAAGGATATAGACTTTGAAACTTTGACAATCTCTTTCTCAAAAAGGCCAAAAAAATCAAGAACAATTTTACGAATGGTAACATATGAAAAAAGAGAGAAGTATGTAGAAGTGGAAATTCATGCAGTCAAAAAGGATAAATCAGAATTGAAGACTATCAAGAATCTAGAGTTCATTTAATAAATTCTAATAGGGAAGGCATGAAGGGAGATGTACACTTGGAATCTAGTACCATTTTTTTTTAAATGGATAAAGACAGTAATAAAGGATGAGATAAAGGGAAAAGTAGAATAGTTTAATTTAGTGATATAGAGATCGATTGGACTAATTCAACAAGCTATTACTTCATCAAGTCTTCATGCTAAGACATTAGATAAATTAAGAGAGGTAGGTCAAATTGGAAACACAATGAAAGATTGGATTGAAAATATTACTAATCAAGGAACCTTAGTAATTCTTGGTGTGGTAACAATGGTCTCTAAAATCCGATTGTAATGTGAATAGATAATGATAAAAGAACATGGATATGCAAAATAAAAATAGAACTGGGAAGAATTCATTCCCAATTTAATTGAATTCTCAAAATTTCCTTCTATTGACCTTATTTAAAAAGGAGTCATCAATAAGTAAAAAGTCATTATCAAATTGAATTCATCTAGGCTATGAAATTCAAGATCCAATCTCTTCAAGATTGCCTTTAAAAATTCAATAGTGCAAAGTCACTTGTAAGTGATGTGATGATGGATGTTGACATTGAGGTCAACAATTTGAATTTCCCTTTTGTCAATGATAAAAATCAAAATGGGAATCTGATTTCAATTGAAACTATGATTTGACAATTTGGAGAGCAAATTTAGGAGATTATCAATCCCATATCTACATTTGGTCATGATAAACTTCACTAATTAGCCAAATAAAAAGTGGGTGATGATAATCTTAACATGAAGATAAACAGTCTCCAAAGTAAACTTCAAGAAATGAGAGATTTAGATTGCTCAGTGGACTTTGCTTATAGGTACATAGATGGACTAGATGAAGATTTGATAAGGGTATTTCTCTAAAGATTTAATGATTTTCTAAAAGTGAAATAATTGTCAATAAAGGAGAAAGAAGACTGAGGAATTGTTTTCAGTGTTCTAGTGTTTTCTTCTCATGTTTCTTTTACTCCTAACTTGTATTGTCGCACTACATTTCCCTTTGCAAATGTATGTTGTCATTTTGCAAATTATCTTTGTAATTTTACCAACTTGATTTTTCAAGTTGTGCAATTGATAATGTACTTTTGTAAGAAATGTAAAAACTCCTAATGTTTTTTTTAAGTGGTGTTAAATGCTCAAAACATTTTTACACCATTTGAAGTTATAATTTCTTGTTGGTGTTTTTGCAACCCTGTAAAAAGGCAAAATAGGTGGCATTACACCATAACCACCCATTTTAGCCTATAAATACAAGTTAGGCCTTAATATTTAGGGTTCAAAATAGAAGGATTTTGGCAAAGCTTTGTAAAATAAGATAGAACATTTTACTTCAAGAAGATCAATACTAAGAGGTGTTTCTAAACTTTATATTAGTAACTCCTTGGATTATGTCTTTTTTGCTTGATTTAACATAATTGATTTTTATTGCTATTGATACTTTTTATATACTATTAAGACCAAGAAATTAAGTCTTAAATATCATTTAGAGTTGTGATTTATATTTATGATATATTAAGGAATCTCGATGGGAATAGGAATGATAGCTTTGTTATTTCTACTAGAAAATATAGAGAATTACTCATCTTTGTTATCTCAGCCAAGTAGATATTTTGGTGTATGTTTTGTATTCTCAAGAATATGAATGTCTTTTCTACCCATTAAATAAGATAGATTTCCTCTTCAACATTAGTTTTCCCTCCGATGTATTGTTAGATCTTTAGTGTTTAACTTGACAAATTTGTCATCTTAAAACATCCATTTCTTTCCTTTCTCTCTCCATACATTCCTTTCTAAAAAACTCTTCGTACTTTTAGGTTGAAATAAATACCCCAATAATTTACAAATTTTATTTGTAAATAGTTTATTTTTAATAAATTTTTGGTTTTCAATAAAAGTAACTTTGCCTTATAATAAGAGAGGTATTTCATACCTTATGTTGTTGACGTAATTTTTTGATTTGTCCCCCTGACAAATTTTCATGCCAACACACTCCAAACAATAAATTTCTTCCATCTACAAAGTATTTAGTTTATACAACCTTTAAACTCCACTAGAGACTTAGTAGAACTGGAAGCTAACTGAAAACCCATTTCAATAGGATGATGATCTAATGAGTTGTTAGGAAAGACATTAATAACATTTCCTTGATAAATTGGAGGGATAATGTAATATTTATTATTCAAAATAAATATGCCCAATATATAATCATTAGTATATTTTGATGAAATAATAGTATTTAGGCTATCAATTTTTTATTTTTTCATGACCCCTAATTCAAAATTTGAATCAACATATGTGGGTGACATAAATTGCATCAAGGGTTACTTAAATACACCAAAACTTGCCAAATCTGCCAATCTATCACTGACATAATTTTACATCATCATTTGAGTTTTTGATGTAGTTTAGAATCATTATTTGTGCCATGCACTATAATTTCATGAAATTTTAATTCCCCATTAACCATTCACTTGAAGTGACATGAGTCATGACATAATTGTGACAATTTTTATGTCAAGTTTTGTTATGTATCACAAAATGCAACAAATTGTATTGAAAACAAATTTATTTTGTTTATAGAAAAACATACACAAAATTCAAATAAAGGAAACTCTTTTATAAAAAAATGATCATGTTTTTAAATTTTTTTATATGCAAATAAACGGGTGTAATTTACAAGGAGATTTCTAGATACATTTCCCATAAAACACAATATTTTAATGTTTTGGGCCCATCTGTGGAACCCATTATCAAGAGAGAAAGATTTTTTTATTTCCATAAAGATATGCTATTACAATATAAATAAGATATTTCTTGATGCATGACCATCCACATTCCATTAGTCCTTAACTATTTAATTATTCATTAACTATATTAAGTACTTCCAAGAATTTCTAAGACTAAGTCCATCATCCTTATTTAAACTTTTAGGAGTCTTATCTATTTAAAGTGCATTTCAATTTCTACACTCCCTCCAATGGTCTATGTTTGCAATCATCTTTGCACCGCCTACATACATGTGGTGTTTTGATAGGTATTAAAGGAGTTGCACAAAGAGATTTAACTCATGTAAAGATTCTTAAATTTGAATACATAGAGAGAATAATATAAGCACATAATATATTATAAATTACATTAAATAGTTATTATTGACCAAAATTTTACCCCAGGTCAAATTAGGTCAACCCCCCTACATTTTAAAACTTTCCATAAATTCCTCTAGGTTTGAAAATGGTCACAATGTTCCTAAATGAGGTCAAGTTATACCTTTTAGGGCCACATAATATGTTTGAGCTTTTTCATATTTGTCTCTCTCTTAATGTCCTTTTATACCACCTTTTGGTCATTTTAAGGAAATCTATGATTTCTCATCAAAATTACAAATGTCAAGAAGTATACTAACATATTTCATGTCAAAGGCTTTGAAACTAAAATATTACAGGTCCAATGTAAAAAGAAGAATATCATTTGGAAAAAGGTTAGTTTCAGGTAGTTGTATGGATTAGGTGACTCATCTATAAGTGTAAGTGCTTCAAGAAGGTGTCATGACATCTCCAAAAGTAATTTTCAAGATTAGGTAGCTTCAATAGATCCAAAATGGATGAAAATTAGTTCCTCTCTTCTATCACTCTCTTGGATAACTTAGAAAGGTCTAACAATTTTCATTTGGTACGGACTGGAGAAGAGGATTTGGAGTGAGTGAACTTGGTGGATGTTAGGGGTCCTTATAAGCTTCCATTTCATGGTCATAGTTTTAGGATTGGTGTCTTGTGCTATATGAACAATTGTTAATATTATTAGTACTTTCAAAATACCTATGCAATCCCAATGGCTTGGTTTTTCTCATCTAGTTGCATTTTATAAATTGGTTTGTGTGAACAAAGTAATGTATGTAAGCTTATAGATCATATCCACCCATTTCATGTTGAATTCAACTAGTTTGGCACGTGTGACCATGGAAAAGAGGAAGAACCATCCCCTTGTGATAGGAGTGAACACCAATGAAGGTTGAGAATAGTGTTTAATAGTTACAAAGTTCATCCTTCTATGAGTGGCTTCAGGTCAAGGATGATACATTTGTTTTCAACCCCTTCGAGCATGGTTGGTCATATTTTCCATTAAAAGAGATCTCAAGGGCGACAGTCCAATATGGGATAAATATCAAACACCATAGCCACCTCCATTTTCTCAAAGTTGAATAAAGTTGTAAATAGGAAAGTTTACCTTAATTTATCTAAAAAATGATTATGGTCCACATAGTGACATCCCATGGTGAAGGTCTAAGAGATGTAGGTAAGCCTAACAGCTTCATTCTTGTAGCCTAGGCCTAAGGGTAGCATCTTAACATAAGAGGAGATAATTAGGTCAAAATAAGATGACAGTATAATTGGTTTTCAACTTAGTCAAAATATTTATGGAAACACTCAGAGAATTACAATGTGATTAGATCATAATGAACCTAGAACAATGCAAATTACAATTAACACCTAGTGCATTGATGGTAAGGGATGATTATAGGGTCTCAAGGTAGAAATGAGTCTATCCAAGTGTGAAATGGTCTTAGGTACCTCAAGAGAAAATGAAGGTTTGAAACATAGTGCTCAAAAATTTATCATCACGTACAATAAGTCTCTTGGTTTCCCTAATGAACACATATATTTTGACTCATACTCAGACTAGCCTAAGCTAATGAAGGATGCAGGTTTGGTTGGTATGTAGAGGTATAATATGTATGACCATGTAGAAATCACTCTTAGAGTGATAATATCACACTTTCATGAGATTTTCATAGGAAAATAAAATAAGGTGAAGTTTTATCCAAGTTGGGTTTCAAAACTTCATACTTAGTCTAAGCCCAAAACCCTATAGTCACACTAGCAGACCATGCCTATCATGAGGTAATTTTATGGTTAAGACCTATAGAAGCATGGTCAAACTTTGATATTTGATAAATATTTTCATCATGATTTGGACTAGGACTACATGGTCTCCTTTAGTTTAAACTAATAGTGTAAGTGCTCACTATTTTATCTCAGACCTGATGCACACCATAAGAAGTGTAACTTGCAGACCTAGTGCATTGAGAGAAAAGGATGAATGGTAGAGTATTAAAACACTATGGGAGGATGTGTAAGATTTAATTTGATGTAAAAAATTATTGAGGATGTCCTAAATCCACTATAACCACTCATAGGTGGTCACATACTCAAAAAACCTAGTCTATGCCTATGAGGCCTATAACTAGATATGAACCTCATGGATACTAATTTCACTCCAATGATCATGTGACCTCCTAAAACAATGTGAGAGATTTCATGGGTGAGTGGAGAGTTGATTAGACTCAATATTTTGTATGGTATAACTCAAATTGACCATTTTTCCCCTTAATTTGTCTCAGGGATGTCTAGAATGCAAGCTAGTTGCTCGAGAAGTAGTTTATTTCACTCACATATATACAGACAAGATGCATGGGGCCTTGAGAACTTATGGATAATTGAGGGAGGTAATGAAATTAAAACTAATGGTATTGTTTTGAAGTTTAGGGACCTAACCTTTATGAATCATTGTTAAGAACCTAAATGACATAGAATTATGATAAGATCCCAATGAGGAAAAGATGAATAAAAATGCACCCAAAAGTGGTCAATTTGCATAAAGAGTTATTCTAACCTACTTGGAACTTTCTCAAGATCCCCACCACTCAATTATTCTGTACCATCACTTGTATGGATGAGTCAAATTCTCTATTTTCTACAAGATTTGAGGTGATTCAAAAGTGTAAAAAGGAATGAATGAGTGAAATTCATGGTAGATTAGAAGGTGTGTAGAGATTCATTATAACTCCTTATACCCCATTATCACCCCATTCATGCATGAAAACTCCTTTGCTAATATGAATGTTATAGGCAGTCTTTGATAGAATAGTGAGAAGCAAGTTGATTGCCAAATTAGGGATGAGAAGTGTAATATTGAGTTTTATTGATGTCTATATGATAAAATAGAATAAAAATAGGTTCTTGTGATGTGTCTCACATCTCTATAATAAAATCTATTGAGCATATGTAGGTCACCCTAATGACAAGTGTGAGAGTTTAGGCCTAGAGGGCTAGTCTCTACAAGAAAGTGAACAAGTGGCAAAGAAAAGATCATTATTTGGAGGGGTGCATAATTACCTGCCCCAATCATGTTTCCACCTTCTTAATTCAATGCATATGTGTTAATGATGTCTAAGGCAGTTCTAGGCAGTTAGTGTACTTCTCATCAAGAGAGTAGTTTCAAGAAGGACAATAAAATGTCCCTACACCAACTTCAATAATATGTCATGTTTTAGATAGAAACTTGTCTAAGAGAACCTTATGATATATTCTATAACTCATTCTCTTGCATTGTAACTAGTTTTCAAGACTTGACACTTGGCATTATGACTCTTCAATGTCACTCTTTCTCTCTCTTCTCCTATTGCTCTAATAATTGAAGCCATTTTAGCTTTATAAATAATCCATAATTGGTATGGTAAAGCCCTAATGGTTTGACATCTTGTTTTTTCTTTGAATAAATTTATTAAGTTAGTTTAGTCTCTGCAATTCTCGCCTAAGTATGTCAAGTAGTCTATTTGGATGACAAGTGATGATTGTTTCTCCTTGCTTCCATTCTACTCTTATATGCATTGTGTAAGTAATCTTTTTTCTAATAGGTCTCATGAAGCGTAAATGTTTGTTAGGTGTATTTTAAGTGTGAAGGAGATTAGTAGTGTCTAATATCAGACCTCTTATTCACACACCTTTGGAAATGCATGGCAATCTGCCTCCATGTAGAAACACTTATGCTAGAAGAACCTTGAGTTGGGATCAATTTTAGTAATTTGCCTTTATAGTGTAAGTTTTAAGTATGTTTATGGAGATATCTTTAGTGTATTTCCTCCATTATTATAGGTTACTTTATGTTTCCTTCTTATATTTTCACCCCAGTAAGTGGTTAGACTAGTGTAGTTGGGACCCTGAATAGTTAGATCAAGGGAGCTAGCTAGCCCATAATCTAGAGATCTATCTTTTGTATAAATATACCTGTACTCAGAGATAGTTTCATGTTATCCCAAATTTGATAAGGTTTGATTAACTTATCTAGGCTAAAAATTTGGGCTATAATAGTTCTAGCATGCTCGGTGGGACCTGTGGTCCAAGAAGGTTATTCAAGGTGAATGTTGGTCTTGATAACAAGATGCTATAATAGTCTACTTCCTATAGTATCTAACAATTCCAATAATTAACTCTTGGTGGTAGACTAGAGCATTGTTTCATGCCTAAGGTAATAACAAGATCTCATACTAAAGGCATTCATTTTTATTTCTAAGAGCTTCCTTATTATTCAATCAAAGGATACAAATTTGCTAACACCCATCCTTACCCAAGGAGATCATACCTCGCTCATAGACCTATAAAAAAAAAATTGATTGGCCCAATATTGCAAAATCCTAAAGCTATCATGGCAAGGAACCTACATTTTTTTAATTTCAATCATTAAAGTCCTCTAAGAATTTCCCATTATGATCGCATTCCCATATCAGACCTCAAAAGTGTCCCTTCATACACATATGAGACTATCATTACTCCTATTGAGCACATTAGGAACATTGCCAACTTATGCAATATACATCATATCATTGAGGAGAATATAGATATTAGGCTATTGGTTGTCTCTTTCAAGGGGAAATATCTTGATTAGTATGGTAATTTGGTTCTTGAATCTATCACCACATGGGATGAGTTGGGTGATGCTTTGAAGAGAAGGTTTGAGGATAAGAGTGATAACTTTTCATTGACTGAGAAGCTGACCAACATAAGAAGAGAACCTCAATAAGATATTCAAGACTTTAACACAATGTTTCAAAATACATGGGATAGGATCCCAATCTTGGTAATACATAATGCACATCATGCTTTCCTTTATTATCTTAAGGCTTTTGACAGTGATATTTATATGATGGTACAATCTATGATAGGGAACACATTGCCTAATGCCTATGAAGAGGCCATTAGGGCTTATAACTATTTTATTTAGGCTAGGAAGATTGTTTCAAGACCCCTTATGCCTTTATTACCTAATTTTCAAACCCTTACACCTGTTATTGCTCCCATCCCTACACCAAAATATAATCCAGTTGCCCCTAGTTAGTCAAGTAAATCTAATGAGGCAAAAATAGTGAAGGCTCTTGAAAAAGATATTTTAGGTCTCAAAAGGATTTTACAATAGCATCAAGTGAGACCTTTCCAAATCCATTATCAACACAATTAGTCTTATCCAAACTATCAAGGCAATAAACCACCTTTTCAAGGTCATCTTCAAGGTTAAGAGCAACTAGTTCAAGCAAAATAATATAATGGTTATAATCCCAATGCTCCCTCCACCTCAAAAGCATTAGTGCCTAATTAAAACAACCTTGATCAAGAGCATGAGGGTCAACCTCTATGGTATAACCCTAATGATCCATCTACCTATGCCAAAGAGTCCTTCAATCATTCTTTCATGGAAAATTTGGGAACAAAGCCAGTCATGACGCAAGTTGAGGTACCCAATGGAGGAGAAAAGAATGGAGAGATTACTCAAGTGGGCTATACTTTAGTCAATT
This sequence comes from Torreya grandis, assembly GCA_037957365.1. NCBI lineage: Eukaryota > Viridiplantae > Streptophyta > Pinopsida > Cupressales > Taxaceae > Torreya > Torreya grandis. The sequence goes on from JARHVA010001018.1 coordinate 3,609,046, forward strand.
GGAAAAAATATGACTCATGTGCTATGAATTACCAAGGGCAATCAAGCAAAGACTAAAGTCCTATAATTATAAATAAAAGGTCAAAGAGAAAGGCAATTGAAGAGGTTCAAGGGGATAGTAATGGTCCATCAATGAGATTTCAAAAAATCCAAAGGGCATGTATGTCTAATGAAATCCCAAAGGCCCAAGTTTATTAAATAATTAATACTTTCAAGTTATAGGCAGTATTATTCCTACTAGTGGATAAGCTAAGGATAGTGGATATTTCACTAACATTGTAGAGCAAATGAAAAAGGCTCATGTAAATGTATCAATGTGGGATACATTAGTAATACTTGGAAAAGAAGATTTGCTCCAAGAAGAGCTATCCAAACTCATCATGATAACCAAGCAGCCTAGTGGGAAAGAGGTAGCCTTGACAAACACATTGAAACATAGTGAGGGATAGCCAAACAAAATTTAGAAAGTAGAAAAACCTTCTCTATTATATTTCTCCATCATCATTAGAGATGCCTTGGTTCACAATTTTTTGATTGATAGTGGAGCGAGTAATTTAGTTATACTCAAGCAAGTAGATGATAAGTTGAATTTGAAGTATGAACATCATTTCAAGGGAGTGATACAACTAGATGGGTCAACTACCAAGACAATTAGCATAATCAAAGTTTTACAACTTATTCTTTATTCTTTTCCTACTTTCACTATTCCTCAAGATGTTGTGGTTGTGGATGTGCCACCTTAATTTTCCATTTATTTTTTAAGATATTTTACTGCTAAGATTGGGGGATACTTGACCTCAGATTGGATATATATGGAATTTAGGACTATGTATGGTGATAAAGTGTCAATCAAATCTAAACCTCTATCTCAATTCCATGTAGAGCTATATGTGCCTTATACATCGAACATGAATTACAATATCAGTGATGAAAAAAATCATCCTAGTAATCAAGAACCTCTAACACTTTTTAATGGCATAGCTGAATTATACCTTGATGAATGGGGAGTTGAACAATATGGATTTGATCTATATGAGCATATTGAAGAAACTAGTCTTGGTACATACATCCTCTATGAATAATGTGATGGATCTCTTGAGTAAAATTATGATGACACTCTAAGACAAGTTGCATGGGGTAACTACCTTTTGCACATGGATGATGATGTTACTATTCCATCTTAACAAAGCATGACAATCCTAGTGAGCATTCAGTTCTGCTTTCCAAAGAAGATAATGTTCATGAGCATGAACCTCAAGAAAGTTTATATGTGGCAACAATTCAATTCCAAAGTATAGGAGTTTGAGGAGGCAAATAGGTCTACAAATATTCAAAAGTAATATAGACCTGATGATGAGGTAGATCATATACCTAATGAGCACAAATAAGATAGCCTTGAAGATTCCCAAGAGCAAACATATCATGATTCAAATACATTTGAACTTGGGAAATGTTTCATGACTCCCAATGATTAGATTGAGGAGTGTCAAGTGAACATGATAAAGGTCAAGCAAGATGCAAAGTCAAACAAGTCTCTAAAAAAGCTAGATGGAGTGTTCATTAGAGTTACAAGTGACACACTCATTGTTAGAAGGAGATCCAAAAATGGTAACTCATTTGATTACCTCTATAATCAAGTTTTAATTGACAAACATTCATTTTATGATGGTTAGTTTGTTTTCATGGAGTAGCAGTGATTTTAGAAGAATTGTCTTTGACCCTGGTTGAATCAATGAAGAAGTTGTCCTTCACCTAAAGTGTCTTGAGGTCTTTTATATATTAGGATAGGTGTGGTTTTCCATAATTTCTAGGCACATTATTTGGTGCAAGTTGTTTGTGTGTTCTCCCTAAGTGTGTAGAGAGCACAAATGTGTATCTTGGTGTATTATTTTGTGTGTTTGTTTCTTGTTGTGTTTGGTGTGAGTTTGGAGTCTTATCAGAGACATCAATGTCAATTGTAACATATGAGTGACTCCATCACCCAATGGAAAGACAAGGCAATTGGTCCTTAACAAATCAAGTATGTTACCTCTAGAAATCGCTAAAATATTGACCAATGTTTTACCCTAGGTCAAATTAGGTCAACCTCCCTACATTTTAAAACTTTCCATAAAGTCCTCTAGGTGTAAAAATGGTCACCATGGACCTAAATGAGGTCAAGTTACACCTTTGAGGGTCACATAATATGTTTAATCCTTTGTCATATTTGTCTATCTCTCTTAATGTCCTTTTATGTCACCTTTTGGTCATTTTAAGGAAATATATGGTTTCTCGTCAAAAAGAAAAATGTCAAAAACAAAAATAACATATTTCATGTCTAAGAATGTCAGATAAAGAATTTGAAATTGAAATATTGTAGGTCCAACATAAAAATAAGAAGGTCATCTAAAAAAAGGTCAGCTTCAAGTAGTTATACGAATTGGGGTGACTCATCTGAAAGTGTAAGTTCTTAAGGAAGGTGTCATGGTATCCCCACAAGTAATTTTCAAGATTAGGTAGATTCAACATATCCAAAATGGATGAAAATAAGTTCCTCTCTTCTATCACTCTCTTGGATGCTTAGAAAGGGCCAATGGTTTTCATTTGGTACGGACTGGAGAAGAGGATTTGGAGCGAGTACACTTGGTGGATGTTAGGGGTACTTATAAGCTTCCATTTCATGGTCATATTTTTAGGATTGGTGGTATGTGTTGTATGAAAAAAAATTAATATTTTTAGTACCTTCAAACTGATTATGCAATCCCAATGGCTTGGTTTTCTCATTTGGTTACATTTTGTAAATTTGTGTATGTGAACCAAGTAATGATTGTAAACTTATAGAGCATATCCACCTTTTCATGTTGATTTCAACTAGTTTAGCATGTGTGACCATGGAAGATAGGTAGAACCATCCCTTTGTGATAGGAGTGAACACCAATGAAGGTTTAGAATAATGTTTAACATTTGTAGATTTCATCCTTTTTTGAGTGGCTTTAGGTCAATTATGATACATTTGTTTTCAACCCCTCAAAGCATGGTCGATCAGATTTTCCATTGAAGGTTGCATTGAAGACATCTCAAGGGTGATAGTCCAATATGGGCTAAATATTAAACACCGTAGCCACCTCCATTTTATTAAGGTTGAATAAAGATGCAAATGGGAAAGTTTACCTTAATTTATTTGAAAAAGGATTTTTCTCCACACAATGTCATCCCATGGTGAAGGTCTATGAGGTCTAGGCAAGCCTAATAGCTTCATTCTTGTAGCCTAGACCTAGGGGTAACATCTTAACATAAGAAGAGATGATTAGGTAAAAATAAGATGATGGTAGAATGGGTTTTCAACTTATTAAGGAAACATTTAGAGAACCACAGTGCCATTAGGTCAAAATAAACCTGGAACAATTCAACTTGCAAGTAACACCTAGTACATTGATGGTAAAGGGATGATTGCATGGTCTCAAGGCAAAAATGAGTCTATCTAGGTATGAAATGGTCCTAGTTACCTAAGGAAAAAATAAAGGTATGAAACAAAATGTTCAAACATGTATCATCATCTACAGTAAGTCTCTTGGTTTCCCTAATGAACACCTACATTTTGACTCATACTCAAACTAGCCTAAAGGATGCAGGTTTGGTTGGTAGGTAGGGGTATAAGATGGATTACCACATATAAATCACTCTCAAATTGATAATATCACACTTACATTAGATTTTTAGAAGAAAATAAAATAGGGTAAATATTGGTCCAAACTAGTTTCAAAACCTCATACTCAGTCTAAGCCCAAAACCCTATAGTCACACTAGCAGACCATACCTTTCATGAGATAATTTGATGTTTGAGACCTCTAGAAGCATGGTCAGAATTTTAAATTTGATATAGATATTCATCATGATTTTTAATAGGCCTCCATGATCTACTTTAGGTCAAATTAAAAGTGGAAGTGTTCATTGTTTTGTCTCAGACCTGAGGCATTCCATAAGCAGTGCAACTTGCAGACTGAGTGCATTGAGAGAAAAAGATGAATGTAAAAGTATTAATGCACTATGGGAGGATGTGTAGGATTTAATTTGATGTAAAAAAATTTTAAGTAGGTCCTACAACCAATGTGACCTCTCATAGGTGGTCACATACTCAGAAAATCTAGTATATGCCTATGAGGCCTAGAATTAGATATGAACCTCATGGCTTCTAATTTCACTCCAATGATCATGTGACCTCCTAAAATAGTTTGAGAGAATTAATGGGTGAGTGGAGGGTTTATTAGACTCAGTGGTTTGTAAGATACAACTCAAATTAGCCATTTTTTGCCTCAATTTGTCTCAGGGGTGTCCAGAATGCAAGTTTGTTGCTTGAGAAGCAACTTATTTCACTCACATATAATAGAAAAGATACATGGGGTCTTGATCACTTAGGGATAGTTTAAATAGGTCATTAAATTTAAACTAGTGTCATTAGTTCAAAGGTCAGGGTCCTAACCTTTATGAATCATTCTTAAGAACCTAAACGACCTAAAACCCTCATAAGAGCCTGATGAGGAAAAGATGAAGAGAGGTGCATCCAAAAGTGGTAAATTTGCCTAGAAATTGATTTGAAACTACTTGGAACTCTATTATTCTCCTCACCACTCAATTATTATGTACCATCACTTGTACAAATGAGTTAAATTATCTATTTTTTGAAATATTTGAGGTGATTTGAAGGTGTAGAAAGGAATGAATCAGTGAAAGTCATTATGGAAGGTGTGTAGAAATGCATTATAACTCCTCAAACCCCATTCTCACCTCATTCATGCATGAAAAATCCTTTGATAAGCTGACTATTGCAAGCAATCATGGATAGAGCAATGAGAAGCAAGGTGATTGCCAAATTAGAGATGAGAAGTGTGATATTGAGTTTTCTTGAGGCCTATATGATAGAATATAAGACAAAGAGGTTTTGATGATGTGTCTCATGTCTCTAAAATGAAATATATTGAGCATATGAAGGTCACCCTAATGACAAGTGAGAGAGTTTAGGCCTAGAGAGCTAGTGAGTAGATGTAAGAAAGTGAACAATGAGTAGCAAAGAAAATATCATCTGTTAGAGGGGTGCATAATGACCTTCACCAATCATGTTTCCACATTCTCAAGTTAGTGTATATGTTTCAATGACTTCCAAGGTAGTTCTAGGTAATCAGTGGACTTCTTATCAAGAAAGCAATTTTAAGAAGGACAATAAAGTGTCCATACGCCAACTTCAAGAAGATGTCATATTTTAGATAGACACTTGTCTAAGAGAACCTCATGATATGTTCTCTAAATCATTCTCTTACATTTTAATTAGTCTTCAAGACTTGACACTTGGTATTGTGACTCTTCAACTTCACTCTTTCTCTCTCTTTTCCTATTACTCTATATATTGAAGCCATTTTGGCATTGTAAAGAATCCCAATTGGTATGGTGAATCCCTACTGGTTTGACATCTTGTTTTGACTTTAAATAAAGTTATTAATTTGGTTTAGTCTCTACAATTCTTGTCTAAGTATGTCAAGTATTCTATTTGTATAACAAGTGATGATTGTTTCTCCTTGCTTCCATTCTGTTCTTGTATGTATTGTGTAAGTAATCTTTCTTCTAACAGGTCTCATGAAGTGTAAATGTTTGTTAGGTGTATTTGAAGTGTTAAAGAGATTAGTAGTGTCTAAGATCAGAACTCCTATTCACCAACCTTTGAAAATGCATGGCAATCTGCCTCCATGTAGAAACACTTATGCTAGAAGAACTTTGAGTTGAGATCAGTTTTAGTAATCCGCCTTCATAGTGTAAGTTTTAAGTGTGTTTGTGGAGATATCTTTGGTGTATCACCTCTATTAGTATAGGTTATTTTATGTTTCTTTCTTCCCTTTTCACCCCAATAAGTGGTTAGACTACTGTAGTTGGGAACCTAAACAGTTAGATCAAGGGAGCTAGCCCATAATCTATAAATCTATCTCTTGTAGTAATATGTCTATAGTCAGAGATAGTTCCATGTTATCCAAAATTTGAGAAGCTTTGATTGACTTCCCTAGGGTGAAAATATGGAATATAACAATTATATAGGAAATATGTTTCCTATACACAGGATAGTGAGATCCATACAAACTCTCACCTACTAACAAACCAACTAACTACTAACAATACAAGATATTATTATAATAACAATATATCTACCTAACTAATGATAACAACTAATTTAAAAAATAATGGTAAGTACTATTTACTTTACGGTAAACACCTAAGTAAATACTAAACTCCAACATCCACCCCCCTCCCCCCCTTGCCCCTTAGTTTTTACATTATAAAACATAATCCATTCTCCAATTGTAGTGTGCCACCTCTATGTGCTCATGATCTCACTAATGTTTTTCTAAAGAACCTTACCTAATTGGTTTCACACAATAGTCTTTCACTATTCATTTTCCAAGTTTGTCAAAAACCTTTCACAATTGGTTTTCCAGGTTCACCACAAACCTTACACAATTGGTTTTCTAGGTTCACCAAAAACTTTACACAATTAGTTTTTTGGGTTTACCAAAAACTCTATACAATTGGTTTAATCTTCACATCATAATTGCTACAATACATTTTGATCAACATTTTACAATGTTTCTACAAAAAGGGGTTACATGGGGAATACTCATAAATGAACAAGAATACTTATTTATTCTTATTTTCACACCACACTGAAAAAGCTAAAAAATTGAAATCCACACAACTGAAATCACATGCCAATAATGTACAAGTGGCTCCATCGCTAGTGGCTAATGAGAGGATTGAATGTCCTTCATCCTCCAATACCTCCAACCTCCTTCATAGGAAGCTACTTACCCAGTTGATGAAGTCTTGAAGCTCATATAAATGTCATTTTTGATAATATAATGATGAAGTCTTGAAGATCATATAAATGTCATTTTTGATAATATAATGATGAAGTCTTGAAGCTCATATGAATGTTATACACATAACTAACACATTTGACTCAAGATGTCAAGTTTACCCAATCATACATCCTTAACAAAAATGGGTTTTTGGACTTAACAATATGAATCAATATATTTTATTGCAGAAAAATGACTATTCGATTCATTTTTAACATACATTGACAAATTTAAATAATAACTCTAAATCTATCGAATCGTTATTCTTTTGATAACAAACATATTTAGACTCAATGACACTTACACTTACCCAGAAAAAAACCATTTTAATTATTGACTTACTATTTGAGCCAAAATAAGACTCAACTAAAAATAATTGACACGTCATTACATTTTTGACTTTGACTTACATAATTAAAAGATACTAAGAAACTATAAGAAAAGAGATAAACCTCACAACCTTTAACTCGGACTCGTGGCTGCAAATGAAATATCCGATGCACATGATTTGGTGGAGCATGAGTTTTGGCAGCACATGCATTATACCTTTACTCTGACGGTGGATGACAACATGCATGAACAGGTCAACGAACTTCATATCCTTATCCAGGCTGATAGTGATGCATCCACAATGGCTAACTTTATGGCATACGTCCCATACTTGACAGGTTATCAGCTTCAGATTTGACTTGGTTAGATCCTTATAATGTCAAGGCCGATAAAGATGTCGTCAAGATCTTTGAACAATGTTTTCAATGTAGAATGAATTCACAGTGGCTAAATGGCGTCAGGGTGTGCAAAGCCAACACTGCAAATCTGGAATGAATAGAATACCAAACTCTGATAGAGTTTGAAACGCTAATCTGATAAGAGCTTTATTCTGAATCACCTTTGAGTGATGCACTACGACTGAGTGTCTTATCCAAATATGATGCCAATAGAAATCAATGACGTCGTTCAATGCAAAAGACTACAAATTGCAAGATACAATGCAATGCACAGATCTGTTATGTAAATAACTGGTTTTATTTGCTCCTCCTTGGGGTTTTGAATGCACCAAATAGAGTCATATACAGGAAACATACACTACGTTGTTCCTTGCTGCTAGTAGACTAGAGTATTACTGTCAAAATTTAGGTAAGTGTTTCACTTTGCTCGGATCTCTTTGATCTATGCACCGGCTAAACAAACCACTTCTATGCTAGCTAAATATTCTTAACGTTTGAAAAATAATCTACACAAATAAGAGATAACTTTCTTGCATACACAAGGGGCAATACAAGATAGTATTGCCCCTCCATACTTCTCAAGGCTGTATACTTGCTCTGATACCAATGAGAGGAGCCGTACACAGAGACTTAACTCATGCCAAGATTCTTAAAGTTGAATATATAGAGAGAATAATATAAGTACATAATATATTATATTTAATTTCATTGCATAGTTATATAGGAAATACGTTTCCTATACACACGATAGTGAGATCCCTACAATTTCTCATCTACTAACAAACCAATTAACTACTAACAATATGAGATATTTTGTTATAATAACAATATATCTACCTAACTAATAATAACGACTAATTTACAAAATAACCATTAGTATTATTTACTCTATGATAATTACCCAATGTAAATACTAAACTCTAACATATTTGAGATTGAATGAGTGTTTTACTAGCACTAAATTTTCAACCTACTCATGTAAAATACCTTTGTTGTGCTCCTTCAATCAAATTTTTAATGATCTCTTCATTTATCCAATGTATTCTCTTCCACACAAACATGGTAACTAATACACACCTCCATATAGCTTTGGACTCTCAAGGTCTTTTAATCTATCAATTATGTCCCTCAAAGTATTCAGGGAGGTGAACATCACCTTCACACCTCATCTTGATACATTTCGTGTAATCATGTATGCAATGCCTTGTATGTATGGGAGTGTGACCATGGGGTTTTTCTCTTTGCCCACCATCTCCTTCGCATTCCTGCCCTCTCAGGATGTGTCCCACTTAAAATATATCTAAATCTATTTGTCCTTATATCTATTGGCACATAAGACTTTAGTTAGGTGTTCTAATTATTGTCCTAAGTGCTCCTTGTCTAAGACTTTTATTGTCCTCATTGCCAAAGTGTCAAAAACTTCCATTTTTTTGGGTAGGGTGGTGGTGTGAGATACATCATAAGTTTTAATAATCCAAGTAAAATTTTATATTCAATATGTTATATTGATCAAAATAATATAATATTTCAGTAATATTAAAAAATATTATCTTACAATATTGGAGCATGATTTGAGAATTCAGATTTTAATGAAAAATTATATGAATCATTAAAAAAAATTACAGATTCACACTCTCATTACACTATTTTTTCATCTTCTTACTCTCTTTACAAATGTAGAATGTAAGTGGAAGTTGCTACTACAAGGGATGGACAAGTGGATCAGGGTAAATAAGAAATAGTGCCACTCATGAAGTCGATCACATTCAATTGTTAGCTTGTATTGATGAGGTAATTTTCCACAACACCATATATCCATTGCCATGTTCAAGTAAAAATGTGAAAATTAGGCAAATTGAGTCCATGTGTATGTCATTTTTTTATGTTGTTGAAAATGTTGGAACTATTTCATGTGGGTTATGTTTAGTTCACCTTGCCCACCCCTTGCACCCTAAGAATATTAAAATAAATTCTAGAAAGAAACTTATCAAAGTCAAAGGTAGGGATTGGTGGAATAAATATAAGGCAATTAATAAGGGTAATCCTAATCAATCTTGTCATATTTTAGTCTAGCCACAGTTAGAATAAAATGCACAAGGTCGCATGGATAACATGTTGACATATTACTTTATTGCACAACATGATGACATGATCAATTCCAAACTCATTGACACTAATTTAGAGAAGGACATGGGCAATAGGTAAATTTATGTTAAATAAGGAAATATGGTGAGTGAATGTAGGTCATCTTTATTGAATTCTACATTAGCACCAATGGACTTGAAAGCAAAGTATGGATGGACTGAGTTAAGTGTTATTGCATTATTGAGGTACAATTATACAATTTTATTGATTTTAAGTCAATTATAATAAATTATGTAGTTGTAGATAAATGCATCTATGTAATCATGTTACATAATTCCGTGTATCCATAAAATAAAGTAATAATTATAATTATAATTAAACTTTGAGTAGGGTATTAAAAAGATAAGTTATTCCTAAAAGTCAAAGTGTTTGTAGCTACATATATAGATCCACACAAAAAAATCTTCATCCGTAGTGATTGACTACAATAAGTATAATGCTTGTGATAATGATTGTATGTTATATAGGGGAGACTATGAGTATGCAAATGTGTATCATATTTATGGTCAAGTGTACTATTGGAAAGGTATGAATGGACCCATAATTTCACAAATGGTATTGTGAATTTTTTATATTATAGATGGAATGGAGTGTATATATCATTGCAAAGACTTGGAAAAGTTAATGAGTTAACATTGTTATAATAGAATCAAAGCAAAAGGTGTTATATGTGTACTAAATGACTATAAAACAATAGAACATATTTAGAGAATGTGGCTTGTAAACTTTCATATATAACCATTAAGTATAAAATTTGGGTTAGCTATGGATGGATTCAATCCATTTGGTAACATGGCTGCATGTTATTCAGTATGACTTGTTATTCTAGTTAACTATTATATTCCTTCATGTTTGACAATAAGAAAATATTGCCTTATACTTTCACTTATTTTTTCAAGGAAGAATCAATTTCAAAACATGATTGTTTATCTCTCACTGCTTATAGAAGAGTTCATGATATTTAAAATGGTGTGTACATGTTTGATGTATCAAGATAGGTTAGTATCAAATCCTTTACACGCTAAGGAATTTTGTGCTGGTGTTTTCATAACTACCTAGGATTTGTAATAGTTTTATGCATCTATAATTTTTACGATTCATTTCATGTAAGTTAATTTTAAAATTGCAAATATTTGTGTTTGTTTGTTTGTTTTTGTGTGTGTTTTGTAGGCATTTACACAAAGGTAAAAATTTCATGTCGAAGGTGTGGGAATCAATTGACCTGTCCAGATGGTCAAAGGACTTCAATAAATTTGTGTATTACTAGCACAAGATAATCTTACCAATGTCCTACCCATTTTATGATTTATAAAAGAAAAATATTGAAGACACATTTGAAATAAGGGAGCCTCAAAATATGTTATCACCAAGTGACTAGTATAAGCACTATGAAGAGGCATGTCAACAATAATTCGACCAAGGACATGGGATGAAGAAATTGTCCAAATTTTATGATTTTCCAGATTGTAAATATATCCTCATCACACATTATTCAACCAATGCACACATTCAAAACATGTATCGAATCTTCTCAGAAACACATAGCTTCAAAAGAAAAAGACAAATTAGAGACGAAGATGAACAAATACAAAGTTTAAATATTCGTTGTATAAGGGTACAAATATCCATATGGGCTATGAAATATTAGGGTTGGTACTTTTTTCAGCCAATAAATAGAAAGTAAGAATTGTGATTAGAAAAATCAAGACACCAAAAAATGACATGTCTTATTTTCAAAAGGCATTCACAACTAATGGATAAATCATAGGCCTTAAAACTCATGATTGGCATAATAATTTAAAGGTATGGGTATTGGCATTTAATTTTATGGTTGGTTATGAAATATATTGCATAAATAAATAGTTAATGACATGATTGTGTCTATTTCAAAACATATTTTCTTGATAGCTTGGGGGGGAGGATTTTATCACCAAATACTTACATAAAGCTATCTATAGATTATCATGCTTTTCAATGTACATTCAAATCATTCAACTTGTACACTATTTTTTCTTAAAATCATTAGCATTTAACTTTATTTAAATTTTTTTTCAATAGATGGATCTAAAGGGTTTGTTATGCAAATCACCCATCTAGAGGGTTCAATGGTTGTGGGATATATCATTCATCAAACCTTATTTTTTGTTATGTAATACCTATCCAATGAAAAAGGACCAACTAGTGTTCCACAAATATGGGAAAAGGATCATGGATCTAAGAATTTGGGAGAACTATTATTGATAAAATATGTAAGAGACTTGGTATGTTCAGACATTTCTCATTTAAATTATTGTTTATTAGATGCATAAATATCATATATGAGTTGTTTTACTCATCTTAATAATTTTTTGTCTAGTTTGTAGTGGTTAATGATTAAATCATAATCTATTTATTTATTCTTCATAATAGAGAATCAATGAGCAAGTGGCTTGAAGCATATGAAGTGAAAAAAAAACATGCAATAGAGGAAAGAGATGAATTTGTGAGCATATGTGGACACAAAATAGTCTCACTTTAGGGTTTATAATAGTAAAATTGACACTAAATGGGGTACAATTAAGTGGCTATATTATTATCTTCAAGATGTAAAGTAGATTGGTGACCCAACCAATGTAGATGAAGAAGACTTGGACATTGCAGAAGGATTTGAAAAATGTGTAAGTGTTTTTATGATAATTTATAATTATTTTTTTCCAACTTGTTTATTCTAACTGATATCTTGTTTTATTTTCACTATATTATCATTTTAAGACACATTATGGAATGTGGATTGATGAACATTAGTTTTGTGTAGAAAGTGTGAACAATGAAAGAGATAATTGTAATTTTAGAATTATTTTTGAGTTTGAACAAGATAGTCATGCAAGCTCCAAAGACAAATTTAACTGAGGGGTAATTAGATTGCATTAGGTTGATCCAAGAAATAATTGATTTGAATTACAAGAGCCTAAAAATTGTGTTGTTAAAATATGTAGTTGATATGAATCTTTGATGGTAGTAGATCTCTAAATAGATGTTAAAAAAGTGGTCTAAATGCCATATACTACACTTGAAATCTCTAAGAAATCAAGGAGCCTTACATGTTGCCTCAGCATTTTTCACGAGTTTAATTTACGGTTTTTTACTTTATTAAAAAATATTTTTACATTTTTTCATTCAATCCCATATACATATATTGAATTTACATGTTATTTTCTCATAATGTAGTTAATTTTTTATAATTATGTATAGGAGCCACACAAATGGAAGTGGGTAATACATTGTCATCCTATAGACAATAAAATCTAGCATTTTACACTTGAAAATATCAATCTTTACCTATACATATCCTACATTACTTATGCATCTTCAAATAGCTCTCACTCATCATTCCCACACACCTACATGCTAGTTATGAACCTAATCCATTCTAAGTTGTAATCATTCACCTATAAGAACCTCTCAATCTATGTTAAATCACTTAAATATCCTATTCAAACATTTCCAAATCACCACATTGGCATTCCTTTCTTTCAAATAATAACATCCTACTTAGATAGTAATGTCAACATTATTGTCATGAATCTAATGTTACTACCTTTCACCTAACACCAAATATTTTTTTAAATCAAATCATTTAATTAGGTCAGCCCATTCACCTACTGTGTTGATGACACAATAAATTACCCAATTGAATGCATATAAATATAAATCAAGGTCAAGCATATTCACCACCTGTAATTATCAAGTACTCATCAAATACACTACTACACATTGATAAAATATTCCCTATTCTTCCAAAAATTTAAATCAATCACTAGGAGCAATCATTAGCTAAGTATAAATTACACCATTCCAGGTCAAGAATCAACATTATCAAGATCAAAACTAGATTTATAAGTGAATCCATATAGAAAAAGAGCACAATTTCATAATCACATTACTGGGAATAAAAACGTATGACTGGACTTCCCCAATTAGAGTATTAGATACATAGGTAGTGGTCAATCATCAAGTCAGTGATTAGGGTCAGCTCAACCCAATTACACTTCCTCATTTTTAAATGTTTTTATCCTTCACAAATATACCTAGGGTTTCAAGAAGAATGAAGTTAATTTTTGAAGTTGTGCACAAGTCAATGGTCAAATATCACACATATAAAGACATATAAGGCAAGTGCATCACATTGTACAGTCATAGAGAAGTAAAATATTCTAGGATGGTAATGTCAGCCTCATGTCACCTGTGTCTAATGAATCTAACCTAAGTCTAATGTTAATAACCATGCACGCATAGAGATATAGTTTCAGATTTGGATAAATCACAAGCCTTATTCCAATCCACTCCTATTGTCGAATACACTTACAAACAACCATCCAAATAATGAAGCTATCTTGATCTCCTTAGTAATTTATAAATATATTAAATTAAATTATTAGATCAATTACATTTAGATTTATGATTAAATATCATATATTATAATCTAAATTAATTATTCTAGATTCTATTCTATTAAGGTTCACATAATTTAAAAATAGGGTAAACACATCCTAGGGTACATCATTTATATGATACTCAATCTTTATGGGGCGTTAATGACCATCCATAATATCTACAATCTAATGAAAATGATGAAATGGAAGAATGAGGTGATTTTCTCATATATCATGAAATTATTAATTAGTCAAGGGGTGGGAATACACAAGTTATGAAGGCCAAGAGGATAAAAAATCAAATAATGATGAATAATTCGTTAGAAGTGAAGGACACAATGAACCCCAAATGTGGATGAGGATGAGTAGCAATGTGTTGGCAATGTAAATGAGGATGATGAAGAAGATCATGACAATACTACATTGGATTATTATTTGTCCCAAATTACACATGATGATATTGGTACATGTGATGTAGATAATGATATTGATGATCAATTTGCCACTTTTTTAACCAAACTTAATAGAAAATAAATATATACATATTATGATATAATGATATTTATTTATGAGAGCCCACTATGTTGATGATTATGGGCTTTTGTCCTAGTGTAAAACCATTTATTTTCAAAATAAAACATAGAGATACTTAGATTTGTTGTCAACTTTTAAGACCTTCCTCCTTGATAGAAAATTATCTCCTTATTCAAGTTCTTATGTACATTCAAGTGAGGCTAAGGATTATGCATGTTGGACCCCAAATTTTGACTAAGTGTTTTGGTTTTTTGGCATAGAACTGACACGGTGCAAGAGGAGCATGGTGCATGAAGACCATGATGCAGAACTAGCATGGCACAAGTAGACCATGACACAGAACCAGTGAGGCGTGAGAGGAAAAAGGCATAAAAGATAATAATTAGAGAAGACTCAGTCAAATATAGAACATAAACATAAAGGACATGAGAGCATAGGACTTAGAATAGTAGAAAAAGACTTGGGGAGCACATGGGAAGTGGGAGATGTTTTAGTAGCAATTTTCAAGGACCATCTAGACTTTTATCATCATGATTTTTGCATCAACATGTAATAGGAAGACATTTGGTATCAAGGATCTAGCATCAAACAATAATATAGGGTGTGTGAAGGCCTGAGTCCTTAGTAGAAAATAATTGAAAGATTGTCACGACTCTCAATCTACTAAGAGATCATTGCTTAGAATAGTATCAAAAGACTTGGGGAGCACATAGAAAGTGGGAGATGGTTAAGGATAAATTCTCAAGGACCATCTAGAGTTTTATCATCATGAGTTTCACACTAGCCTATGAATAAGAGGACATTTGGTATCAAGGATCTAGCATCGAACAAGAATATAGGGGCCGTGAAGGCTCAAGTCCTTAGGAGAAAATAATTGAAAGATTGTCACAAATCTCAGTCTACTAAGAGATCATTGGATAATTTCCCATTTATAATTTATTATGTAACTACTTGGTCAGGGTAAAATAAGTATAAATACCCCTATTTGGAATCATGTAAGGTGAGTGATAATGGATAACATATTATGACTATATAATGTAGAGTTGAGGATATTACAATCAATTCAGGGGTTATGTGTCTTTGATAAATTGATATTTAAACATGACCAGTGGGTTGAATTGACTAATTTATTACTTATCTTTCATAATGGGACTTATAGAACATGCATTATATGAGTTTGCATAGACAACCCTTTAAACTTCATGGCATTTATCTTTATGTTCTTGGTTATTATGATTAATGATTCAAGGTCTATAGTAGTGTATTTCTTTTTTTATGTAATTTCTAATCAAATATATGAATAAACTCAAGTATATGACTAGTGTGTTACTGAGTAACATAAACCATGGGAACTGGTCTCTTATTGTGTGCTTTGAGTGAGCGCACAAGGCCTTAATCTTGTGTGAAAGGATAATGCACAAGCTTGTTGGGGATACTCTTTAATGCCTAAATAAAATGTGATTAAGAGAATAAAAACCCAACATTTTGGTTCTATTTTTGGGACCCATAGTGATTGTTGCACAATAATATAAGATGGTTGAATGTATAAACCTTAAAATTATTGAATAATGGATTATTGAGGTCGAGGATAATTTTACAGTTCCTTATCTTGAACTGGTATTTTTTGCACATGAATGGGTGGAACATCTCTATGGTGTATTATATGAAACCTTCTTTATCAAAATCCCTATTCATTTGCATGCTTGGCTTTCTACTTATGCTCAAGATCGATCATGAAATTTTAGGAGACAAGCTTGGACATTAGAACATCAAAGGGCTTTGGCATGATTAGGAACAATGTGGACATGGGTTGTTAATATCTGGTGGAGAGGAGTGGTGAATAGCTACATTTTGGAGTATGTTGTAACCACTTACTCTTATCTTGAAGAAGCCAATTTCTAGTTTCTCAGAGAACTATGTGGTTGATATATTAGACATTTCAATAGAATTAAAGAATTTATTTATTGATTATGGACTCAAAAATCTACCAATGGAAGGCTAAACCCATCCTTGTATGAATCACATGGTTGGAAGGGGAATATAAAGGTGTTGGTAAAGAATTTTTAGGTTCATAATGGTATCCAGTCAGTAGGCATTATGAAAGCAAAAATATGATGAAGCTCAACATAGGATCATAGGTAGAAGTGACGTAGGAAGGGAATGAGAGAACTCAAGAAGTGATTCTAGGATCCACAAGGAAGATTAAAGTCATAAAGAGGACTCAATCACCTTCAAATTGTGCCTAATGTCAATTTTATCATATGAAGGAGAAACTAGTCGGACAAAAGAGATTTAAGAACTATGTTTGAACCTCCTAAGTTCCCCAACCATAGTGTGTGCTCATGATTTTACATCAGATGAATTACTTACACATAATTAGGATATAGATAGTGAAAATTCAAAAACTAATCCTATAAGGAAAATTGTAGCTGAACTGATTCTAACTCATATTAAATTAACACTTTATCTTCCTCTTCAAGGGAATTTTATGGCCAACTTGGTATGCTTGGTGGACTTAGCATTCATAGTGGATAGAGTACATGCCCAAATATTATTAATCAACTAGTTACCGTTCCCCACATCATAGGTGTTATTGTTGGAGGCACTAGAGGCATGGGAGGAAGTGGTGGACTTACCCCTCAAGGAACAAGATGTGGGGGTTCTTAACAACCATCGATGCAAGCACCTCAACTACTAATAGTATATTATGAAATGACACTTGACCTACCTGAATATTGGGGTGTGGAGAATGTTGTAGAGCATGTCCATAAGTACAAACTCATTTAGAGGGTGTGAGGCATAACTTATTCTTATCAAAAGGCCACATAATTCACAACCACACTTTTGGAAAGATCGCATGAGTGGTATAGGAATTTTGACCCTCAATAAGTGGTAATTGAATATGATCAGCTCAAAATGGCATCCCTTGAGGAATTTGATATTCCCAAAGTTAAGCAACAAATAATTACTGCACTAAAAGATATAAAATAAAATCTCACTGAGAGTGTATATGAGTATGATGCATGGTTTAAAACACTCTTATCAAAAATTTCATTTGAAATTAATGTGACTCAGCATTCCCAAAGGTTCATGGGATGTTTTTTGCTTCCCTTTAGACAAAAATTGTCTCAAAGGACCTTTACTAGCATGTCCAAAGCCCTAGAAGCTACTCTCCATGTTGAATTTATTGGTAGTATTGACATAGGAATCAGTGTTTTTATGGAAGCCCAAATAGCTTCAATGGTATCATAGTTAGAGAAGTTGACTGAAAATAATGTGTACGACAATCATAATAGTTTTTAGTGTACTAATTGTGAGTTTGAAGGTCAAAATAGAAGTAACTACCCATGTAAAAATATCCACATTGTACTCAATTAGTCATGTGAAATTTACCACGAAGAGCATGATGTACACTCGTGTCCACTTATTATAGTGTGCTACACATTATAAAGTGTCTAAATACTACAAAATATGTGATTTCTACACTCATGACATAAATTATTACTAGTTAATTAGTAATATACATGAAACACAATCATGCAGTACCCACCAAATCTTTGTTTCTAACAATCAAGATAATGGTGGAATCATGGATGAGGCTAAGGATGAGGACAAGGAGGTGTCCATTTCCCACCAAAAATGTGTTATAAGTGTGGATATCTAGATCAATTCAGTGAGATTGTCTGGTCTACCCAACATGTGCTTTTTATAAAAAGGGGCATCGGTTGGAAGAATGTCTTGACCTATACACAGCAATCACTAAGGAAAGAAATGAAAAAGGTGAAGGTATGATTCACATTGAGAAACCTCATTGGAGGTCATGTTTTAGTACCCCAACATCCCAATAGATGAATATCACTACATGTAGCAATGGAAAATTTTAGTCTACATCTACTCCTATTGATAAGATACAATGTGAAGAGCCTCATGCAAGGAAGTATCCTGATTCCCAGTAATAGAAGTGATGCAGGAGCATCATTACTTTAGGGCGCATTTATCACATTTTGGCTTTGATGTAGCATGTTTTAGTTTGTTAAGTTATTTTTCCCTCCAATTCTTAGTTCTTTTTCTAATTTTGGTTTTTTTTAAATTTGGCAAAATAGCCTGTGGGGCGAGCGGTTAAGTTGTTTGGAATCTCCTTATCTTAGAAAATTGTTTTTATGCATTTTGGGGAGATTGTTGTGCCCAGCCCAGGTTTAAAACTAATTAGCTATGTTGAGAATAGAGGCTTTTGTATGCATATGGGTGTGTGTGTGATAAAAAGAAATAGGGGAAATATGTTTTGGAAGGAGAGTAGGGGCGTAGGAAAGAGACTGGCAGCCCAGAACAGCCACAAAGCATATAACTTCTGGTGAAAATTATATAGGTGTGTATTTGTTTTAATATATTAATGAATGTGAATTCTTTTTGAAGAAATTCATTTTTCGGAGACCAATTATAAGAAAGGCCATTGTTGAAAGTTGTTGGGCGTAGTTAAATGACTTCTGACCATTTTTAAAGCATTGAGTTTTGGGCCGCTTCAATGATTTGTAATTCTGGCCAGTTCAATACATACATAATACAGTTTGGGTGCTCAATGATTTGAGCTAAACAAATGCCTATTTCATCATTCACTAAACATATTATTGTTGGGCGTATTTTAATTGTAATTCTTGTTTATTGTAACTCTGAGCCGCCCCAATGAATTAATTGTAACTTTGACCATTCCAAATGTTATGCTGGACATTTAAAAATGTGTTAAATGATAAGTGATGGTTCGATGCTCAGACAGAGGTCTTAGACTATTAGAAAGCAAAAGAATTTGTCCTATTTTTGATAAAAACAGAGTTTTTCTACCACAAGAAGTTATGCTGGGCGTCAAAGCAATGATAGATCTACATGGAAAGGTGAATTTTAGTTTTGCAACATGTATCTAATGCTGGGCGCCTGAATGTGAAGAGTGAGTTATAATTGAAGTTTTATTCTTTCAATCCAATTTAAGACATACATAATCTACCAGAACAGCTCCTTATAGCTCTAAAATCCAAAATTTGTCTTCTTTCAAGAAATTCTAGGTTGTTAAACTTCATGCATCATGTGTAAACTGTCAAAAAAGGAGGAAATTTTAAGACGATATTCTGTGTATGGAAGAAACAATTATTTCAAGATATATGTTTTATGCCTGCCATTTGAGGCTTTCTGCTCATAATTTAAAAGTTTGCTAAACACATTCAGTTTCGCCTGTGTGTTTAAGTTACAGTTTTCATCAATTTGGTATTAGAGCACAAGGGATTGTGATCCAAGCCAAAGAGAAGCAGAACCAGATTTGTGAAGAAAAAGAAATATGGCCATGAGAATCAGGAATAGAGGTAGAGCTGGAGGAAGGAGACCTAGAGGACAGGTTGCACTGGCAAAAGAGATTAGGAACCCGATAGCTAGGCTACAAGACCTGGAGATGGCTCAAAGAAGAGGCACTGACATGGGTGAAGTCAGTGACAGAGAAGAGGAGTCACCAGAAGATGAATTGGTGGTGGAAGAAGAAACAGCTGAAGAGAGGTTGATCAAAGCCATTATGAAGGTGAACACAAAGCCAAAAATGGAGGTTCCAATGTATGAAGGTAATTTGAATGTGGAATAATTAATTGATTGGATTAATGCATTAGACAAATATTTTGAGTATGAAGGAATTGAAGAAGATGATAAGAAAGTCAAGTATGCCATGACAAGGCTTAAGAGCCATGCATCCCTGTGGTGGGATGGAGTGCAAGAAGAAAGAAGAAGGAAAGGGAAGCCAAAGATCAGAAGCTGGGACAAAATGGTAGCAAAAATGAAAGGTAAGTTTATGCCTAAAGATTATCAAGCAAATCTTTTTAAGCAATTACAAAATTTGAAGCAAAAAGAAATGTCTGTGAAAGAATATACTGAAGAGTTTTACAGATTAACTATAAGATCAGGTCATATTGAGGATGATACAGAGAAGGTAGCCAGATACACCAATGGTTTGAAATTTTCCATTCAAGATGAAATTAGTCTTCTCATTCCTAAGACAGTTGAGGAGGCATATCAATTTGCCTTGAAAGTTGAGGAGAAGATTGCAAGGAAACAAACATCCTTCTCAAGAGGAAGGGGTAGGTTCATCAGAGGTAGAGGATTTCAAGGAGGTAGAAGACAGCTGCAAACATCTCATGAAGAGGCCAGCAGCTCACAAAGTTCAAGAGGCACCTATACACCAAGAGGAAGAAGACCATACCAAGGATATCAAAGAGGAAGAGGAAGATTCATGGGAAAATGTTTTAAGTGCAACAAGTATGCAGGACACAGGGCATATGAGTGTCTAGATAACCCTTCTACCAGCCATGAGAGAGGTGTACATGTGACTCAAGGTGAAGAACAAAATGCAGAAGTTGCGGCAGCTTATGAAGATACCCCAGAAGAAGGTGAGTCTCTTTTGATGAAAAGAATTTTTTTAAAGCCAAATAAAGAAGTTGTAGAACCACCTCAAAGGAAAACTTTATTTAGAACCACATGTAAGAGTAAGGGGAAATGTTGTAAGGTCATTATTGACAGCGTAAGTACTGACAATCTTGTGTCAACTGAGATGGTGGAGAAACTAGGCTTGAAGAAGGAGGTACATCCTACACCTTATCAAGTCTCTTGGATACAAAAAGGACACAAACTTTTGGTGAGTGAACAATGCAAAGTAGATATTCAGATAGGAACATATAAGGATCAGATTTTATGTGATGTCATGCCCATGGATGTATGTCATATCTTGCTTGGAAGGCCTTGGCAATTTGATAGGAAGGCCATACATGATGGAAGGCAGAATACATACATGTTTGAAAAGGATGGGATCAAGCATACACTCACACCATTGAAAGAAGAGGCTGTTGTTGTTGTTGGACAGAATTCTAAAGTATTGATAATAAGTGGCAAAGAGTTTCTACATCAAATGAAGAAAGAAGAGGTAAACTTTGATGTAATTGGTAAGCCAAGGAGTGTAGTCACTAGTACTAAGTTGATTGATTTGCCATTAGAGATTCAAGATATGTTGAATGAGTACATTGACATTGTGGTAGATGATTTACCTGATGAGTTACCACCATTGAGAAGTATTAGCCATCACATAGACTTGATTCCAGGAGCAAATCTTCCAAACAAGGCTGCCTACAGGTTGACACCAAAGGAAAATGAAGAGATCAAGCATCAAGTTCAAGAATTGTTAAACAAAGGATTGGTAAGAGAGAGTTTAAGTCCTTGTGCTATCCCTACAGTTTTGAGTCCTAAAAAGGATGGGAGTTGGAGAATGTGTACAGACTCCAGAGCAATCAACAAGATTACTATCAGGTATAGATTTCCATTGCCAAGAATTGATGATTTACTTGATTGTTTAAGTGGAGCTACATATTTCTCTAAGATAGATTTGAAAAGTGGTTACCATCAGATTAGGATAAGAGAAGGGGATGAATGGAAAATAGCCTTCAAGACTAATGATGGACTCTATGAGTGGTTAGTTATGCCATTTGGACTAACCAATGCACCAAGCACCTTCATGAGGCTGATGAATGAAGTGCTGAAGGAGTTCACCGGTAAGTTTGTGATAGTGTATTTGGATGATATTTTGGTGTTTAGTCAAACTAAAGAAGATCATTTGAAACATTTGAGGATAGTATTGAGTAAACTACATGAGGAGAAATTGCTAATCAATGTCAAAAAGTGTAGTTTTCTGAAAACAGAGTTGATATATTTGGGATTTGTGATTTCAAAAGAAGGATTGAAGATGGATAAGGAAAATATTAAGGCTATACTTGAGTGGCCTACACCCAGGAGCACATATGAGGTAAGAATATTTCACGGTTTGGCTAGCTTCTATAGGAAATTCATAATAAATTTTAGTGGGATTGTTGCTCCAATGATAGAGACAATCAAAGGTGATAAAAGAAGTTTTTGTTGGATTGAGGCTACTGATAAGAGTTTCATATTATTGAAAAAGAAGGTAACTGAAGAGCCAATCTTGACCTTGCCTGATTTTAATAAGCTTTTTCAAGTAGAATGTGATGCTAGTGGAACTGCAATAGGCATTGTTTTAAGCCAAGATGGGAAGCCTATAGCATACTTTAGTGAGAAGTTAAGTGATGCGAAGAAGAAATATTCAGCTTATGATCAATAATTCTACGCTCTTGTACAGGCTTTAAATAAATGGAGGCATTATCTTTTGCCTAAAGAATTTGTTTTATTCACTGATAATTATGCTTTACAGTTCATTAGCAATCAGAATAAGTTGAATCAAAAGCATGTCAAATGGATTGAATTTTTGCAAAGTTTCACATTCACTATTAAGCACAAGAAAGGACAATCTAACAAGGTTACAGATGCCTTAAGCAGGAGAAATCTAATCATACAGGAGTCTCAGGTAAGTATTGTGGGATTTGAAGATTTGAAGGAGCTATATAAGGAAGATCCAGACTTCAAGGAACCATATGAAGCTTGCATGAATCCAATGGGGGTTGATAGAAGTCCTTGGATAGATTTCATGGTCCAAGAGGGTCTACTGTTCAAAGGCAGCCAACTTTGCATTCCCAAGAGTTCCATGAGGGAGAATTTGTTGAAGGAAAAACATAGTGCCAGCTTATCAGGACATTTTGGGCAGAACAAGACATTAGCACAATTGAGTGCTCACTACTATTGGCTAGGTATGAGTACTGATGTTAAGAAATTTGTTGAAAGGTGTGAAATATGCCAATATGCCAAGGGAAGCAGTCAAAACACAGGTTTGTACCAGCCACTACCCATTCCAAATCGGCCTTGGGATTCAATAAGCATGGATTTTGTATTTGGTTTGCCAAGAACTCAAAAAGGTCATGATTCCATATTTGTTGTGGTAGATAGGTTTTCAAATATGGCTCACTTTATTCCATGTTTCAAAACAAGTGATGTTACTCACATAGCTAATCTATTCTTTCAAGATGTTGTTAGATTACATGGATTGCCTAGAAGCATTATTTCTGACAGGGACACCAAATTTGTTGGACATTTTTGGAGAACCTTATGGAAGAAATTTGGAACACAACTAAGTTTCAGTTCAGCCTATCATCCCCAAATGGATGGCCAAATAGAGGTTGTCAATAGGAGCTTGGGCAACATCTTGAGAAGCCTGGTAAGTATGCATCCGAAACAATGGGATCTTGCACTTGCACAAGCTGAATTTGCCTATAATGATTCTCTTAACTGAAGTACAGGATTGAGCCCATTTCAAATCATGTATGGAATGCATCCAAGAGGCGTGTATGAGTTAAGAAATCTAAGTAGCATGGAGACAAGGAGTGTTGATGTGGAAGAATTTGCCAATGCCATGCAAAATTTGCATGAACAGGTAAAGAAGAAACTTGAAGAAAACACCATCAAATACAAGTTAAGGGTAGATCAAAAGAAAAGAGAGGTCAGTTTCAGTATTGGAGACTTTGTTCTTGCTCATCTCAGAAAAGAGAGGTTTCCAAAAAAGGAATACAACAAGCTGAAGGTAAAGAAAATAGGACCATGCAAGGTAATAAGGAAGTTTTCAAATAATGCATATGAAATAGAATTGCCAAAGGGGATTGGAATCTCTCCAATTTTTAATGTTGCGGATTTATATCCATACAAGGATGAAGGACAACCAGACAAAGAAATTGAAACAGAGGTAGATGAATTTATCCAATGGGAGCAACAACTACCAAAGGAAGTGCAAAAGGAAATTGAGAGTATTTTAGATAAGAAAGTAGTTAAAAAGACAAGGAACAAAGAATACTTCCAGTATCTAACTAAGTGGAAGAATCTACCAACTGAAGATGCAACATGGTTGACTGTAGATGACATCCTTAAGCTGGACACAAGTATAGACGAAGTGATGCAGAAAAACAACAAGTGAAGAATACTTCTTCTGTTGGTTGGAAGAATGATGCAGGAGCATCATTACTTTAGGGCGCATTTATCACATTTTGGCTTTGATGTAGCATGTTTTAGTTTGTTAAGTTGTTTTTCCCTCCAATTCTTAGTTCTTTTTCTAATTTTGGTTTTTTTTAAATTTGGCAAAATAGCCTGTGGGGTGAGTGGTTAAGTTGTTTGGAATCTCCTTATCTTAGAAGACTGCTTTTATGCATTTTGGGGAGATTGTTGCGCCCAGCCCAGGTTTAAAACTAATTAGATATGTTGAGAACAGAGGCTTTTGTATGCGTATGGGTTTGTGTGTGATAAAAAGAAACAGGGGAATTATGTTTTGGAAGAAGGAGAGTAGGGGCGTAGGAAAGAGACTGGCAGCCCAAAACAGCCACAAAGCATATAACTTCTGGTGAAAATTATACAGGTGTGTATTTGTTTTAATATATTAATGAATGTGAATTATTTTTGAAGAAATTCATTTTTCTGAGACCAATTATAAGAAAGGCCGTTGTTGAAAGTTGTTGGGCGTAGTTAAATGACTTCTGACCATTTTTAAAGCATTGAGTTTTGGGCCGCTTCAATGATTTGTAATTCTGGCTGGTTCAATACATACGTAATATAGTTTGGGCGCTCAATGATTTGAGCCAAACAAATGCCTATTTCATCATTCACCAAACATATTATTGTTGGGTGTATTTTAATTGTAATTCTTGTTTATTGTAACTCTGAGCCGCCCCAATGAATTAATTGTAACTTTGACCATTCCAAATGTTATGCTGGACATTTAAAAACATGTTAAATGACAAGTGATGGTTTGATGCTCAGACGGAGGTCTTAGACTATTAGAAAGCAAAAGAATTTGTCCTGTTTGTGATAAAAACAGAGTTTTTCTGCCACAAGAAGTTATGCTGGGCGTCAAAGCAATGATGGATCTACATGGAAAGGTGAATTTTAGTTTTGCAACGTGTATCTAATGCTGGGCGCCTGAATGTGAAGAGTGAGTTATAATTGAAGTTTTATTCTTTCAATCCAATTTAAGACATACAGAATCTGCCAGAACAGCTCCTTATAGCTCTAAAATCCAAAATTTGTCTTCTTTCAAGAAATTTTGGGATGTTAAAATTCATGCATCATGTGTAAACTGTCAAAAAAGGAGGAAATTTTTA
The DNA here is from genome assembly GCA_037957365.1 of Torreya grandis. Lineage (NCBI taxonomy): Eukaryota > Viridiplantae > Streptophyta > Pinopsida > Cupressales > Taxaceae > Torreya > Torreya grandis. The sequence continues at coordinate 3,634,805 of JARHVA010001018.1, forward strand.
GATGATATTCCGTGTATGGAAGAAACAATTCTTTCAAGATATATGTTTTATGCCTGCCATTTAAGGCTTTCTGCTCATAATTTAAAAGTTTGCTAAACACATTCAATTTAGCCTGTGTGTTTAAGTTACAGTTTTCATCAAGAAGGATGTACTCTAGGATACTGTGATGGTAGTACGAGAACTACAAGGAGAAATATAATTTATTAAAGACCAAAAATCAGCACAATGTACCGATCTACAAAAGGCCATAAAACCTCAAAACATGGCATGAGATGATTTCCAAGAACTTTGAAAGCATATGTTAGATGAGGACATTGTTCCAAAATTGAGTAATTGGCTTAAAAATTAGGTACAAATAGAAATTAATGCTTAACCTCAATTGATTAAACCAACTGAGGATCATCGATTGAATCATGATTGGTGACAAGATACCCTTGTTCCTCTTAGCCCTCAAGAGGACAAGAAAATACTGGTGAATATTGCCATTGATAGTTGAGTGATTTGGGATATCTTGGTTGACAATAGCACTGAGGTTAATGTCCTCACAAAGGATGTCTAATGCAAAATGGCTAGTCTAGCATTGTAACCATCATTGCACATATTTTTTATGGCTAATAAAACTCATGCTCTACCAATTGGCATCCTTAATAATGCAATGGTTGATATCCTTGGATTACCTTTCAAAGTTAATTTTGAAGTTCTCGAGTTAGTTGAGGGAAATTATTTTCCAAATCTATTAGCGTGAACTTGGTGCTATACAAATAACATAGACTTAAGATTCAAAAATCGCTACATTAGTTTTGAAAATATTTATCAACGTGTTGTTATTCTATTAGATCAAACCCATGGGCCCCCATACATATAACCTATTAATGCGAAAGAAGATATTAACCACATTTACAACATCATATCCAAAGATGGGGAGCATCATGATCCTACTCCTAATGTAATCTTCTAATGGATAGACACTCAATGCCTTTTTGATACTATAAGTAATGCTTGTAATTATTGGGCCCATGGTGACTATGACCTCACTAGAAGAGGGTACAATTCTATCAATAGTTGTGAGAATGTTCTACACTAGTATCATAAATGCCATAGATTATTCACCTTATTACCAAACAAATCATGAGAGGACTAATTATGGATAACCCATTAGAAATACTTGATGAAGCTCCTTGGTTTCATGAACAAATGGAAGTCTATGACTTCATCCAATGCCTTAAAGAATTATATAACTCTGATAATGATCAAATGTGATCATTAGTTTACCTTTTTGATGGCACAATCGTAAGGTGGTAGTGATCCCATAATGAGCAAATTCTCCATTGGGATCAAGTATGCTCTACTTTACATCATTAATTTCATCATGATAATCGAGTTTGAGGTACAATCAAGTATAGTAGATTACGAGCACCAGAACCACACATAGAAGCTTGTGAATCCATGTGGAAGACTGAAGAATCTTTCTTACCAGAGTACCTATGGGTACATTTTTTTATGAAACTTTAAGAACATGGGATAGCACATGGTATGTTCATCAAGAACAACATATGGGTACCTATTTTTAGCACCTGTTGAAAGAGAGCATGAACTCAGTGTTATCTTATTCATCTCTAAGAATGGATTTGTGGCTCACAATCCAAGCTATGCATGAAGCAGTTATTTGGAACCCTAGTCCCATTTAATATCACCTAAGATATATACATGATGTCCGAGAAGAAGGTTTAGTTATATTTAATGATCCATCTAAACAATCTATTCCCATGCTAGACCCTATCTGTTATCAAGAACATCATGAAGAGATATGCCTAGGGAAGCAAAAATTGGTGTTTCAAGTGGATGAAGGTAAAGGGTCTGAGCCACTTGAACCATTGGCAAATCATTTGGATATCCCTACAAAGTATGGCACCTAAACTATTCATGATACTAGTCTTGATGCAGACCACCCATACTTAGAACTTCTTTAAACTATCAAGTATAACATTGACATAGAAGAACCAAAAATAGCTACCATAGGTAACTACTAGTCTAACACAGAGGTTTCAAAAATATTTTAATTTTTAAAATAATACCAAGATTTCTTTCCAAGAAGTTTTAGTGAGATGAAAGGTGTTCATCTGTCTCTAGGAAAAATGCATATCAAACTAGTTAATGGTGTTCGACCAGTCAAGAAAAGGCCATATAGGATTAATCCAAATTTACATGTGCATGTGAAGGAATAAATTGATAGTATGTTGTGCATTGGAGTGATAACCCCAATTGATGAGTATGAGTGGGTCAGTCCCATGGTCATAAGTATAAAAAATATGGGTGCATTAGGATTTGCCTTGATTAGCATATACTTAACACATCTTGCTTTACTGATCCCTTCCCAATGCCATTCACAGAATAAATCCTTGAAGTCATCATTGGGTGTGAAATTTATACTTTCATAGATGGATTCTCCAGGTACCATCAAGGCTAGATCATTGAGGAGGATTGACTAAGACTACATTTTCCATCAAATGGGGATCCTTCACATATACCATCATGCCTTCTGGGTTGAAGAACACACATGTATTTTCCCTTATAGTCGTTGAGGCCTTTAAAGACTTCATCAATAAATCCCTTCAAGTTTACTTGGATGACTGGATAGTTTATGGCTTGGTGAAAGACCATTATTCCAATCTATGGCTCATGTTTGAGCATTTTTTAGTACTAAAAATCTCACTAAATTTAAATAAATGTCTTGTTACTACATGTTTCAGTGTTATTCTAGGTCATATTCTTTGCAAGGATGGACTTTTGGTAGACCCAACAAATGTATCTATCATTCTTATCCTCCTAGCACCAAAGTATCAGCATGAAGTTTTCACCTTTCTAGGACATACTATGTATGATCAAAAATTCATCCAAGGATATGCAAAGATTGTCATGCCTTTGGAGGAAATATTAAAACATAACAAACACTTCATCTAGATCCACTCTTACCAAGAAGCCTATGAGGCCTTAAAAGACAAATTGGTCACTGCTCCAATTCTATAATTCCCTAATTGGACAAAACCATTCCATGTCCATGTTTATTCCTCTAGAATGGCCATTGGTGCAATCCTTGTACAACTGGGTGAAGGTCACCTTGATCACCCTATCTAATTTACTAGTAGAAAACTTACTTCAACTAAGATGAATTACACCACCACAGAGCATGAAGCACTTTCAATAATTTATTATCTACAAAAAAATTTACAATACCTTTTGGCCACTCCTTTTGTATTCTATATGGACCATGAAGCTTTAAAATATCTAGTAAATAAACCTATGTTGAATGGCCACATACACCGATGGATAGTATTGTTTCAAAAATTTCAATTCTCTATCATGGTCAAACCAAGAAAAACTAAATGTAGTCCTTGCCATCTTTTTAGAATTGATTTTGGTGAGCCACCACGTGCCATTGAAGATGACCTACCTAATGTAAAACTATTTTTTGTTTCTCATGTTCTTGAGTAATTAGAAGATATTGTGGCTTTCCTAACTACTAGCTCAGCATCTGATTGTCTAACTCCATAAACTAAGAATAACTCATTGTCTGCATCTCACCTTTTCAACTCATTGGAGGGGACCTCTACAAACTTTTTTGGGATGAAATTATTTGACATTGTGTCATGAAACATGAGTGCTTTGAAGTACTCTCAAAATTTCACAAAGGCATTATAGGTAGACACTATGTTGGGGAGGCTATTAAATGCAAGGAACTTCTAGATGTACTATGGTGGCCTACCCTTCTTCAAGAAGCCAAAATACATGTTAGGAAATGTGATATTTGTCATTACATCAAAAAATTGAATTACCAGGATGCCATGTCATTACATCCTATTCTATCTTAAGAACTATTTGAAGAGTGGGCCATTGATTTTGTCGACCCCATCAATCCAACTAGACAACACACAGCTTCTCATTATATCATTACAGTAATTGATTATCTCATGCATTGTGTTAAGGCCACACCAACAAGGGATTGTAATGTTGTTACTACTATGTGCTTCATATGGGAACATATCATAACCTATTTTGTCTATCCATTAAGTTTTACTAGTGATCATGGTACACATTTACTCAATAAAACTATCTACGTCCTACTTGTTGAGTTCATGATTTCCCATCACAAAACAACACCATATCATCCCCAAGCCAATGGCACTACTGAGACATTCAATAAAATTTTAGGTACAACACTTAAAAATATTTATAATATTGGATGCACTAACTAGGATGATAGAGTATTTATAGTAATTTGGGATTACTAAATAACTTATAAGAGCCTGAATAAGAACACATTATTCAATTTGGTGTATGGCATAGAAGTAGTCCTGCCAATTGAATTCTTAGTACCATTTCTTCATATTATATGCATTAGAAAATTAGATGAGGTTTCATCATTAAAATCACATTTGGATGCTTTACTACAACTAGATGAATCCCATGTCCTTGCTCATTAGAGTCAAGATGTGGATAAGTGCAAACAAAAGACATGGCATGAGCGACACATTAAGCACAAAATATTTACCCTTAGAATGAAAGTCTTGATCTATGAATTTAAGTTTATGTGCCATTCTGGGAAACTTTGTACTCACTAGGATTATTCTTTTGTTTTTCATAGCATTCAGCCTACAAGCACTTATTGTTTACAAAGATTGGATGGCTAATTTCTTCCTAGACATTACAATGGTATCCAACTATGGCCGTTCTATACTAAAAAGTATAATTTTTGTAACAATAAGGCTTATGCCATTAGTTTAGGATTTCCTATTTTCAACAAAATCATTGCCTTAGTTATGTGCAACATTTCTTTTATAAAAGTTTTATTTATTTTTGTACTTGTAATGTCATGGAGGACCACAGCACACTTTTAATGTGGGGTAACATGTAATACATGTTCATGTTAAGTATTATAAGGATGCACGTGTGAGTTGAAAGATCCTAGGATAAGAGATTCCCACCAATAGTTAGAATATTCAAAATATTGAATAGTTGGATTCCACTTCAAATAAAAGCACAGGACAAGACGTGTCATTAATATGAAAGGAGTATTAGTTATGATAAGTGTGCCAACATCATGACAAAATAATACCATTAAATACATTTATGATGAGAAGCGACGGTTAAAGAACAGTGGCCATTATAAATGCATTAATTATGAGAAGTGATGGTCAAAAATAAGGGGGTAGTACATGCAAGTTACCTCCTCAAACCTATAAAAAGGACATGAGAGCTCATTTTAACTTTTACCTTTGATTTCATTTTAGTTATATAGAGCCAAAGAATAAAGTAAGTCTAGGTATTCCAAAGTAAGTACAATTTTAGAGTATCAAAATCCTATAAATAGTTATTGAGAAGGATATTAATTGAGTAATCAAGCATAAACTACCTTTAAAGCATGACTTATGATAGAGGAAACTAGTAGTTATAGGTTACAGAGGTAGACTTCTACCATTAAAGGGCGATGAAGTAGGAAATTTTGAGTCATCTATATTACAAACACATATTCTTTTGGGAACATTGGATGGCTGTACCTCAACCTTCAGGCTTCATAGAGGGTGATGCAGCCTAAGAAGAAGACCTTAAGAAATAATCCATTTCCAACCATACTAGAAGAAGAAGTACCACTTTTTAGGGGGAAATCAATACTAATCAAAGAAGAAACACCTGAAAAACAAGTGTAGTATGTGGAAGGCAAAGAATTTGGGATGGTATACCAAGTAAAGAAGGCACAAGCACCTCCACCCCCACCGTTGATGATAGAAGAGATGAAAAACCTAGAGATAATGTTGTGCATGGAAAATTGGGTGTCAAAATTACCCTTTTGTACCATATTTGATTACAACCACCATCAACTAGGAAATGAGGTTGAATTGAAAAATGACTACCAGGTTGAGTGCCAAAACACCAAAAATTAATTAGTGTATGACCTCAAAAAATTTAATGCCTTAGACTCTAAAGGGCTATTTCAGTTATTCAACCTTTCATATTTTGGAAAATTGGTGGAAAAAGTAAATTTTCTACTCTCACACATCCATGAGGACTACCTCTACTTTATCGGCTGTAGAATGAAGATTACACCTGAGAGAATAAGCAAGTGTTAAGGCTACAATACTCTAGCATGGAATTAAAATTTGGCTGGGGAGGCTTAGAGGAAATAGGGAAAATAGTAATGGTGTTCATAGACCAAAATCAGGACCATGCCATGTACATCAAAAACTTAAAAGATCCTGTCATCCATGTAGTCACGTGCATCATCATGACCAAAATTGATGGTACCAATAACTAAAAAGATGTGGATATAGATCACCTCTACATCACTCACCAAGTGATTGAGGGTCTAAAATAAAATTGGGCAATGTATTTTTCCCACAAGATCATAGAGGATGCCAAGAAGACCCATCTAATACCAAGCCAAAGGTTTTCATGGTGGGTATTTTTATTATTAATGGTATTTGATGAGATTGGTGTACCAAACTACACCTTGAGTGAACTGAAGTGGTCATACTCAATCGAACATAAGTCCCCCACTTAGTGTTACAAGGCATTCACATGCCCCGATCATATCACCCCTGCATACAAGATAAGATGAATTCATGGTATGACAACATGAAGGAGGCCTTTGGGAATGAATGGTGAATTCCTAAATACTTGCATGTCTAGGTTGGTGAGCAAGCCTAGTTTGTAGTAAAAACACATTTATCTCTAGCGTGAATCAGGATGGTCCCTTATGGATAACTTTCAACTTGGTTGAAGCTACCCTATGCCTTTATGGCATGATACTTTATCAATTTGGTGAATTGCATTTTTGATGCATAGCCTCTCACCCTAGAAGTAGACTAAATTGACTTGGAGATTCACACTTTCAAGAATATGTATGTCTATCCTAACAAGAAGGCCTATAGAGAGAAGCAAGAGATTGATCAGACTGACATCAAATTCAATCAAACCATGGTCAGACAATAAGTACACAACATATTTTACATGATGCAACCTAAGAATAAATCTTCAAAAGGCATGGAGCATGTAAGGGAAAAACTTCCACCTGTACCGTATCTTATGAAAAAGAAGCAGGCTGGGCATGATACCAGCACAAGTTCATCATTGGATGTTTCAAAATGGCAAAGGACTGTCTAGGTGCCACCACTAATAGCTTCACCTCCATGGGCTTCTCCACCTAAGGATTCACCCCCACGGGCTTCTCCACCTAAGGATTCACATCCAAGAACTTCTCCACCTAAGTATTCATCCCCATGGGATTTTCCACCCAAGGATTCACCTCCAAAAAATTCTCCACCAAGGGAATCACCACCAAGGGTTTCACCATCAAGGGTTGTCCCATAAAGTACACTAGAGAAAAAACCTGAGGGGTAAGCACCATTACCCCCTATGAAACCAATGTAGGAAGAACCTAAATGCCATAAGGAAGAAATAGAGGAATCTTACTCTAAAAAGACACCCTCCTTGATGTGATAGGAGGAGACCACCTTTGATGATGGGTAATATAAAAATTTGGCAAAGAGGGGGATGGTTTTAATACTCAGTAGATAAGTGGAATGGACATAGGTAGCATTTCTTTGGCTTCAAATATGGAGGTCAAAATCCTTGAGTGTGACCCCAACAAAGGAAAAGAACCTGCCATTTCCAAATTTCAACCACATTTGATTGATGCATCTACCAACTTGTGTGCTCAATATCAGAGAGCCATCTCAAATAGGATGCTCTATTTATGACCATATTTCCTTACCCAAGATGCAACCACTAATACAAGGTGATAAGTGTCCTTCTTTTTGGACATGTATAATGAAGAGCACCATTTTGAAATCCCTCTAGACATCCTCATGTTAGATTCTCAAGCACCATCACTGCCAACTACACTTTGGGTTGACCCCTATAATATCTCTCCTCTACAAACTAGAATTACATTTTTGAAAATGGATTTTGAAGTCATGCAGCAAAATATACTTTTAGATTCTGATGTGCACAATGTAGAGAAGAAACATGGCCAGGTAGTGGTAATGTATGAGAAAGAAGTTACCACTCAGAAGGCACTTGAATAAGAAGTGATCACGCTAAAGCAACAAATGAAGGAAGCCATAGAGGCCAAAGTAAAAACTTTAAATTTGTGTAAATATATTTTGGGCCAAGAGCCAGCATTAGCAGATGGAGTACCTTTGGATGTTGAAGTTAATAAATTGGAGACCCTGGTAAATCTCCTATTGAAATGTTGTAAGGAATAGCCTGCACCAAGAAATGAAGCATCATAGGAGGCTGAGTATTGTACTAAGTTCATGGAATTTTTTAAATGTGCCCTCAAAAGATTTGGGGAAGTGATCCCCATCTTGGATGGGATTTTTGAAAAACTGGAACGGCCTAATAGAATTGTGGAAGCTCATATCATTGCAAAGGAGTCTAAATGGTAGTAGTTGGTGGATGTTTCCCTCTTAATAAAATACCACATCGAGTATAAAAATTCATTTAAATATGTTGAATCTATGGATGAAATAATAAACATGCATTGGTAGAAAATTAATGTCATTTTTATAGCTCTACGAGGATAGGTTATCGTTGAGGTCGCTACACTTGAAGACTTTCAGAAGGATGTTAGTACATCACTTAACCAATTGGTTAAAAAGGCCAATGAATTTTCCAACCAACCTGATGAGATGAAGAAGTTAAAGTTGGCCATAGAAGAGATAATGTTCAAGATGTTTGACACTTTATCACATTGGGAAAATGTCAAGAAGTAGATTGAATAAATTGGGCGTACATTTTTAGTTGAGGTCAAGATAGAGACTTAGTTTGGGTTGACTATGATCATAGTGTGGGGTGATGTTAGACCCTAAATTTTGACTAAGTGTTTTGGATTTTTGGCATGGAATAGGCATGGTGTGAGAAGAGCATGGCAGAGGAAGACCATGGCACAGAACTAGCATAGCACAGAAAGACCATGGCATGGAACCAGTGAGACACAATAAGACAAAGGCATAGAATATAATAAGCACAAGAAGACCCAGTCAAAGATGGAACATAAACATGATATACCCAAGAGTATAGGAATCAAAACAATAGTGAAAGACTTGGGGAGCCCATGGGAAATGGGAGATGGTTGAGGAGTAATTCTAAGGGACCATCTAGACTTTTATCATCATGAGTTTCACATTGGCCCATGAATAGGAGGACATTTGGCAGCAAGGATCTAGTATCAAACAATAATATAAGGGGCACGAAGGCCTGGGTCCTTAAGAGAAATAATTGAAAGACTACCATGACTCTCAATCTAATAAGATATCATTGGAAAATTTCCCATTTATCATTTATTATGTAACTACTTGGTCAGGGTAAAACAAGTCTAAATACCCTTGTGTAGAATCATGTAAGGTGACTGAAAATGGATAGAATATTGTGACTATATAATATAGACTTGTATATATTATAATCAATTTAGGTGTTGTGTCTCTGATAAATTGGTATTTAAGCATGAATAGTGGGTTGAATTGACTAATTTGTTACTTATCTTTCATAATGGGATTTATAGAACATGAATTTTATGAGTTTGCATAGATAACCCTTTGAACTTCATGGCATTTGTCTGTGTGTTCTTGGTTATTGTGATTAATGAGTCAATGTCTATAGTAGTGTATGTCTTTTTCTATGTAATTTTTAATCAAATATATGAATAAACTCAAGTATATGACTAGTGTGTTATTGAGCAACATAACCCATGGGAACCAATCTCTTACTGTGTGCTTCGAGTGAGCATGCAAGACTGTAATCTTGCATGAAAGAACAAGGTGTAAGTTTTTTGGGGATACTCTTTTGTGCCTACAGAAAATGTGACTAAGAGAATAAAAACCCGATAATACATTTGCTTAAAAATCTTATACACTACCTTCAATTCTTCATCTCTCAATATCACATTGACCATGTCGACACTCAAAATCTTGGTGACCAAAATCCCCACATTTAAATCATGGTCCAATGAATGATCTTCCTCTTCCTCTCCCATAACTACTTCTCCCTCTTCTAGAAGTGGTTCCTCTTCTTTCTTATTGATTAAGCACTTAAGAAGTGTTAGATCCCTCCTCATTCCACTTCATAAGATGGTTGGCTCTACCATTATTGAACCTCCATCTTTTTCTTAATACACTTTGTTGTCTTTTAAACAAATTTTCTTTTTCCCACAAATCATATTGATATGCTTATGTAATGTCCCCATTTTTTGCGAGCATCAGAGTTCGGTGGATTTAGCCTATTCTTAGCCCTCGTAGGTTAATATGCATGGTTAGAGGGTCTCTTGATGGAGCTTGGCTCAGCTTCAGTTTGTCAGTACTTGATCAGTTGGCTTTCGTTCAGGCTCATTCGGACACTTCTAGCCTGAGTTGCTATTTTTAGCAGTATTCAGCACTCAGCGTGGGACCCCTGCTATTTTTGGCAGTATGGATTGATAGCATTCAGAATCACTTCCTCAGTCGACAGCTTCAGACGGCTCGTGCATCGGATGAATGATGAGAGAGATATTAAAGTTTAAGTGACTTAAGTGATTTATTTAATATTTTAATATTATTATAAAGTTATAAAGTAACTTTATAATAATAAAGTCACTTTAACATAATAAAGTGCGTTAAGTGAATAATTTAATGTGGGAATAAATCTTTTATCCCACATTGGCCAGGAAGGTGATTCAGCTCTCTTAAGAAAAGAATAAAAGGAAAGGCAAGAGCTCATTCTCGGCATCCAGTTGAATGAATAATATTTTGATTGATTCATCTTGTGGAGCCTAGGGTTTCTGCAGAATAGCCATTGGAGACGAAAACCTCCATTGGAAGCATAATTGAGGGTGTGAAATAACATCTGAAGGGTTGCACTTTGAGGAGGAAGCATTCAGCTTCTTCATTTGGGCATCATCGACAAGCTTTGGTCAAGGGTTTACATTGCATAATCTGAAGACTTTCATGGCAGCTATGGCAATGAATTCTAATCTTTCATTCTAGGTGTTTGTTGAAGCAACAAGAACATCCAATTGAAGCGCCCTAGCTGGGAGAACATTCTCAAGACAATGGAGGTCTATTTTGGTGAGTATGCATATATTTAGGGCTGACTGTAATTTTGTTTCAGTCCCATTGGAATGGTTCGATTTCAATATTTAAGGAAGTGTTTGCAAGTGATAGTGTTACCAAAGGGATTCCCCTTCCTTGGGGAAGTTTTTGTGACTAGTTTGGAGACCTTTGGAAGGTCATTACAGCTGTCAATAAGGAGGAATATATGACTGTAATTTTTGAGGACAGCCACACTTCCAATTTCGTTTTGGTCACCTAAGAGGGTTCTCAACATCAAGCATAGTGCCATTTGGAGTGCCCAAGTCCAAGGAACGTTTTGTTTATGACAAAGAATCCAAAGGTTGTGGAGATTATTTCAGATTTGAAGGTTTATCCATGGCAGGTCTGCAACTTTGAAGTGGGGCGATTTTGCATTAAAGGTTTCCAAAAAAATATCAAATATCATCCAAAAGGGGCGCCCAACATTTCCTAACACTTTGGCATTGACATATATTCATTTGGAGGTGGAATTTGGAAGATATGCAAGTCTGATCTGAAGTATACCAGTCTGAAGACAACTCAGAAATTCATATCATTTGAAGGCGTCTCCAATCAGGTTCATTTTGAAATTGTTAGCATTGAGTCTTGGCCATATTTCATGAGCATTGTATTAGAAATTTCATTGCAATTAAGGAGATAATAATTGCTGGTGTCATTTGAGAATTTCGATATCATTTATTATCAGCTAGTTAGTTTGCATACCAACTGTTTGTAAAAATGTCAGTTGGCTGTAGGTGTTCATTTCTCAGGCTTAGATCATATATATGCATGGAATATTGCCAAAATTAGTTGCACATTCGTGCTAAGTCATTGTTTAGACAATCTAGATTCTTCTTGCAAGCATTCTTATTGATGTTAAGTAAAGGAAAGAGCCATTAAAGCAAACTAAAATGTTATATCAGTCATATGACACTTGTATGTGAAGTGTTTGATAAAATTTCCAAGACCAAAAATCAAAAGTTTTCAACCAGATTTGAGCAGGGTCATTACAGCTTATTCCACCATATGCAACCTCACCATGATGATTTCATCATGAATGTTTAACCACATCCCATTTACGTATCTAGCCACTTTTTATTGGTCCATCTCACTATGACCAACCCAAATTGTGATTTTTTAGAGCTCCTCCATGTAGTCCTTTATGTTTAACTCCTTCTGCCTTAAAATTTGTATCATTTTCAATAAATTCAACTAATAATCTATAGGCAAAAAAATTCCTTTAAATTTTTCAACCATTCTTTCCCTTACCCCTCCAATGCCTCTCAGTATTTACCTCCATCCATCATAGAGTTTCATGACCTTTCAACTTGGTTTGAGTTATTTTCACCTATAAAATTAAAAATACTCATCTATCTCAATAAGCCAATCAATCTACTCTTCAAGGTTCAAAGTTCCTAAAAAAACATAAAACTTTTATTTGTGTTCCTCTTCTAATCTTTGATAACTATAATAGCCCTATCTTCTCCTTCATCCAATTGATAAGGTGCTTTTCCCATTTCTTTTAATACAAAAAATTCATCTTTCACATCACTCACATCATGTCTTGGTAAAAATTCCCTTCTTTTATCCTTTTCAACAACAATCATTCTTATCTATATCGCTCTCAAAATTTCTACAATCACATTGAATCTTCCTGTGATATTGGTAACCATTGTTCCACCTCTACTTCACTCTTCTTGGAGGCATCTAGACTCTCTATTAACTTAAACTTGATACTACAATCACTTATTTATAAACCTATGTAGGTCATATGCCTCTATCACACATCCCAAACTTGTTACCAACTTTGACACCAAATGATGCAATCAAGGATAGGGGATTAATTGAATGATAGTGTTACCCTTACAGCCCTTAACCATACATTCATAATATGAGATTAGAAATCAAAACAATCAATTTTTTTTTAATTTTCAAGAAGAATACAGATATAAAAATACACACCATACTCACTCTTCTCTCTAGTTACAATACAAGAGGAATAACCACACACCACCAATCCCTTAATAAATTGAACTCTATCTCTCTACTCCTTTAGGCTTCCTACCCAAGCACCTAAATTCTCCTAGTAAGTACCCTCTGACTTTAGCATGCATTATTTGAATATTGTTCCCTCTATTATGCCTCATGAAGTGACCTTTGAAATCCTTTCAATCTTTGAAAACACTCAAATTAAGCACTAAAAAATTTATGGGTGGTTACTCTAATTGTGAAACTACTGCAAGAAAAACTACTACATAATACAAAGTGGTAGTTTCATAACCACCCGATAGTTTTGAAATTGTTAATTTATGTATGCCTATTGTAATATGTAGTTTGAGATTATTGATTGAATTACCATTACTAAGAAATTTTAAACTCAAAGCATCAAATTACATAATAGGAAGGATTATGGAAACAAATAAGATAAAACCTTATTGAATCCCTTGTTTCAGCTAACCTCCTTTCACAGATGGTTGATTGTATGTAGACTTAGGAATTTGGCATAGTGATGTTGCTTGATCAATGAATTATTGATGAAGGATTCATGGACATGAATTTGATGGATCTCTTGCTAATTGGATATGGAGGCTTTATGATTTTCCAAGATTCATGAGTTGGCTCCAATGGAGGATTGAGTAGTTTAAATAGAGGAAGAGGAAGGATTTTCCAATGAATTAAAAATTCATTGGAAACTTCTAGATAAAAAGAATCTAGAGAGAAAGGAGGGAATTCTAAGGAATTTAAAATTCCTTAGAATTTTCTAGAAAATAAGAAGGGTGGTGGAGAGTTCTATATTCAATTAGGGAATCTAATGGTGATTAGAATGAGGTTAAATAGGGATTAGGTAGGGATTAGGGACTAGGGATGTAGGAGAGCCTAGGGAGTAGGATAGTAGGTGGGTAGGTGGGTCATAGGAATTTAAAATTCCCAAATAATAGAATAAGTGGGGTTAGATAGGATAATGGGGATTTGGGATGAATTAATTAATTATTGGGTATGGGATAAGGTTAGTAGATGAGTGATAATATAAGGGGGATAAGGATAAAAGATGGGATGTTAGTCGAATGGGTCGAGAGGATTAGATTAGTGATAGGAATAAGGATGATTAGATGATTAGATGAATGATGAGGGTATAGGTGATCAAGCCATCATAATTGTCATAAGGCTCATCACAATCTAAGCAATCTAATATATATGACACTTATCAATATGCCCCATGATATAGACATGACCAAGAGGGCATTATGTTAAAGTGCATAAAATGGGAAATTAGTGAACTATGCATCATCGAGGTAGATTAGGTGACCTCATAGAATCCTAATTCATTACCCAATAGATGAAAAGAGATATGATGTAAGCAAGACATAAGATAAACATGATATATACATGATAAAAGACATGTAAACAAGATAAATATAACAAACAAATAACACACACGAGTATCTACATCTAGTATCCCAATGTCTTGTCTAATGATGGGATGAGCGATTAAGTGATGGGTTGGATGATCATGATGTGATTGTGGACTTAGGATGGGCTTGGAATTGGATAAGGTGATCACAATTTGTCTAAGATGTTGCCCCTAATTGAGTATAGAAAGATGAAGGATGAGAGAAGGTCTTTGAATATTGATTTAGTCTTGAAATCGAATTGAAAAGTGGCCAAGGAAGGTGATTTAGAAAAGTGATGACCAAAGATTACCAACAGATAAGACGCTACAAGAGTTCAATCTATCAAGGAGACTAAGAGATGATGGGATCAAATACCTTTCATGCTATCAAAATTGTGATTGGATGGGTGATAGGTATGAAGAGGTGATGATAAGGAAGGTGATGGGATCGATTACCTTTCATTCTAGCAAAGAAGTGAGTTAATGGGTGCTAGATATGAAAAGGCAATTGATAAGAATTGATGGGTGCCAAATTAAATTCTTTGATAAGGTTATGTGTGCCAACAATACCTAGGCCAAGGATGAGTCGAACATATGAAGGGATGGGTGACCACTAGGATTGGATTTCAAGACTAAATGTTGTACCCAAGGATGGTAGATGGGAAGATAGGCAAATAACATAGAGATGGATATCAGATGGTATGGAGATGGATGTGACTAAGGGATTTGGGATAGGATAATACATCATGGACAATTTTTGGATTTTTCAAATTTGATGATTTTTTAGGGTTTTTCACATATTTTAATTTTTTAGTGCTTTTTGGGATATGTATGTACATTGTACAAATGGGGTTACTAGCAAAGGGAATACCAAGTCTAAAAATTGGGATGAGGATGGATGGAATGATGGATGAGTGACAAGAGGATGAGGATGATGCTAAAAAGGGTATAAAGACTAATGAAGGAATGAACAAGGTATCACTAATGACCATATCATAAAGGGATCAGATGTTTAGTTGCCTGAGTATTCATTGGAGGATATGCCAAGATGGTTTGAGAATATTTCTTAAGACACCTTCCACTTATTTATGAAAGGTCAATATGGTAAGGTATGTGATATAAATGGAAAATAATGGGTAGGAACAATGGACTAAAGGATAAGATGGATAAGGATGGGTGATATAGACTAGGTGGATGAGACAACTATGGATGGATTTGCTAGGAATAAATCAAAAATTGAAGCAGAACAATTTCTCAAAATTGTAATAATAATAGATATGAACAGAGATGCAGAAAGAACAAAAATAAACATGCAAAACAAGAAGACCAGATGTTCACCCAATATGGGCTACATCCACTAAGAAATAATTACTTAAATTTTATTATAAGCTATAACAGTACAATCCACTCTCAGATCTATCTTCTCATAATTACAATGCACAATAATTATTTAGTGTTGCACTCAACAAACTCTTATAAATTTGCACCTAAATTCACACACTCTATTATTCCTTCTCAAACCCTTGTTCTCATGATATATTACCTATGAAATATCCATCTATACATAATACATCAATAAAGCGATATTAAAAAATAATCAGTACCAAAACTATGGGCAAAGTCAACCCAAAATGGTTAGAGTGTACAATACATTTTAATGTACAGTATTTGAAATGCATTGTAATTTAAAAATAGGCTCCACAACACAATAGGATTGTCAAGAGAAATATGAATTTTGCCCCCAAATGTTGAGGTACAATGTGGATAATTGAGTATTTTACCATGACGTCAGAAACCAGTTTTCATCATGGTACTTGTCCAAGGCACCAAAAGACTAGTTTTCACCATTGGATGAATGATTTTTTATTTTATTTTTACTTTCATATGGCATCTCAATTTATTATATATGGGTACGAGATGCAAGATGTAGTCATTGTTATGATCTTCAACCAACACCTATTTTGGGGATGTCTGATGTTCTGATCATGCTACTGGATGTATTAGGGTCCATGTGACCTTCATTGACACTTGATGGATACCCCTCCAAATATCTAGACCAGGTATCATCATTGCCACTAGGAGAGACAATGTTGCTTCGTAAGGTGATGTGAGGAATGTAGTCGATTAGATCTTGATGGGGATATATGGGAATTGTATAGATTATAGGACTTGATTGGGATATGGGTTCATGATAGGAAAGTGTGATGGGTGATTGGGGATTAGCAGTCACATACATCATTGGAGATGATGGATGTTATATATTTGATTGGTGTCAATTGACAAAGGATTGTAGGAGATCCAAGAAGCTTTGACTTTTTGATTCATCTTTGATCCAATTATTTAAAGGATTATCAACGATTTGGATACTGCTTTTGATATTATTTTGATTTTGAGATTGGATTTGACTTTGACTACCCCTTAGTTCTTGAAAGTGGGCTTTACCAAGGGATATTGATTTTTGACTTGATATACAATGATTATTTTGACTTTGATAATACCCTAGTGCCAAATATTGATCTTTACTAGGGGAAGACACTTTTGTATTAGGCTGATGATTTAACTTTTCTTGACTTTGACTTATGGGATCAAAGATGATTTGATTGTTATGATTGACTTCTAGAGTATGGTCTTGGACCGTTGTACTTGTGGCATGCATGATATTACTTGAGGAAGGCTCCAATGATATACATTTTTGTTCATCCTTATAGAGGGAGGTGATTAATTGATCATTGATGGGGAGAAAAGTGTCCATGATGGATTAAGGTGTTGATGAGGGCATGATGAGATCAATGAGTGGTGATGGGGTAGCATAGTCTTCATAAGGGTTCCTCAGAGACCTAGTTTTGATGTTAGATAAAATCTCCTCAAGGTTAGTAAAAGGATCATTAGGACTAGTTGTAGTGGACACATCCAAAATAGGATTAAATTCATTCTAACAATCTTTGATAGATAAAGCTTATAAAAACTCATGATATCATCATCCTGATTGGGATCAAATGATATGCCTAGTGATGTAGTGGAGGCATCTGAATTAGAGGCACCCTCGAAAAGATAGGCATTATCAGCATCAATAATGGATGACATTTATAATGAGAAATCTGATGTGGATACTTGTGTTGAACATGATCTTGATGAAGATAATACTTCCAATGTTGATTCTGAAGCTGAATCTAATGTACAAGATGCAAGGCTGCAAGTAGAAGATTGATTGTCTACAATTGACCTTGCAACATGGGGTATTTGATGTGATGGATGAGGAGAAGATGGGAGAGGGATGATGGGTTTGAATAAGAGAGGGCCATGAAAAGATTCATGTGAGATGGGGTGACTAGGCTCATCTTTGATGGAGAGATCATGGAAGATGGGTGTGGTGTCTTGACCTTGGCTTGGAAGAGGAAGGGCTTGATCGTGATCTAGAATTAAATCTTGGCATTCCTCCTCTTGTGCACCCAAGGATGGAGACTCGTATGGTTCATCCTTGATTATTATGTCACCATGATAGATGAGGTCTTGGATATAATCTTAGAAAGGTCAACATCGATTCATAGTATGTCCCCAAGTTTGATGATTCACACAATATTGGTTATTTTTATACCAAAAGGGCTTAGGATTAGTAGGACCAAGATGTTGGATAGGTGGATAGACCATCATTTTAGTAGTGACTAGTTTTTTAAAAAGGGCTTCCTAGGACAGAAGAAGGGGAGTATAAGAACCCACTTCTCTTTGTGACTCAGATGTGGAAGCCTTGGACTTATGATCAGATGGTTGTTGATGTGGTTGGGTGGATGGACCATTAGTGGCCAAGATTTGATTCCCTTTGCTATTATGGGAATGGGAAGTTGATGGTTTATGACTTAGGGATGGAAGATTTGTACAAGACTCACATGAAGGGGCTTGGAAGGGAGGAACAATGAATTGAAGGGGATCGACACCTTTAGGGAGTGGAACACCCATCATTAGAAAATTCAAAAGGATCTAATCCTTATGGGCAGCTATATATTGGTCTATGAATGTGGGGTATAACTCCATGGGGGATAGATGATAAGAGATGGATGATGGGAAGGAGGCTAAGGATTAAGTATGGTTCCTTAAACAAAGTGGGTCCAATGATAGAGGTAGTATGATAGGTGATGATGATGATGAGGTGGAATAAATGTGATTTGGATGATATAGGCCTAAGGTCATATTTTAGATAAATAGTTCAATAGGCGCTAACATCCTATCAATAATGCTTAGTTATCAAGCTAGTAAAGGATTGAGTATTTGATGGGTGCCTAGATTCACACTAGTAAGAAGACAACATGATGGGTGCTAGTTATGAATAGGCAAGGATGATAAAGACTAGATTGATGATGATGGGTTGCTAGATTAAAATTTGAAAAAGTGATAAGATGCTAGCAGAATATTAGCTAGAGATCTGACCAAATGGGATGAGTGATAGTGGATTAAGATGATAGGATGATGTGGATAAGAAGACCAGTTCATAACCTTAAACCGATTTTGCTCAGGATAGGATGGGATAGGATTATGTGATGAAATTGATTAGGGTAAGGGATAATAAGTATAATGATAGGTGATAATGAAACGACTAAGGGTAAGGTGAGATGGGGATGGTGTGGACCCGTATACGACCTAAAGAGTCAACTAGGATAGGATAAGTTTAGATAAGTTCAAGATAAATGGTGATGGTATGACTAATATAGCTTGTGATTACAAGGATGTACAAGAGAATAAAAATATGTACAATAGGATTAAGACAAAGATATACAAGGTGATGGGATAATGAGATAAGATAAACACAAATGATTGGGTATGGTCTTAAAACAAGATGTGGATGAGATAAAATGTGATTAGGATATGAGGGTGATGGGTTGATGACTAATGATGGGTGAATATGAGAGTAAGACAAAAGGAAAATATGTACAAGATGATATATAGGATGTACAAGATGAGATATTAGTGATGGGGGTGTGACTAATGGTGAGTGGTTCTAATGATAAGAGGGGATAAAAGGATGTACAATGATATGTACAAGAGGGTAAGACAAGGATATACAAGGTGATGATTGGATTATATAGGTGATGAGGGATGATCAATGATGAGTGGAGATGGTTGGACTAAGAGTGGAAAAAATCAAGAAAAGTGATGGGGTAGGGACTTAGGACAAGATGTGGATGAAATATTATTTAAGATATGTGAGTGATGGGTAGGGTCTAATGATAGGATGTGACTAGGAAGATGTAAGAGGGTTAATACAAGGATATACAAGGTGATGAGTTAAGATAATATGGGATGATGAGGACTATGGATGAGGTAGACTTAGGACAAGGTGATATGTGATTTGTGGGATATGACTAGACTAAGATAGGAGATAGAATAGCAGGGTGATGGGAGATAGTATATACAATAAAAATGATGACAAGGATGTACAAAATGATGTGCAAAGACCTAGATAGGTGTATAAGTTTGGGTGAAAGGTTGACTTGACTCACAAATAGCACAGGTCTAGCATAACACACACCCAAGCATGTAAAATCAAAAACCTATGATTAGTAATTTTAAGGGTGTGTAACCCAATGCTTACACCATCAAATAGCTTCACAGGTGAGGCTATAAGTTGGTGACCTATTACGGTATCAATCAAACCCTCTCAACCCCGCTTGCACTTGATGGCTACGTCGACACTAATATTGAATCTTGTAGCAGTACACCTGTTACCGCCAAAGGCTCCTATGTTAAGTTTGCATAAGGATCTTAGGGGCATCACCTATATACAGAAAGGTACAGTGGGGCCCAAGTCTGTGTAGGGTGTCTTTTAATACCTAGTTCAGAGAGTTAACTCTTCCCCTTCACAGATGACTTATATAGGGTCAACCGCTTAACCTAACAACAGTTATCTCTAATTTTTATACTTTGTCAGAACATGGAGTTTTGGTTACTACATGGTGATTTAATCCATGTCACCAATCCCTAATGATTAAGCTCGTATGTGGGTATGAATTCCATATCACGTGTTATCCTAGACTCAGGTGGGGATAACACACAGGGAAACACATGATTAATTTAGTGATTAATTATTCTATGTGAAAAACTACAAGTATATACAATCATATGCAATCAAGCAAAATCACCCACACAATAAGCAAGTATATATAGTAATATTGAAATAATATAC
Source organism: Torreya grandis (assembly GCA_037957365.1). NCBI lineage: Eukaryota > Viridiplantae > Streptophyta > Pinopsida > Cupressales > Taxaceae > Torreya > Torreya grandis. The sequence goes on from JARHVA010001018.1 coordinate 3,655,470, forward strand.
TATTGGCACCCCAACCTGCAAGCACAAGTGTTAGAAAATGAAATGGGGTCTCTTTAGTCTTGAGAGGTCATGCAGAAAAAAGTTAGTAGTTCTAGCTTGCAATGATTAGTCCTGCATGCATACGTCAAATGTGTTATCAAACAAATGATTTAAAAATGATATTTTTATTCGACTCCAAAATTGATCAGTTTTGCAAAACAGAAGATTAGCAATATCAATTGATTTTAATTTTTGGCCAATCATTTTGTAGAACAACACAAGGTAACCTGTAATGAAAAAGTGTTAGTAATTTGAATAAAATTGATTTTGTTGATATATGTGAATACCTAGAAATGATAATAATTAAACAATATGTTCTTGATTATATTAAATCAACACTAACAACCATTAATTTTAAAAAAAAAAATTAATGATTATTAATTTACCATAATGTGTAACTAAAATTAAATATCCTAAAATTTTAATAAAGTATTTGATATTGAAAACAGTAATAATAGTATCTACAGCTACAATGAAGCTTGAGAACATAAAACACGATAAGAATAACATATGGCTCACACAGGGGCTTTTGTATTATACTAAAACCTTCGACCAAAGGACACGTCAAATCAACACAATCTGGTGATGAAAAAAAAAATTAAAAGCATTATGATTGGCATGGCATTCAACAAAGTATATTGTCAATGTCATTATCCCTATCAAGTCTGTGGGTAAAAAAGAAAAGTGGCAATAGGTTCAAAATTTAAAATTAACAATCATGGCTCAGAAATGACAAGTGCACATTGAGCACCTCAATAGGTATACATCCTGATCAATTTGTCAGATATTCAAGAGCATGATCAATAGCTGTTGGACTATTGACTTCTAAAATTTTTCTAGAGAGTTATCAAGATCTTTGTCTTTAAGGTGCTCAAAGCAGGTTCACCCTGAGATTGGCATTTCCATCAAAGCCATGAGCATCATGAACAATATTTTTAAGAAATTGGCTAGAGAGTTGTCCAAGCTCACTAAATACACAAAGAGGGAGACTCTCTCTTCGCATGAGGGGCAGACTACTATGAAATTGGTGCCTCCTAGAGAACTAGCCAAACAGGTTGTGTCAAAGGACTAAAAGGTCATCACTAAATACTGCTCTGGTTAATTTTATGCTTTCCCAAGGTAAACAAATCCACTCTCTCAGAGCTCACAGGGAATTTGCATTTGCTATAAACTTATCAACATGTATATCAATTGTAGGAATTTGGGTGGATGCTCATAAAGCTTCAGCGATATAGAGGAAAGAGACAACTTCTTATGAAATACATTTATTGCAAGATATAGGAGACGTAGATATGGTCATAAAGCAGTGGCACTGTTTTGCCAAACGCAAGCAATAGGTGCCCAGCCCGATCGATTCACCTTTACCAACAGATACCCAACCTGCACCAAAATGGGGACAGTGGAACAGGGATGCATAAGGCTCTTAAACAGTTTCAAAAAAAATGCCTTAACTAGATGTTATCACATAAAATGTGATGATTAAAGTATACCTAAGATGTGGGTATGTTCATAAGGCATTGACAGTATTTCACCAAATGCAATGAACCGGCATTTAACTCGATCAATTCACCTTGGTCAGCATACTCCCTAGCCTATGCCAAACTAAGAGCTTTGAAAGAAAGGATGAGAAGGGCTTTTCAGAGAAATGTCTCAACCAGACATTATCTCATAGAATGTATGTAAGCAAATGCAATAGCCAAGCGTAAAGCCAAAAACTTAGCCATCATACTGCCATCGAGTGCCAAAATAAGAACTTCAAAACAAGCAATAGACGTTCAACAAAACTACAGAGATGAACGGAAACTATTTGACAAAATGCTGAGTTCAAAGGCAAATGGATAGATGGAAAGCCAAACTCTCCAACTTTATCGACGCCCTCCTAGCATCTACCAAAAAGGTGAACTTTTGAACACGGTAAGGATATTCCTCAACGACAGAGTGGGTTTCTTATCTAATGCCACACAATCAGAGGGTGAGTCATTTTGTACAAAGGATAGAGTTTCTAAACAATAAGATAGAGTTGGTACACAGGGAACAAAAAATACTATAAGACAATACTGCCAGATCCGTGGATTAATTTAACATATAGATTATTTTCAATAAAATGCCTTGAAAATCTTAAGTGAACTAAAAATTTAAAAAAAATTGTTTTTATTATTTTTATTTTTTATTTATTTGATATGATATAGTAGAGCGGACCATTAAAACATAATATTTAACAAATAATAATACAAGCCAATCTGAACCAGAAGCATATATTGTCATTAACAAAGAGAAAAATATGGTATTGTGACGAATACAAAACTTGGAGCCACCAACTTTTTCTTCGATCTATTCCTGTAATCTCAAGAAAACATACTCAATGCAACAGATCATTAGTTTCAAAGGAGGCTAGTCCCACCGTGGTCGCCAATTGTAACATGAAATTTGAGCTTATTAACTAAATTACCATAACTAAGCAATTTTAAACTCAAAACATCAAATTACATAGTAGGAAGGATTATGGAAACAAATATGATAAAACCTTACCGAATCCCTTGTTTCAACTAACCTCCTTACAGGGCGTTCAAACGGATGGTTGATTGCATGCAGACTCAAGAATTTGACATAGTGATGTTGCTTGATCAATGGATTGTTGGTGATGGATTCATGGACATGAATTTTTGATAGCTCTCTTGCTAATTTATGATTTTCCAAGATTCATGAATTGGCTCCAATGGAGAATTGAGTAGTTTAAATAGAGGAGGAGAAGGAATTTTCCAATGAATTAAAAATTCATTGGAAACTTCTAGATATGAAGAATCTAGAGAGAAAGGAGGGAATTCTAAGGAATTTAAAATTCCTTAGCATTATTTAAAGAAGGAGAAGGGTGGTGGAGAGTTCTAGATTTTATTAAGAAATCTAATGGGGATTAGAATAAGGTTAGAGAGGGATTAGGTAGGGATTAGGGACTACAGGTGTAGGAGAGCCTAGGGAGTAGACTAGTAGATGGGTAGGTGGGTTATGGGAATTTAAAATTCTCAAATAATAGAATACGTAGGGTTAGATTAGGATAATGGGGATTTGGGATGAATTAATTAATTGGTGGGGATGGGATAAGGTTAGTAGATGAATGATAATAAAAGAGGGATATTAGATAAATAGACGAGGGGGGGATTAATTAGCAAGATATATTAAATTAAACGAAATTAGTGTCGACTAATAGAAATATTAGTGACAATAATATAGGCAAGTGAATTTAGGTGCATACACCTATATTATTAACCAATAATTTCGTTATGAAATAGAGAACTCTCTACCTTAATAACTGAACTCGTCATTTCTTTAATCTAAAAATTTACTAAAATATAATTAATTATTGCAATTCATCAACATACTGCCAATTAGACCCCAATGTATTCAAACACTAATTAAAAAAATTTAATTATAAGATTATTTGATGACCAAGATACCCCCACATCACCATAATATCAATAGGTTGATACAATGTTGACCTACCCCTGTTACTTGAAGGATTTTAATGTAGTTGCTATGATATGGCCTTTGATTTGGTGTAGTAAAGTGCCTTCTTTTATATCCTTGTATGCGATTCTTAATCTTCTTATAAAACAATTTTGTGTTGCATTGCAGGTAATTAAAATGTGTTTAAAATATGATGAATGTGTCCAATTTTTATGCGATGATGGGAATGAATTGTGCATAGAATGTAAATAATGAACATTTTGATTGTAAATAGTGGACTTTTGGAGGTTTGGCAGTTTCGGATATTTATTTATTGAAAGGTTTGATGTTTTTACACTTTATAATAATAAGATTATAAATTTTTTAAAATGTTTTTTTAAGAAATATTAAGTGCAAATTTTTAATTGAACCTTTCTTTCTCATAATAATAAATTACTAATATTAATCTCAAACATCTAATTAAAAATTTATATACAATATTTCTAAAAATTTATAATCTGATATTTTATTTTATTAATTTATAATCAATTTTGTAAATAAAAATAACATATCTTTAATACCATCTACTTTATTTTTAGTTTAAAGTTGTAATTTTATATAGTTTGGGGCAGATTCCCAATGCTCTAAAATAGATTTCAATGCATTAAATCTATAGCAATCACTATTATTATTGCTGGATAGCAGAAGCAGCATCCTCCTAGTTATTCAATAAAATAAATATTTAACTGAAATTAAAAAAAATTAAGTTCAAATTAATATTGTGATGTTGATTGATAATGATTAAATTGTGTATTTTGATTTTAATTTTATTTTTATTTTATCATTATTTTTGTGTGGTGTATTTAATTAGAAATAAAATTAATATTTGACTTGATTTAGTATAAATTAAGTTGGATTCGTAATTGCCAATAAGTGATTAATTATTGTATATTTTATATGACAATGTTATAATTAAATCTTAAAAATTATTATCGGGTACCAATTGTGCTATGAGTAATGTTTTTATAATATTTATTAATCATTTTTTCAGAATAATTCAAAATCAAATCTTACCATCAATCAAAATATCGACAATATAAAATATAAATTAATTCAATAACAAAATGAAATATAGAAACTAAATTTACAAAACAAAAATGACCAACTAAACTTACAATTAACATATATTAAAAATTATTAATCTCCTTTTATTTTAAAATTGACTCTTTCATATATATATATATAATTATTAAATAATATTTAATAATTAATTCTTCTCCCAATAGAATAAAATCGAGAATTCTCTTATTAAAAAATTTATTACTTTATGAAATAGATTATGTACACGCATGTTTGAAACATAGAACAATATTTAGAAGGTGGATAATGATATCACATTGTATGGGACATTTATTATTGTTCAATAACAAATATAAATATGCACTTAATCTGAGTTTAGAAGACCACATGGAACAATATGGGTCCACCGATTTGGAAGATGTTGCTATTGTAATCCCGTGGAAGTAGTGAGGGTTGTGGCAGGTTTATTGTTTCAATTTTTCATTTTTATTTATTTTTTATATTATTTTTATTTTAAATTTTATTATTTATTAGTTATTAATATACTTATGGGGTATTGATGATAAGGTGGAAAGTAAGAGGGAAAAGGGCATTAGGATGAGCCATCTTCTTTTCTTTATTAATAGGGATTGTATAAAAATATTTTTTTTAATTTTATTTTTTAAATTAAATTATTTCAATTAATTTTAATGTTATTTTATTTTTTGAGTATTGATAACAAATCTATTAATTATATGAATTCACGGGAGGATGAGACTAGGACATGTTAATGTCTTTTTATTGTTAGGAACATGATGTGGATGTATAAACTTTAGTTTTGTTTTTTGAATTGTAGTTTTTTTTTTTAGGGTTTTGACAATAACTCCATGAGTGATACAAACTTGCGAGAAGACGATATTGGGCCTAGTTGACATCTTTACTATCTGGGTCTTGTCACAAAAGTATAATTTTCAATTTTATTTTTTAAATTAGTATTTCAATTACTTGTTTTCTAACATTTCTCTGTATTTCAGTTCCACACCATTTGTGCCTCTTGTATCACCCCATATCGAGTAGTGCGATAAGGACATGACCTCTTGTCCTCATCATGTGCATTGTTGTCCATAGCCTCCGAAATGCATGGAGGCCACCCATCTAGCATTGACAACATCCTCCCACCTAATTGTCGAGGGAATGTTGGAGATGCCCTGCTACACTATGAAGATAATCGTCCCTCTCCTCTGACATAAAATGAGTACAAACACCAAGTCCGATTATCTAATTCTCTAAAAATGAAATTATATGTGAATGAAAATATAGAAACATTGGATGATGCTCAAGTCAGAATAAATATTTGAATTTATGTCATTTAAGTTCTTATATTTCTATTATTTACATTTTTTTATTTTTGAGTTTTTAGTTTTTTTATTTATATATAATATATTTGACATTCTCTTTTTTTTATTTTAAACAAAAAAATTCACTTGTGTTGCAAAATGATACTTTGTGAATTTGCCAATCTTCAATATAAGAAGGCATCAATAGAGTGTAGATAGTGGCTCACTATTAGAATTGAAACAGAATTTGGCAACACCTTCTATAACACAAAATTACAAAATTAATTGGAGACTAGACAAATGAAGGTAAGGACACCATATATATAATAGGCTTCTAATATTTTTTCAACGCTCTAATTGGTCAAAATTGTGTGATGATTGGCTCAAGCATGATAGAAAAGGCCCTACATGGTAGTTAACACATTTAATGAAATGTAAAAAGTTGTTTAATTTTTACATTGAACAAATTATATGTTTTATATTTATTACAATTAATGCATGGATCAAGGTTAACCAATGGCACATGGCCCAAGAAATAAGAGTCAAATAAAATAAGCGAAAATAAGACTTCACAAGTTTGTAATTTTATACCTCATTTTATATATATACTTCATTTTATAACGTATATTTTATTGCAAAAGCAACATTGTGATTGTAGGGCCACCATGGAAATGAGAACACAATTGAAAGCTTTTGGATCGAAAATAGCAGCTTTTGACATGTGCATCCAAACTAGGGGTTATGTGCCGTAATAAATTTATTGTATAATTTACATTTGTAATTAATTAAGCAAATTTTAACCTTAAATACTTATATGACAATTAAAATATGTCTAATTTATAAGTGAATAAACATTGTGTCATAGTTGATGGTCCTAACCTTGAAGAGGAAAATGACAAGAACCATGATTACATTGAGTACATTGATGATACGGAGCCGGAGGATGCCTCATTATACACATCAGACATCCAAGATGATCATGTAGATGACGAAGATGACCAAGATTTAAGACAACAATTGTATTTTTTTAGTTTGAAAAAAAGACATAAATTTGTCTCCCTTCAACATCATTCTTGTATATATATAATTATCAAAATTTATAAATTTCTTATTTATCACAAATGATGTTTTTAAGTATATAATTATATCAAAAAAATTGATAATTTTTTAAACAATAATTTCTAAATGTTCAAATTCACAATATTTTTTTATATAGAAATACACATGTATTTAAAGAAATATATATATATATATATATAATTAATGATACAATTATATCTAAAAACATCATTTATAATAAATAAAAAATTAATCAATTGTGAGACTTATATATATACAAGAATGTAATATAATCAAATATATAATTTCACAAATATTTACAAATAATATCATAATAAATATATAAATTATAAAATAATAATAATAAATAATATATAATTAATATTAATATTTAACAAAAATATATTGGTATAAAAAAGTTGCATACAATTTCATATCCTCTTCAAAATATTGAGTTTGGGTCATTGAAATTAATCAAACAAATGTGTTTTAGATTGTATATACAAATATGTAGTGCATATACATTTTTCCAAAAAAAATAAAAATTATTAAATATTTTTTCCGCCTAGTGGGACATAATATTATACCAAGTTATTATTATTTTTAAGTCAATTGTCGACACCAAGAAGACTCCAACTGTGAATGTAACCTCAAAATAAATGTGGCACAATAAAAACATCTAGTCACATCGACTAAGCAACAACTTTATGCCACCAAATTTGACAAAACATTTCAATTATTTTGATACAAAAACACCAAAAACCATCGATTTCTGATACAAGTTCGACACAAAATGTGACACAAATTGCACTAAATGTAATACTATCATTATGCAAAAGATTAGAACTTATGTTGACATCTAATTTATAGGTGAAATCATGTTTAGTTAATGGAGCTCTTGGCTAAAAGTTGTTTGCATTGTATACAATCTAGGTTCAAAGCCCCCTGATTTGCCACCATATGTGATTATTGACTTCAATAAACACTGTGACCTCTCTCGACCTCCCCTTCCACCATGGAATATAAGCAACTGCACACGTTTTCCAATTCCTCTTATCACATGGGGACTCAATAAATGCCCCTTAATATAGCATGTGCCCTAACAATACATTGAATCACAAGGCATGACACTATAAAAGACAATAATAGATATTGATAACATTGCTCGATAGGGCTTACCTTTAATAAAATATCAAAGTGATCATTGTAAGACCTCCATATCTCCTCAAAATTTTCATTCAATCACTATACAAAAATGAAAGACTATAAATATTTATATATCAAAAAAAAAAAAAAATGGAAAAGAGATGCTCCATTCAAGAGCTCTTCCACTACATTTACAATAAATAAAAAGTTAAAACATTATTCGCATAACCTTCTCCGAAACAATTTCAAATTAATTAATGTTTTTAGAATTACTTCATAATATTGCATTTATTACTTAAAATTAACCTTATCATATAAAACATACTTTACATTTTTATTAAAAAATCTAGACAAAAATACTTTGTACCTTTAAAAGCAATCGCTAATTTACCTTTTCGCAAAGGATCGACAACACTCAACATTCTTTTCATCTTACTCTAAAAAATGAGTTCATTGTCGTTTCACTCAAAAGATGACTCCCTACTTTATCATCTTTATTCTCGACCACATTAAAATCCCATCAAAGCCCTATGTTCCATTAATCACTAGCTATCAAACCCAAACCCAAAGGTCAGCACTATCTTTATAGTGAGTCTTTTTCATCATGTTTCAAATTGACCCATGCTATGTTCCATTAATTACTAGCTATCAAACCCAAACCCAAACCCGAAGGGTCAGCACCATCTTTATAGTGATTCTTTTTCATCATGTTTCAAATTGACCCATGCAATCTTGTTGCAAGTGGAGCACTTGATTCAACAATTTAATATTTCTACTCTTTTTTGAGTTGAATCACTACCCTAACCCTTATCATGCTTAGTGCTAATTTGCAGAGGATCAAACTATATAAATTTTAAAGAGAACAAATTTGCAAAAAGGTTGTACATGATACATATAACAGAAATATTTTGTGAGATAATTGCTATGTAGGCTAGGGTTTTGAAAAGCTAAATGGGAAAAGAAAAGGATAAAGATAATAATATGGAGTGACCTTAACCAATCAAGTAATTGTAAGGGTTTGGAAGAGACATACATTGCACAAAAGCTTTGAAACTCCAATGACTTGCGCAGAGCTTTTATATGGCTCTGATAACATATGAGGTTATGTGTGTTCTATAAACCCATGATGTGTTTATGAAATTCACTCGCATAGGCAATGTAACCATGCCACGAGACAAGCTTGATATGAAAGAATTGGAAAAATAAAACAATGATATCATGATATGATAGTTTAAGTTAAAAGGTTTATGGTTCCATTGTGTCAATTGAAGTTATAAGATTTAGTTTTAATTAACACGATGGAACCATAAACCTATAACTTAAAACTTTCTGCATCATAAAAACCAACATAATCTTATGATATGATTGCCATGCATAAATCAGGAATAAGAAGGCTTGAAGTAGAAACCAATAGGGAAACCACCAACTACCTATGGTATTGGAGCTATGGTATTGGAGCCATGGTATCCACATGAGAGTACAAGGGGCATGGCTATAGACTTAGAAATAATGAACCATATGAATGAATTGGGAAATGTGAGACTATGGACTAGACTTTGGACATGACATGAATCTGCCAAACAGTATCAGCAGCATCTATATTTAATTAGTTTAACTTATACCTTGGATAATGATCAAAGAGACGTTCTGAATGTATGACCGCTTACCAGCTAAAGTCAAGTACAATTTCATGCAGATAGTGTCAATCATGAACTAATAGTTAAATAGATAACCTGAAAATTACAACATATCATGTAACATTAGTGTGTTGCACGGCATCTGAAATATGCATGCATAATGAAGATAACAATAAGATTCTAGGCACAGTTAAGCCTAAGCAAGAATAAATAATTTCCAGATCAATACATTATTACATGAACACTCCCACAAATCCAATTCCTGCTACCTTAAGTTTTTGTCTGGTAAGTCTTTTCCAGACAAAAATGTCTGAAACAAGACCAAGGATCTAGAAGGTTGGGAATATGGAACCATATGAGCTGCGCCTCTTACAGTTGCAAAGGTCAACATGTTGCCATATGCTGTTGCCCAACCAGCTACCTGTTGATCATATAGATACGGCTTTCAGTAAACAGGTCATCTTTTAGAAGGGCGGTACCATAAGGTTAAAAAACATTATATAATGAAACAAAGCACACCTGTCCATTCTGATACCAGGCACGATATGGCACTGATACACTCAAATTTAGGTCGTCTGCTAACTGACGAACTAGCAATCGGGAGCCCACTAAAGGTACAACTGAATCTTGGTCACCACTGAGGATAAGCAAATACAATCTTTAATTGAGCATAAGTCAACTGGAAAGCTCAAGGCTTTGATTTGCTAGAAGCAAGAAAAGCCACAAATCTGAAATGAAGAACTCAAGTGACTTAAAAGTCCAAGTTTTAGAAAACAGAAGGTTTGGAAGAGAAAAAAATGTATTTATCCTGCTCTATGCTTGAAGCATAGCATTAATTGGCCATTATACAATGCCACGTAATGTATTTTATATTCAAATGGTTAAGCCTGGATAAGTTTGAAAGTAGGATTGCACTGAAATCACATCAACTGTTAAGTTACCAATAAGTAAATCCAGTATGCAAGTTTCACTCAAAGCAAAAAGAATGTGAGCATAGGAAAAAGAGAATTACGCCAGAATTTACATTATGCTTAGGTAAGAACATGACTTCTTATGGAGATGAAAAAGTAGCAGTCAGCAAGTTGCATATTACAAGCAAACCATTTGCCTCCCTTTCTAAGATACAAAAAACAAAACTACAATTGCCTTATTTGTTAATGCTTACCTGAAAATCCAAACACGTACACCTTGTTGAATTATGTTTTTCAGTACTGGAAGAATGTTGATGCTCCCATCAATAGAGCTGTAACTCAAGACACTGATTCAACAACAAAGTGTAAGCTCATATGGAAAATTGTTTTTTTTATTGAATATCTATAAAAATCCGAAAGAACAATCAACTCAATCACAAGCATCGACATGAGGGAAAAAAATCCTTGGGATTCTCTGAAAATTTAAGTATCAAAATCATCAATTATGGAGTCTGCATCGTGCAATGCATAGCAAATCTGTCTCGCATCTTACATTTTTTTTTAATTCAGACCAAATCATACCTATAACTTATGTCCATCGGGAAACATAAAAAGCCAGAGATCTGTTAAATTTTAATGTCATGTTTTACAGTTCCTTACTTTGTTATTCCCTTACGAAAGAAATATATGGAAAAGCAATGGCTGAACTTGCATATCCTTGAATCCATCTTACATTATTTCTGCCTGCCATTTGTGGGACTAATACTAATGATACTTTATGACACAACACACATTTCCTCTGTTCAACAAGGACTGTACTTGTAGTATATTGAAAGCAGCGGTAGCTACATGATTTCCAACAGCAGTGATCTTCTAATATAGCGTACTGTCAATCATCCTGTCTTTAGGTGATATAAACAAGCAGTCTCAGAGTCTCACCTTCATTATAGCACTGGTTAGAGCCATTTGTTTTATTATTGAATGTTTGAAAACCATAGATTTTTATGCAAAGTAAAAGCCCCACTTTGACTAATATGCTAATCAAATCAAAAGATACCTGAATAATGCTTTTACAAGAATGATGCAAAATTTAAAAAACTTGCATTTACCAGACACCCACAAAATGTTTCAGAAAAAACAGTGAACTTCACATCTCAATTATAGATCTCCGCTTATCTTAAGTTTCACTTCGTCGAATGCTTAAGGAACATAAGTTTTGCACCTTGAATTAAATATTCCATATATGCCGAAGCAACCTGCATGCCTAATGATTATAAACTACAGCGCATTCTGTCAGTTAAGGGGAATTTTGAGCAGTATGCACCACAGTTCTAAAGTCCTCAAAGAATAAAAACAGTAAAACTTGGATGGAAATAGATAATACTAGCTGTAGACCATCCATAATGCATTGTGTAAACCATCTATACAAGCCCATACAAGAAAAAGACGAAAGAAATAAAATTCCAATTAAAAACATCATGCTTTTTTATCCCAACCCGTTTTTAATGTGTCGTGATTACCGCCATACAGACAGGTGCTAAATGTTCTCTACAACTATTCGTTTCAAGTCTTCTGAAAGTTCATTTCATGTAAATGCAAAAGACTGGTTTTTATCCTATTCATCTTCCTTGAATTTTCACTCATTCTGCAAGCAAAACATCATTTTTCCTTGGGCACTTCATTTTCCCATTTACCTTCAATAAACTCGGTACCTTGATCATTTTAGGATGCTGCAAACTAGTTTTACTGTATGTAATAAATCGCTGGCTATAAAATACATGTGAACTATCATCTATTTTCTTTGATCTCAAACATAATCTTTGATCTCATATATTTTCTTTTAATCGTCCTGCTCACAACCTTTTCTATAGACATCAATTTCTCATTCCAAATGTTCAAGACAAATCGATGACACTAGTGAAAGATAACTACAATCTTACCTCGAACCTTACAGTTAACAAACAAGAGCCTTGATGGTTAATGGATAATTTCAATCAGCAGCTAAAATGTAACCAATGCAGCTTATTACCCATTTTAATATGTAATTGCAATAGTGTCACATCATCTAAAGAAGAATTTAGAGCAAAACAAAAATTTCAACTACAAACCATGAAAGTTTCACAACAATACTTCTGTAAATCTCGATTACTAAATTTTGAAATTATCTAAAGGATATTTTTAGCGATGCTAAAAAATATTGACTACAAGAAGTATATAAATAATAATATATATGTTTACCATGTAGAGGAAAATTGGGTTTGCCAAGTAATATTTCATCTCACTTGTGCCAGGCATCTTTTGACAGGATTTATTTTGTAATATCTCACAGGTCATGTGCCCAAAAATATGATATGAAACTTTTTCACCTATAAAAAATACCAAGTCTAACTGCAAAACTCAATAGAGACTAGTTCAGCTGGCAAGAAACTCACCGACTGCACATATTCCATCCATATGGTAATTTAGTCCTGTTAGCATGCAGTGCATGTTGAACCTCTGGCAAGTTGAAATAAAAGTGCCTTTCATAAGTCATACAAACATCAACCCCCAGACTCATTTTGGTCACCTATTACACAATGCATGGCATAAAGTAGTTAATTTTAGAAATGTCAAACTGAAATGGCATTTCATTAGAAAATTTCAAAATAGCAATTACTTCTATTTCATATTTGGATATGACGCTTGAGACAGAAGAAATGCAATAAGGACATTATAATTAAATAAGAATGGAACCTTTCTTTTCAATCGGAGCTCCTGTTCAACAAGGGATGGATAGCAAACATCGAGTATAACATCGTATTGATTGACATAGTCTCCAACTTCTTGATTTCCCTGTTCCATGGCTAAACTACACTCCTGAGATACATTGTGGGCTTCATCACTCATAACATAATCATCAAAGTTACAGTGGTCCGTGATAGCACTATTGGTTTCTTCAGAAATTAGTCCATGTGACCAAAAATATTCCCAACTTGCCGCTGCATCCACATCAAGCTTAAGAAGTGGATTTCCAATCTGCAAGATGAACCATGTTGATATAAAACTTACATATGAAAAATGAAATATTAATTCAGAATTGAATTTACTAGCAAAAGGCATTTTGTTATTAAATTTCCACTTACAGCAATTCCCTTGATGTGGAATTGAAAACCTCTTGTGATTTTATTGTAATCTAGCAAACGATCTGCTAACTGGGGTATATAATGCCCTGATTGCCCATTATGCTTTATTAGACATCCTTTGCAATACTAAACTCTTATTATGTATTAAAAAAGGCACATGTAATAGCTATAACATATAAAAGAGTTAAATTTACAGTAAGAAAGCTGAAACATACGAAAACAAAATACAGAGAATTTTGAAAATTCCGCATGCCTAACCTGCATAGCTTTCTCCTGTAAGAAACAAATCTCTGGATCTGTATTCAGGAAACTTTTCAAACCATTTCAAAAGAAATATCTGCATATCCGCAGCTGTATATACCAATTATTAGAGGGTATAGATGCATATGGCAGGGTCGAATTTTCATACAATCACATTAGACACAAACATAATCCAAAATAATGTTTACGGTAATGATAAGTCTCTCAACTTTCTAAATCACTACATCCCAGCTTCAATTCCCACAGCCATCAAAATCAACTACTAGCCTAGTATTCCATACAAGACACCCATAAAGGAGGAATAGATATAGTTAAGAGACGAAATTGCTCACCTGTTGAAGCATCTCCACACGTATAGTCTGCACTAGTGTTTGAATATGACCAACCAACACCAGCAGGAGATTCCACAAAAAGGAGGTTTGATACTGCAAGTGTAGGTCAAGTCCCAAAATGCAGAAGCATCGGTTAGTCAAAGGAATGAGTTTCATTGAAGATGATCACATTCGAAAAGACAGAATACAAGTACTGATTGAATTATCACGATAGTAGTGTGTATGACAAAAAAGAAATTAAAATGTCACCATAAACAAGGACAAAGACACAATGCAAGCAATTAGCATATTAAGATTTCAACTTAAAGCAATAAAAATGCCTGTTCTATGCAATCCTGATGTCACTGATAACAGCATTAGACTAGAGTTCATTTCAGCCTTGTTCTCTATTACTTATCTGTTCCAAGTTTCAAACCATGAATAAGTAGATTACAAAACCTTTATTCCATGATTTGGGATTTTTTATCAGCCCTCTACCATCTCCTTGTGGATAAAATGGACCGAGCTCCGTAAAAGCACCACCTCCAATTGAAGAACATCCCGGGCCTAAACAAATAAATGTGTCAATACGTAGAAAAATTATCCAGCCTCTTGATGCATAAGGAGATGAGTTTTAATAAAGCCTTTGCACATTTCTGGCACTGATTCTTATTCATATATAGTATATATATACCATATTAGAAAATCAAATAGCTAAGATATGTCTTGAGGCAAGTAAGCTCGAGTAGAACTGAATGACAAAATCAATTAAAAGATATTTAGTTATCACTAATGCAACTACCTCAACCTTATCAAATACATTATCCAGCTCTCAATCCTATTCAAATCTTAAGTTATTCCCACTGGAGAAAAATATTAACGCAATAGACTACTTTTTCTCAAATGATAGCATAGCAACGCAAAATACAAATAATCTAAAATTCCTTCACCGAGTAGCAGAATGTAGCATCCCAAGATGCTACAATTTGTCATGAAATTAAACACAAAACCAAATAATCTTGCAAGCTATTGTCCCGTCTCTTTCTACCGCAGTGAATGTAAGATGAGATGATCCACATCTACTTGAATCTCTTACCTTATGAAGTAATGACAGAATGACCCATAGGAAAAATGACTGAAGCATCATGAACTTCCTTAAAATTGCCCTCCATATAATTAACAGGATTGTAAAAACATAAGAAATAAATTATATTAATATCCACGAGAAAAGAAGTTCGAAGGGACTCGAAAGTACAACAGTGACAGTAGAACAGTACTAGGGTTGAAATTAACGTGACTTATGACTAAAGCTAAAACACACACTGCCCATGGTTTGAGGGATCATTTGAAGGCTTTAGAGCTATTTTGCCAAGATGTCGGGATGCAAGTGAACATTAGCAAGACTAAAGTCATGATCTTCTCTCTAAAAAGGAAACAACAGCAAACTAATTTTATGTTCGAAGGTAGCCCGTTGGAAATCGTCGAAGAATACAAGTATCTTGGTATTGTTTTTCATAACAAACTCAGTTGGGAAACTTGCAGGGCGAAAAGGATTCAAGAAGGGTGGAGAGCTTCTTACCTTCTCCCGAACAGATGCAGGAAAGCAGAACTTTGGGACTGGAAAACCAAGAAAACCCTTGTTGGTTTGCTGGTCACACCGGTTGTCCTCTACGGTTGTGAGGCTTGGGGAAGCAGCATGTCAAATCACAGATGGAGACAATTGGAAAGAATTCAAAAACATCTTATCACCAGTAGTCTTAAAGTTAAAGCAACTGTTCCATATGAGATCCTCCTGGCGGAAGCCGGTACTTTCCCAATGGAAGCTGTGACGATTTCACAGGTACTAAGCTACATAAAAAAGGTTGAAAACATGGGGAATCACCGGTGGCCCAAAATGGTGGTGAACGAGGTGCTAGATCGGAGGAAGAAGACGTGGATGAAGCAAAACATCAAGTGGCTGGGAAAATGGAACATTAAGTTACATGAGTGCCCTAACTCCAAAGAGGAAATAAAAAAGTTTGTATTAGAAAAATTCAGGACTGCCATGTAGACAAATCAGATTGGACGTAAAAAAATGCATTATATCAAAGAGTTTAATCCCACTTGGGAGCACGGGGATAAAGCATACCTTAGTGCCGAACTTAAAGGTAATGCTAGGATCCTAATGGCAAAATTGATGACCGGTTCACACCATCTTAAGTGTGAAACGGGAAGATGGACGGTTCCCAAGGAAAGATGGGAAGATAGGACTTGCATTTTTTGCAATGATAGAGTGGTTGAAACTGAACGACACTTCATTAGGGAGTGCGATGCGTACAAGGATATTCGTATGCAGCAGGGTAACAGCGTGAATGTGGGCAGTTTTAGTGAATTATTTGAGGAGAGGCTACACAACACAGCCTGGCTGTTGGTAAAGATTCATAGGAGGCGAGATGACTTCGAAAAGAATATGAAGAATCTCTAATGATCTTGACACTTGGTCCCATAGACTATTTGGTCTCGTGGACGTTATTAAAACTCATTTCATTTCATTTCATTACACACAAATGACAGCACAAGAAGAGGTGTGAACCCAAGAATGTAAACCACAGCCATAGTGTACAAGTAAAAATGTAGATAGCCAACTAGAGGGCAGACCCGCACAAGGAAGCTACGGGAAAAGAAAATTCAGTATCATACAATATGATACCTCTAGAAATCTGCAACTATTCCAAGTAGCCGATTCATTTTGGGTAAGTGTTTGGGTACAGTGAATTGGATTTGTCGGTACGGCAAATTTTTTACCCCACGTACGGCTTGGGTACAGCCATACAAAAAAATATATAAAATATAAATACCCTAGTCAAGGGTTGTTTTATGTTATCATTTTGAGTTTTTAATAACTTTTTGGGTTTGTAAGTAAGATTTATTTGTTTTTTTCATTACTTTAAGTCTAATTGTGGGGGGAAAAAAAAAATGGGCAAAAAACTGTGGGTTCGCCCTGAGAACAGCCTGGATAGTCCAAGTACACCCAGGTTCTGCTGAAGAACCCGGGCATAACCAAGGCAAACCTGCAAGCGAACCAAACCCAGACCCAGTGTATGAACCAGACCAATACAGGGTTGGGAGGAGGCAGGGGGGGAGGGGGAACGGATGGAGGCAGTGCAAATCTGCTACTTAGAAAACATATCACTATGAAAATCTGCATCATCTTGGGGGGGAAGAAGCGGATGTAAACCATAGATGAAGACCGAGGCAATAAACTAGTGCAGTTACATTTCTATATCGAGGAGAATTGCCAAGACCATAGTGAAGGAAGGAAAATCACTAAGCTCATTGCAAAAGAAGTACTACCAAGATCATTACCCAGCACTACCACAAGACCAATGCCAAATCTAATAACAACTATAGAATGATGTCCAACGCTTAGTGGGACTAGTTGGACAATCTTAGGAGAAACATGAAACTTCTCCTTGGGCCTCTCAAAAATCTAAAAGGCCAACAAATCTTTAGAGATGAGGAGAAAATTGGCAATATGCATCTGCCTCTGTATCACTGGTTGCAGACGAGGAGAACTAGAAGGCCCATGACATTATGTAGAAATGGAACCACAGCACTTGCTGTGTGAGCAAGATGATTGGGATATAATAGAAGCAACACGTGGAAGTAACCACTACCTCACTGATCCTTCACTATTTGTGTCTCCACCTACCAAATCCAAGGGGCACTTGAAATCCCCTCCCCCTTCCTGACGCCCGAGATAGGATAATAAAAGAGGTAACCATCCCAACAGCTCTGGAGGTTTCCTATGATATCTACATTTAGGAGTGATAGTCTCCCGAAAGAAAAGGGCCACATACCTTTGTTTGGAATAACAGGCAAGGATGGATGAAGCTATAGGTAAAGGTAGTTTTATAGGTCATCACCAAGCAAGGCACCAATTTGATTTACAACATCTCCCTTGTGGAAGCCCACAAGGGGATTGTTTCTCCATTTACCTTTATATCGTTCAATGCAGTCTACATACCCTACCCCCCTCCAAATTTGAATTTGTGCTCCCTTTATGTAATACACACGGCTTGGCCATCAGGTGCACTCAGGCTGTACCTTCAATGCATCTCAAAGTAGGGACATCTGAAAATCAAATCTCTCTCATTCTCCACCTTGTGAAGAGAACAAAGAAAACAGATCTTATTCCAGTGAGGAATATGGTGGTTTGAATCAACTTGTAGCTAGTGGGATTGAATCTTCAGTCGATCAAAAGGAATCCTCAATCCATGTGAGCAATAAAATTGGAGATAGTCGGGTTGAATAATGATGCCATCAACAATCTGTAAGAGTATGACTTAATAAGAGAAAGGGTATGACTTTCATCTTAGAGAGTAGTTTTTTGTAGTAGCATTACAAGATCCTAATGTGCGACCATGAGATATATATGACATATTAAACAAGCATGGGAAAGACACTACACATGGACATACTTGCACACTTACACGTACATATATTTATTTATATGCATGTGTATGAAAAAATAGCATGGTACTAAAATATATAGATATTAAGAATAAATAAGTTGGATTTATCATCTAGGTACCCCTTGATAGGGTGACTTACACAAAATTCTCACTTTGTTTCTACATCCTGATTAAGTCCCGTCCCTCAGACAGTGTTGAGTGAAGCCCTTTAACTCCACGAAGCATTGATTAATACGAGTTCTTTGAAACCTACAAGGCATTGATAAGTGAAGTCCTCAGATCCCCAAGGCATTAAGATAATCAAATCCTCAAGCTCCACGGCATCACTTACAATGAAGTTATTAGGCTTCTGAAACATTGATTTCAGCAAAGTCCTCAAGTCTTTCGAGGCATTAATTGAGTAAAGATCTCAAGCCTCTCAAGGAATTGTGAAGGTTGTATCATAGAAATTTTCTTTTGATTTTGGGCTAGAAAATGGAGAATAGTTGGTTGAAAGCCCAATATGTTTTTTTGATAAGAGAAAAAATATTAATATTTGAAGGATAATAATACAACTTGGCCAATGTAGATAGTCATTACATCAGTCTTAATCCAATAAAATCAAACATCCAAAGTTATGAACCTTGTACACCTAGTTACAAACAGCCTAAAAAAAGCGACAGATACAGAGTATATAATGTTACTTGCCAACAGGATAATATTCGCTATAGTCTGCCTTCACCTTCATACAGCTATTTAAAGAAAGCCCTACTACGTCAGTGTTTATACAAAATTGAAAAATTGTGCATTGCCAGTGGGACAACAAAGGCTAAAAATGTGAAAAAGAAAGATTTGACCATGCTGTCCCAGATTCTGGACAAGAGCCAAGTTAGCCAGCAGGTCCAGCTTCTCCACAAGCACTGTTGATGTTGGTGTGATCTGCTTGCATCATTTCAGCTTCAGGCCTTGGAACAGCTGCAGGTACAGGGGCAGTGCCAACTCCGTGACCAAGTCCTTGATTATGTTGCCATGATCTTCTGCTTGCATCGTTTCAGCTTCAGTCCACAAGCCTGAGGCCTTGGAACAGCTGCAGGCACAGGGGCAGTGCCAGCTTCATGACCATGTCTTTGATTTGCTTGATGCAGATTGGCAGGGTGTTATTAGTTTCTCGCCATGCATTCCTCTTCTAGCCTGTGATTTGCAACCAGATAAAATAGGAACTTTTCAATGGTATCAATCCATTTAATCCATTGCTGGCATACATTGGTCAAATAGACAATGCAAGTCTCCATGTTAAAGACTACCTTTCCAGGACAGGGTTATGGATTGTTGGACCCCAAATTTTGTATCAATTTATTCTAAGTACTTTTGGAAGATAAAGACGCGGAAGTAAGCCAAGGCGTTGGAAGGACACAGCACGGAAGGCCTTGGCACAAAAGAAGCTAGTTGCGAGGAACAAGTATGCAGAAAACATGGAGGAACCAAGGACACAAGACTCGGACAATAGTGAATGACTTGGACAAGGGCATAGAAAGCGGAGACGGTTAGGAAGCAATTCGAGCGAGCATCGGAGGAGAATAGTCAAGCACGGATCTAGCACCGGCCGGCGAGAAGACAGGAGCACGACATCGAATATCTAGCATAGAGCGGGTATATAGGGGCAGTTACGCCTGAATCAATAGGAATTCATTATAACGGATTCCCATGTCTCATTATTGTTAATGATCATTGGCAAGTCATCACTTACATATTAATGTTGTAATAGAGTGATCAGGGTAAAACCATGTATAAATATCACCTGATTTTACTTAAAAGTGATGCTATTATTGTTGTAATGGTAATCTTGTAAATGTAATCTTGAGCTTAGTCGTAACCCTGATGTGCATTGCGACATATATGTATGGTGATCTTTGATATGTAATGGAATAGAATACTTGTGCTGACTGAAATACCTTTTGTAATCTTGTTATGGAACCAATGGCACTACTACTCTTTTTCTCGATTTGAGCCTATCTCTTTTCTGGTGAAAAATAGCTTACATATGAAATGAGCGGATTGTTAGAATTAGCTTTACTATGATGTCTTTGGTTAGATCTAAGTGCCCATTCAAGCACCCTAATATAGAGATCCCAATGTATACACCATCACACGACAAAACTGACAAGAACCAATCTTAAGTTGCACGCTTTGGGTGAGTGCACGAGGCCATTTCTCGCGTGATATGCCATCGTGCTAGCTCGTTGGACTTCTTATTCTCTTTAGGCGCATGACTAGGATAAGTCATGTTAAACTAAATGAAAAGACCCCAACATTTTAGTTTTGTTGTCGGGACCCGTTGCACTTGTTAGCACGATGGTAGGAAAATGGTCAAGCGAGTTTCTTTGGAGAATATCGAGCGTTGAATTAGTATAGTAGAAGAAAAATTTGTGCTCCAATATCTTGAACCAAGAATTTTTGCACGTACATGGGTAGAGTAGCATCTATATGATTCTCTGTATGAAGCATTCTTTGTAGAATTATCCGTGCACTTATATGTTTGGCTTTCGGCATACTCAAAACCGTTCAAGAAATTACGAACAGAAGGCTTCCTGGTCAATAGAGCGTCAAACGGCCTTGCCCAAGTTGGAAATTGCTTGGACATGCACAATAGACATCTGGTGGAAAGGAATGCTTAAAAGTTGTATTTTGGAATACGCGATCTCTACATATTCTTGCCTAGAAGAAGCACAGTTCAAATTCCTAAGAAAGCCGCATGGAAAGTATATCAAACAATTCCCTTTGGAGATTAAAAAGCTTATGGTTGATTATGGACTCAAAAACTTTTCTATGGACAGCTAAACTCTCTCGCACATGAGCCATGCGATTGGTTGGGAAATGAAGGGGCATGCATTGGCATGAGTTGGGGAGTTTGGCATGGAAGTCGGGCAGCGGGAACTGCACAAGCGCAAGTATGATGAGGCTAGGCGCAAGGCTATGAGAGGTAGCGAACTAGGGGGTCAACAAGAGGATACTAGAAGTGCCGCATGAATCTGTAGGAGAACAAAAAAGCATAATGAGTACCCCCTGACCATAAGTCTGCACCCTTCAATAGCGCAGGTATGCACAAAAGAAGCAGGCCAAGCACTAATAGCGGAACCCAATCCAGATAGACCCAATTCCCCCACCACAGCACATGCTAATGCATTTGAGTTTGATGGAATTCTTGTAAGAAATTGGGATACAGACAGTGCAAAATATGAAGAATCTAAAGCTGAGCCAGTAGAGGAATCCTTGGGAGTGCAAGTTCAGCATAGCAATTTACCTTTAGCATTTAATTTTTCATTGCAAGTACGACCTATGGCTCACCTTGGAATGCCAAGTGGACCTAATATAAATAGTGGGCAAACTACAAGCCCAACCATATCAAATCAACCTTCCTCAGCGCCCATTGTTTATGGTGCACCTATTGTTTCAAAAGGCACGAGAGGAAGTACCGGTGGTGGTTCTATTGGGAGACGATCAGGCGACGGCACTGAAGGCGCTAGCAGACCTCCACCACAGGGTTCACGAGGAACTGGAGGAACACCACAACAAGGTCCACTACAACCACCCACTGCACCTACGGTGTACTACGAGATGACACTTAATCTACCTGAATATCGAGGTGTTGAAAATACAGCGGAACACGTTCATAAGTGTGAACTCATTTGACAAGCGTCGGGTCTCACTTCTTCAGAACGAAAGGCTACTCAGTCTGCCAATACTTTATTGGATCACATGCACAAATGGTACTGCAAATTCAACCCTCAACAAGCAGTTGTGAACTATGAAATATTGAAAACTACATTTCTTTAGGAGTTTGAGCATCAAAGCATCGCTACCTTAAAGGACATAAAGCAAGAGCGCACTGAGAGTGTGTGCGAATATGATGTGTCTTTCAAAATGATTCTTTCAAAACTATCATTTGAGATTAACCCAACACATCATGCTCAATGGTTTGTGAGAGGGTTGTTACTTCCGTTACGTTGAGCTCTATCCCAAAAGACCTTTACCGACCCACACGAGGCACTGGAAGCTGCTCTCTGTGCTAACGCTGTGGGGAGTATAGATACGGGGATCAACCCCTTTATAGAGGCCCAGATTGCTACTATGGCCTCTCAACTAGAGAAGCTAATGGCCAATAATGCTCATGACATACGCAGTGACCTATGGTGTGTTGACTGCGAAGTAGAAGGCCATAACAAGAATAACTACCCACGGAGGAATGTCCGCGCCATAACAAAACAGCCTTGTGAGATCTGCCAGGAGGATCATGATGTAAGGAGTTGTCCTTTGCTCTAGCACACTACCCAAGCTAAAGTGTCACTATACTGTAAAATATGTAATGCATACACACATTGTACTAATAACTATCGAGTCATCAATGAGATCCATGAAGCACGCACAAGAGAGATTTGCTAAACTTATGTTGCTAATAATTACGAGTCTGGTGGAGGTCGATCTTTTCGTGGATGAGGATGTGGCAATGGGCACAGGGAGTGGTCGTTTTCCACCCAAGACCTATTACAAATATGGATCTCCAGACCACTATCGACGCAATTGCCCAATTTACCCAACTTGCACCTTTTGTAAGAATAAGCATCATTTGGAAGAATGCCTTGACTTATATGTGACTATCACCAAAGAGCGTAATGAGAAGGGTGTTGGGATGATTCGCGTTGCCAAAAATCCAAGTGCTAGTGGAGACCGTGCCCTACCACATTACCAATGGGACCTAAAGTAAATATTACGACTTGAAGTGGTGTTCATTCCCAACAAGTTTCAATTCCACCTACAGAGAAGGTTCAACATGAAGAACCACGTGCTCAACACTACCCCGATGCCCAAAAGCAGAAAGGTTTTGCATGATACAATGGCCTTGGTACGTAAATTACAAGGTGAAATTGAGTTTTTGAAGGAGAAGAATGCAACCATGCACGTTGAGATGCAAAGAGAAACTATCTCAACAAACCCCAAGCATAATGAATTTTGAGAGCTATGCAAACTACTCCTTAGTGAAAACATCATTCTCCTCTTGAAGAACTAGTTATGACAACAAACAACCAAGACTCCTGCAAATCGTCATTTGAACCATGCACACCGACAAGAAGCCTATGTCCAACCAAATGTCGAATGTGATAAGGAGATCATTGTGAATGCATCTATTGATGGGTGGATGACCCAAGATATACTAGTGGATACCGATGAGAAAGTTAATGTTCTCATGAAGGATGCCTGGAGGAAGATGGGGAGCCCCACTTTCCAACCCTTCCCACATGTTCTATTTATGGCGAACAAGACTCTAGCGATGCATATAGGTGTTCTCAAGGATGCCACCATTAACATTGTGGGTGTCCCTTTCAAAGGTAATTTTGAAGTAATTGAACTGGACGAAGCTGGTGAATTTCCAGCTCTATTAGGTCGACCATTGTGCTATGCCAATAATGTTGACTTGCGTTTTAAGAAGCACTACATCAATTTTGAGAATGACACCCAACGCGTAGTCATTCCTCTCACTAACGATCAAGGGCCCCCTTTTATAGAAACAGTTGATACTGATGAGGACCTCAACCATATTTATAACATCACGGCACAAGGAAATGAACATCTAGATCCTACTTCTGATGGTATGCTTCAATGGGGAGATGCGTAATCCATCTCCAATACCACCAGCATTGCTTGCGAACAATGGCCACATGGAGAATATGACCTAACGGGATGAGGTTGTGTTGCAATTGGTTGACAAATAAATGATCCACACATGCTAACTAAGCACTATAAGTCTGTTCGACTCACTGATGGATGCCTTATGAATGCACCACCTTTCCAGTTGGATCAAGCACCTAGGTTTCATGGCCAAATCGAGGTTCAGGAGTACTTATAGCAATTAGAGGGTTACTATGTTTTTGAAGATGAACGTATGCGTGCACTCCCTACTATACTTCAAGGCACAAGTGCTCATTGGTGGGCTACTCATCAATACAAGTTGTTGACATGGGAATAGGTACACGCTGCAATACATCATCGCTTTCACCATGACAACCAGGTTCGTGCCACACTCAATTATAATGGTGTTAATTCTGTGGACAACCCATCTAACTGCTTGTGAGGATCTTTGGAATGTTGATGAGACATTTTTACTAGAATCCTTATGAGTACATGCATTTTATGGCACTTTGCATGCTTGGGCTAGAGTGTGGTATATTCATCAAGAAACACGCAGAGCTATGAATACCTGGGAACGCATCCCACATGGTCTACTCACCACCTTTGCATTTTTTTCACCCCAATCGGTTTTGAATTTATCCTTGCATGCAATCCATCAAGGAGTAGTAGGCGATTAGGCACCAGTTGAAAACAAAGTACGGACCATGCATGGTGCAATTGAGGACGATTTGACCATCTTCCAAGAACCTGATGCCCCTGTAAAGACTCAGTTGGAACCCAACTCACAATTCGAATATGACCATAGGGGACAAATCCGGAAGGGTAAGCAGAAGGTCTTATGGCAAGTTGATGAGGGTACTAGCACCAATCCACCAGAACCGCCATTTAACCACTTAAACTTGCCTACGGAAAACGGGATGCACGAGGTGAGAGATAATATGCAATCTGAGCAGAAACCATATTCCGCACTACTCCAAACAGTTAAGTATAATATTGGCACAAAAGACACCCAAGATAGCCACTATAGTAAATTACTAGTCTGAAGCAGAATTAGCTAAAATCTTTGAACTTCTACAGGAGTATGCGGACATTTACCCACACAACTACACAGAGATGAAAGGAGTGCATCAGTTATTGTACAAAATACACATCAAATTGGTTGAGGGCGCTCGCCCAGCGAAGAAGTGACCATATCAAATGAATCATAATCTACGAGCACACATTAAAGAAGAAATTAATGGCATGTTGCGCGTCGGGGTTATCACACCCATTGATGAATCTGAATGGGTTAGCCCCATGGTAATCAACATCAAGAAGGATTGCCAAATCTACATTTGCGTGGATTATAGACAGTTAAATGTTGTGTCATAGACCCATTCCCAACACCTTTCACAAAGGATATTTTGGAAGGTGTCATTGGATGTGAAATCTATACCTTCACTAATGGCTTTTCGGGCTATCATCAAGTACAAATTGATGAGGAAGATAAGGCAAAAACCACTTTTGCCACTGAATGGGGGTCTTTTGCGTACAATGTTATGCCATCTAGCTTAAAAAACGCACCAACGATCTTCTCTCACATTGTGATAGAAGCCTTTAAAGATTTAATCCACAGGTTCCTTCAAGTATATGTAAATGATTGGACTGTGTATGGCTTGGTGTGTGACCACTATGCCAATTTACACCTCATGCTCGAGCGATGTCAGCAACTTCAGATTTCCTTGAACTTGAAAAAGTGCATCTTTGCCACACCTTTTGGGATTTTGTTAGGGCACATCATTTCCCAGGATGGACTACTCGTGGATCCGACCAAGATTACGTTTATTGTTCAACTCTCAGCTCCAACCACTCAGCGTGAGATCCATGCCTTCCTTGGTCACACAAGCTATTATCGTAAGTTTATCTGTAAGTATGCTAATATAGTAGACCCATTAGAAGAATTGCTCAAACAAATTGGGCTCTTCCTCTAGACCGAAAAACATCAACAAGCATTTGAGACCTTGAAGGAGAAATTGGTAACTGCACCCATCCTCCACTTCCCAGACTGGACAACACCATTTCATGTACACATTGACGCTTTCGACATGGCAATGGGCGCTATCCTTGCACAAGCTGGCGAAGGGAATCTAGACCATCCTATATATTTTGCTAGTTGCAAGCTAACACTGGCAAAGAGGAATTATTCTACCACAGAAAGGGAGGACTCATCCATGGTGTATGCACTCCAAAAGTTCTACCAGCACTTGTTAGCCACTCCATTCACCTTCTTTACAGATCACAAGGTGCTCAAGTACCTTGTGAATAAACTCGTGTTACATGGATGAATTTGCTGATGGATTGTTCTATTCCAAGAATTCCAATTCTTTGTGGTAGTAAAACCAGGCAAGGTTAATTTTGGTCCTAACCATCTATCACTTACTGAATCTGGGGAATCAACGCAAACAATTGAAGACAACTTACTTGATGTACAACTTTTTCAAGTTACGTGCGTACCTAAAGAAATGGAGGAAATAACTACTTTTCTTGCAATAGGGTCCGCCCCAGACCATCTTAGTGCCCAAGAGAAAAAGCAACTGGCTATACACGTTGCACCTTTCCAACTTATTGGCAGAGACCTATACAAACTTAGAAGGGATGAAGTGTTATGAAAGTGTGTCATGCAACACAAGCATGCTGAAGTCCTTTAAGAAGTTCATGTGAAGGGAGTTCATGAAAAAGTTGCCAGAGGACATTATGCTGGTGATGCAACGACACAAAAGGTTCTCCTAACTCACTTGTGGTGGCCCACCTTATTCAAAGATGCCAAAGCTTATGCATGCCAATGTGATATCTGCCAACACGTAGGCAAACCATACCACGGGGATATTATGCCTCTTCACCCAATCCTTGCTCATGAACCTTTTGAAAAACGGACTATTGATTTTGTTGGACCCATTAACCCAGCTGCAAGACAAACCAGCACGTGCTACATCATTACAACCACCGACTATCTCACACGCTGGGCTGAGGCAGCACCCACACATGATTGTACTGTTGTAACCGCCGTCTGGTTCCTTTGGGAAAATATCATCACCACATATGGATGTCTTTTAAGTTTAACAAGTGATCGTGACACTCACTTCCTCAATGAGATGATACGCATCCTCTTAGTCGAGTTCATGATTGCACACCATAAGACACTCCATACCACCCTCAAACTAACGACAATGCTGAAGCTTTTAACAAAATCCTAGGCCATACATTGACAAAAATTTACAATATCGATCACAGTAATTAGGATGATCGAGTTTCTGCAGTCTTATGGACATATCGGACCACATACAAGAAATTGAACAAGAGTACTCCTTTTCATCTTGTCTTTGACACTGAAGCAAGTTACTGGTGGAGTTCCTTGTTCCTTCTTGACATATTTCGTGCGTTGGCCAACTAGATGACAAAGAATCTCTAAAAGTGCACCTCAACGCTTTATTACAATTAGATGAAACATGCTTTCTTGCACATTGGAGTCAAGGAGTTGAAAAACGAAAGCAAAAACCCTGGCATAATAGACATCTCAAAAACAAAACTTTTTCACCCGATATGCACTTCTTAGTCTATGATTCTATGTTCGCACGCCCTCTATTAAACTTCGCATACATTGGGATGGTTTGTTCATCATTCATAGCATTCGTCCCACAAGCGCATGCAAGTTAAGATGGTTAGATGGCCAATTTCTTCTAGGCCATTTTAATGTTAGTCGACTTCGACCCTACCATTATGTGTAATACTTCAAATTTTGTCAATACGGCATATGCCACTAAAATAGTTTAGAATTTTAGTTTGTTTTCAAATAAAGCATACCCTTGTTTGTGCGCCTTAAAGTTTAGGTTTATTTCATCGCATGGTTCTCTTTTGTTTTAGCGCTATTTCATTTGGTCATGACCATGGAGGACCACGGACATCTTTTAGTGTGGGGTAAGTTTCAAAGATGAATAAAGTAAAGCTAGAGCACGTAAAGTAGAAGTTGGAAGGAATCGTTCACAAAAGAGGTGCGCAGGTGAAAAGCAACGCACAGAAGAGGCGCGCAAGTGAAAATCAATGCACATAAGGGACGCGCAAGTGGAAGCACATAAGGAAAAAGCAATTCACGCAGGAGGCGGCGCGTGACAAGTAGTATGGAAAAAGAGCGACAAAGGAAAAATTGCTACGAATGGGTCAGGAAGAAAAAATGGTTCTTGCCTTTGAAAATAGAAGTTTAAATCTTTTTATAGTTGGCATGCACTACGAGAAAATCGCGATGGGACAGGTGTATTAAATTGACAAAGTGTTGAGTATATGGTAAGTGTGCCAAACGAACGTCGTGGCATATTGTTTAAGGGCATTAATGAGCGAAGTGATGGATGAGGGCATGGGTGAATAAATGTATGAAAGTCCTCAAGGCTATGTAAAGTTAGAAGGTCCTCATTTTAACACTTTACTGTTAAAAACTTTCAAATTTGCAGAGCTCAAGCGAAGCATTTTAAGCCACTAGAAAGAATATTCATCAAATTGTAGTAGCAAATTTGAAGCTAAGTGAGGCGAAGATCGTGAATGAAGAAAAGAGTGGAATTGTGATTGTGGAAGCACTTTGGATAGAGTTGCAGGTTGTAGGTATCAATGTTCGCCATTAGAATAAGCTGAAGCAGGAAGGCCAAGGAAGTTCAAGGCAATAAACACGTAATCATTCGAAAGAATCAGACGACTGCGCCTCAACATTCGGGCTCCTCGGAGGGTGATGCCGCCAAAGCAAAAGGCCCAGAGAAACCAGCCTTTACTAGTAATTCACAAAGAGGAAGAGTATGAGGGTGCAAGAGGACGTCATGTTTTGATTCGGGAGGAAGTCACTAGTGATATGGTGTGCAAGTAGAAAACTTGGCACAACGAGCAATAGAGACATATATCAAGAAAGAACTAGTGATGGCAGGGAAGGGGAAAAATAAGTCTACAACACCACCTCCACCTTTTGTTTTAATTGAAGACATGCAATACCCCGAGTCAGTTTTGTGCGGCGTAAATTGGGAGTTTAAGGTTTCTTCTTGTCAGGTGCTTGACTACAATCACCATCAACCCAAAAATGAGAGAGACTTGCAAACACGACTATAGGGTTAAGCGCCAAAACACCAAGAACAAGGTCACTTTTGACCTCAAAGTCTTCAATGATGCCGGAGTGTTCCAACTTTTCAACCTGCCTTATTTTGGGAAGCCCGTGGAAGCGGTTAGATTTCTGGTCTCACACGCCCACAAGGACTATTTGTACTTTGCAGGGCATAGGATGCAGATTACTGCCCAACAAATCAACAAGGTAACGTGGTTACAATGTTTGGGCATTGACCTTAATGTGGACCTAGAGGACCACAAGGAAGTTGAGAAGGCGGCAGTAGCACTGAAGTATAAAAACGAGGGCCACACCATGTACATTTCTAGCCTCCAGGATCCTGTCATTTGGGTAGTTGCGCGCTTGGCAATGACCAAGCTTGGGGGAGGGCACAGATGGAAAGAGGTTGACATGGCGCACCTCTATGTGGCAAGTCAAATGGCCCAGGGACAAAAGTACAATTACACCCAATATTTCGCTGAAAGGATTGTGGAGGATGCTGAGAAGGCCCACCACCTGCCAAATCATAAATTTCCTTGGGGCAAAATTCTTCTAGTGTTTGATGAGATTGGTGTGCTAGAATATGCCAATAAGGAACTAAAGTGGGCTTACACATCTGAGAACAAATCCCTTGCGGAACGGTTCCAACAGTTCACTTGTCCAGGCGCCATCTCCCCTTCCCACAGGCTGAAAATGAAAGGATGGTTCGAAGGGATGAAGGAAGCATTTGGAAATGAATGGCGCGTCCCCAAAAAGTTGCCCATGCAGATGGGAAATCAAACCCAATTTGCTGTTATGCAACATTATTCACTCGTGTGCATTTGGATGGAGCCCACGAATAACTTGTTCGGGTGGCTAAAGTTACCATATGCTTTCACTGCCAAGTATTTCGATAATTTTGTGAATCGCATTGTTGACGCACGCAAGGTGTGCATTGACGCCAATAAAATTGATGATGAAACTCATACTCTTCGGCAATTGTATGTCTACCCAAGGAAGAAGGCATATAGGGAGAAGAATGAGTCAGATAACATTGATATTAACACACACCAAATTCTCATAGGGGATCACATTCATGGTTATATTACATGCTAAAGCCAAAGAAGAAGGCTTCGGGAAGCCAAGACGCCCCCAGAGAAACCCTTCTCCTCCCGCCAGAAACAGCTGCGCAAAGAAGGTAGTGAAGACAAGAGAAGAGGCCAAGCCCTGATGCCACTAGAAGTGCATCAGAGGAGCAACCAAAGCAGCAAAGGACGGCCCCATCACCTCTAAAAGACCAAGGAATGCTTGTAGGACAGGAATAAGAGTACCTTGATACCACCAAACAGACCGCTATTCCTTCAGGACAAGAGCATTCTACACCAAGTGTTGGGGTATCTGAATAAAGGGCGGCACCTCCTAATGCATCCCCTAAGAAAGAACCTAAGGAAGCCACCCCTAAGCCAAAGGAGGAAACCTTAGAGCAACAAGAAGATCCTACCCCTGATGACGCGCAAATGGGCATCGAGAGTCCCATTGGTGAAGAGGGGGCAAACAAAGGCGCAACTCTAGGCGCCAACGACCAGGATGTTGGACCGAGTGGCCAACAACAAACGGATCCGAATGTTGAGAGACTTGAGCACAATACTGATAAAGAAAAGGGGCCTGTTGAGGAATCTGAGCAGCAACAAGGAAATAAGGGCTATAACTTCCCCAATCGTGGCTATCTCCAACAAAACATTCCCGAAGAAGATTGTATATGTGGAAGTATTTCCCCAAGGAAGACTCTTCCAATCAAACTCGGCGTGAATGCTCTTTTTACATGGATATTTTAAATGAGGAACACTGCTTTGAGCTTCCATCAGCTAGAACGGATTTGGCATCGGAGGGAGTGGATCTTCCTAAGGCGTTTTGGGTGGATCCCCGACAGTGTTCACATGCCCAAGAAAGTGCAACACTCATTAAGTTGGCTCTCCCGATCACTAGGCAAAATGCTCTACATAGCTATGATGTTGGCCAGCTACAGCGAAAGCACCAAGAGGTCGTTGCCCTACACCGACATGAATGTGCCAAAATATTAAGGCTTGAATTGTAATTAGAAGAGATCAAGCACCAGCAAAAAGCAACAACAGTGTCTCAAGTGAAGACTCGAAAACTCTGCAAGTCAATTTTGCAATATAAGATGGCACTTGCCAATGGGAACCCACTTATAGGAGAAGCTATTGATAAGCTGGAGACCCTAGTGACTCTTTTGGTGCAAAAATGCAAAGACCAGGTGAATTCCCAGCAAGAGCAAACTTGGGCTACGAAGCAGGTTGCAAAATCCATCGAAGTATGTAAGAGCTTTTTGGCCCGATTGGGTGCCACAGTTCCCATAGCTGACACGACCCACTAAAGTTTTGGAAGCTAGGATTCAATCGAAAGAACACTAGCACCAGCAACTAGCCGAGAATGTGTTAACTATAAAGGATAGGGCACAGCGCGCCAAAGCATTCCAGGATGTGGAGGCACTAGAAAATAAGATTAGCGCTCATCGCCAAGAGCTCAATACCAGTTTTGCGGCACTCCGAGGACAGGGTTTGACAGAAGTCGGGTTGCTTGAGGACGTCCACAAGGATGCCACTGCTTCACTTGAGCTTTTGACAACTCTAGCATGTGACTTTTTAGAACAGCCCAAGGAGACAAAACGACTAAAGGGCGAGGTGGAAGGGATTACGTCCAAGCTGCAGAGTACCCTAAACCACTTGGAGGAAGTCAAGCACCAGGGCGAGCAAACGGGACCTGAATTTTTGGTATCTAAGGGACATGAGGATGGCGCATAGTCTGGAACGGACTATTGTCTTAAGTGGGGTGATGTTGGACCCCAAATTTTGTATCAATTTATTCTAAGTACTTTTGGAAGATATAGGCACGAAAGTAAGCCAAGACACGTGAAGGACATGACACAGAAGGCCTTGGCACAAAAGAAGCAAGTCGTGAGGAACAAGGATGCAGAAAACACGGAGGAACTGAGGACGCAAGACTCAAACAATAGTGAATGACTTGGACAAGGTCATAGGTAGCGGAGACAGTTAGGAAGCAATTCGAGCAAGCATTGAAGGACAATAGTCAAGCACGAATCTATCACCGGCCCACGAGAAGATAGGAGCACGACATCAAATATCCAACATAGAGTGGGTATATAGGAGTAGTTAGGCCCGAATCAACAGAAACTCATTGTAACAGCTTCCCACAACTCATTATTGTTTATGATCATTGGCAAGTCATCACTTACATATTAATGTTGTAACAAAATGATCAAAGTAAAACCATGTATAAATACCCCCTAATTTTACTTAGAAGTGTTGTTGTTATTGTTGTAATGGTAATCTTGTAAATGTAATCTTGAGCTTAGTTGTAACCCTGATGTGCATTGTGACATATATGTATGGTGATATTTGATATGTAATGGAATAGAATACTTGTGTTGATTGAAATACCTTTTGTAATCTTGTTATGGAACCAATGGCGCTGCTACTCTTTTTCTCGATTTGCACCTATCTCTTTTCTTGTGAAAAATATCTTAGTATGAAATGAGTGGATTGTTAGAATTAGCTTTACTATGATGTCTTTAGTTAGAACTAAGTGCCCGTTCAAGCACCCTAGTATAGAGAGCCCAATGTATACACCATCGCGCGACAGAACTGATGGGATCCAATCTTAAGCTGCGTGCTTTGGGTAAGCACGCGAAGTCATTTCTCGTGTGATATGCCAGCACGCTAGCTCGTTGGACTTCTTATTCTCTTTAGGTGCGTGACTAGGATAAGTCATGTTAAAATAAACGAAAAGACCCCAACATGGATGCCATGGACCCTTATTTTGTTACTGAGGATTTTGAGACTTCCATCAATGACATGGCAGTCATGAATCAAGGCAGCTCCCTCGCTAAATCTACCAAGGTCTTCATTTGAAGTGCTACCCCCAAGTGGATTCTCAACAAACTAGGCATCAAATGGATGGCCAATTGTCCAAAACACAAAAGTGCCTTCATTGTCGGTCCCAACATATGCATGGTCGTGGACAGACCCATAAGCCCAATAGAAGAGTTTAGTGCAGGCACTTGGTGAGACAGTGGACACACACATGTGATGGATTGCTTTCAACAGGAGGAAGATGTCCAAGAGCATTCAACATCTTGGCGTCAATCTTCTCTCTATCCTCATGACTAGAGTTCAAACCTAGGGAAGAGACAAGAAGAGTGAAGCATACATGTCTAGAACTTGGCCTATAAAATTGAACTATAATGCTGAGGTGTATACTCCTCATGATTTGGGACCACCATATCATCATCTTCAACAATGATGGACTGCTTTTAATTTGCCAGTTTTTCCACCCTGGTAGCTTTGTTCTGATGGTGTACCAAATAAGACCACATTTTTACCTTTGAGTTTTACCTTGTGTAAAATTTGTGAAATTTTGGCTAAAGACAAATACATTTGTTTAAAGGGATTAATCCTTTTATAGAAGCAATGAGCAATCTCTACCTCCTCCTAACCCTCATCCTTTATAATGCGGAGTGTACAAGTGTTAAGCTACGTTACCGGATTCGCCCCTAGCAGGCCCTGGGAGCGCGGGGATACGGCGGTCCGATACGGTACGCAGCCGATCCACGGGGGATACGGCCAGAGTACGGCGTGCCCCCTGCGGATACGGCCGGATACATCCACGTTTAATAATAAAGGGCTTGTAAATCCAAGTTGACTAGAACTAGAGCAGCAACAAGGGCTTGGTTTGAGATCATCTAAGGCTTTCGTGCTTCAGTGCACCAGCTGAGGGAATCCTTCATGGTAAGGTCAGTCAAGGGCCGCGCTTTTTAGATAAAGCTTCCCACAAACCTTTCATCGAATCTAGATAAACCCAAGTAACCAAAAAAATTCTTAATGGTCTTAGGCACAAGCCAATCACATATGGCCTTTACAGAAATGATGTGGCCAAGGTATTCCAGGGACGACTTAGTAAACCCTCACTTTGATTCCATAGCATACAACCTTTGCTTTGATAATATTGTAAGCACAACGTCTAGATGTTCTAAATGCTATCCTAAAGTTTCATTGTATGCTAAGATGTCATCAAAAGACAAACAAATTTGCAAAGGAACCTATTGAAGATCATGTTAATCAGTGCTTGGAATGTCGCAAGAGCATTGCAAAGTCCAAAAGGCATCACTCTAAATTATTAATGCTCCTGATGAGTCCAGAAGGCCATCTTCTCCTCATCTTGGAGCCAGATTGGGATTGGTAGTATCCTAATCTGAGGTCAATTTTATTGAAATATTTGACTTCATGTAGCTCATCCAACACATAATCAATCATAAGCATTGGAAATTTGTACTTGATTTTAATTTGAAGGAGTGCTCTATAACCAATGTGAAGACGATAAGATCCACTCTTCTTCCTAGCCAAAACCACTAGTGCAACATAGGGGCTTTTTGCTAGGAACAATAATTCTTGCCTCTAACAATCCCTACACAAGTCCCTCAATTTGGAGAGAAGTGAAAACAAAAAGGACTCAAAAATTAATCCCAAGAGCATGAACTCTGATTTCATAGCAATAATTAATACCAAGGGGAATGTCATATTTCTGGTTATAATTTCAAAAACAAATTGTAATAAGCACCATAAATATAAGAGGGAGAAATGATTAAACTTTATTATGAAATATAATTGTCTATACTTTGCTACATTCCAAGAGAAGTATACATTATTATAATGGTGGTTCCACGAAGGAGGTGTTATCCCTCACAAGGTGCAAGTATCTTTTTGTTCCCAAAACCCACTTAAACATAAAATTATATGTGAATCTAGTGATGGAGCAGGGAATGGTAAATTTTTGGATAGGACTTTTCCAATCTAGCGAAGGAGCGGAGAATGATAATTTTTGGATAGGACTTTTCCAAGTCAATTTATTGGAACAAAAAAAAATCAATGACCATACCATATGGCTTTATTTTATATATTTTATTAAAAATTTGTCCCCCAAATTGCTAAGACAATGTATATGCACAATGGTGTTAATGAATTAACAAGCAAGGATTATAATGTTGATATTGTTTATTATCACTATAATTGGGGAGGTTTGGGAGCCCATAATAACTTTACTACCTAGGTTAATTTAAATGTGTTTATAATAGAATGGAGAATTTAGAGAGAGCCTCTTTTGCAACTCTTGGAAAACCACCCGTTGCTTATAGAGCAAACTGGGTTTCCTGCAATTTGGGCTTGTTAATCAGATGGATCTACATCCATGCAGTACAGGTGGGCCATAAAAACCTAAATGCCCTTCCTTCAAGATCTGGTTCATTTATCTGGCATAAATATACTTTATTTCCATAGGGGCTAAGGATTTGATAGTATACTCACAACCCCCTTGCTTGAATGAAAGGAACCTCTCTTAATGGTTTGTAAAGTAACTCCTAAAAAACCACCCGATGCTTATGGAGCAAATCTAGAATTCCTGCAATTTCGGCTTGTTGATTATAGGGGCCTACGTCCATGCAATATGGACGTATCCGGCCGTATCCGCAGGGGGCACGCCGTACCCTGGCCGTATCCCCTGCGGATCGGCCGAATAAAAAAACATTTATATTTTTTTTCACTCTTAAAAAAAAAATTCAAAACCCTAAACGCGCTTCCGCGACCCGTGCCGTGCCTCCACATCCGCCCCTGCGCGACTGCTCGCGTCCTGCCGCCCTGCACGACTGCGAGTGGCGCGTCCTGCGCGACTGCGCGCGGCGCATCCTGCCGCCCTGCGCCACTGCGCGCCTGTGCTGGTAAAGGGATTCACAGCCCATGCCAAACTGAGCAAAATCCCAACCCATGCCAAAATGTTCAGATTTTTTTATTTTTATTTTTATTTATTTCTTTTTATTTTTTTAATTTTTATTATTACGTTAAAAACTTAAAAATTTAAAATATGTTTGTTTTTAAATTTTAGACTTTAGATATATATTTATTATTAAGTA
The DNA here is from genome assembly GCA_037957365.1 of Torreya grandis. Taxonomy (NCBI): domain Eukaryota; kingdom Viridiplantae; phylum Streptophyta; class Pinopsida; order Cupressales; family Taxaceae; genus Torreya; species Torreya grandis. The sequence continues at coordinate 3,692,003 of JARHVA010001018.1, forward strand.
TTAAATTTTAATTTTAAATTATTAATTAGTTTAAAATTTTAAATATAAAGTATAAATTATTATATTAAATTTTAAATTATTAATTAGTTTAAATTTTTTAATATATAGTATAGTATTAAATTTTAAATTATTAACTAGTTTAAAATTTATATTTATAATTAAATTTTAATAGCAATTTTTTGTGTTATAATGTATAAAACTAATATAAGTTCGACTATTGAATATTATGATATTTGGCATTGAATTATGAGTATATATTTTGTGGTTATATAACTTATTTGAAGATATTTTGTTTCCTCTATGCATATTATCATTATGTGGTTAATTTTGCTTATATCGTTATATTTTTAATTTTTTATATATATTTTTGTACGGCCGTATCCGGTCGTATCCAAACCACCAAAAAAAAAATCGACGTATCCCCGTATCGGATACTTGTACCCGTATCCGTATTGGCAACTTAGGTGTTAAGTGTATGATTTTTGTTGAGATTTCATGACTGCCTTCTCATGCTCAAACTTAAACTGATAAATTTTATTTTGCCATGTACCGGCCATAAATAGCCCATTTGGATTGAAGACTTTAAAAGGGAGAGCCCTTGGATTAATATTGAATGCTAATATGAGTAAGGAGCTGCAATGGTGAAGATAAACACCATTGCAGCCCCTTCCTGCTTTTCAAGTGACCATTGAAGGCAAAGGTATTAATGCCTTTTAAGTCCTAACTACCATCCCAATCCATGGCTGTATGACTGCTAGACGAACCTTGGTTGAGTCAAAATGAAAGAGCTGATGTAATGCAGAAGATGCATGAGTTGTTCGGTTTCAAACCCTAGATGCAAGAAGCCTTTACGAATGTGTTAGATGCAGACCTAATGACCGATCGGCGTGATAGTACTAGGCTCATAATTTATGTGATAGAAAAAGACTGTGATCAGATCTTTGCCTTGAATGTTGTATGTGGTCATGACTAGTGCATAGAATGTAGAGTATTGTCATTATGAGGAGCCAGCAGCCTTAGAAAGGCTAAGTTAATGGAATGTAATGTGTTGCCAATATAAGGAGCCAGCAGTCTTAAGAACATAGATTAATGGATTTGGAGATTCGTGAGTCCAGCCAATAAGTCAATTGCCTAAACAGAAATTGGCATTTAAAACAAGGGTATATCAATCCCCCTTTTTATTTTCAACATTTATATGATGAATGGGGGCCACTTTTAAGAGCAAAATGGGAACCCCACATAAGCCCTAGTCAAATAATCAAGCCTATCTAGCATAGCTACTCAATATTAGCATCATACTAGGGTTAGTGCTTATATCGATTTTTTATGAAGGCCAAGACTACTTGTCCTATGCATTTACAAACCTTTGAATATAATGACCAGAGGTCCCTTTGTCCCTTGTACTTTACGGTCATCATTAAATCACAAGGAACCAAAATTTCACTAGGGTTCTAATAATTTCCTAGGACAATGTTCACCTTTATGTTTATAAGACAGGTTTTTGTCCTAGGGGCACTTTTAGTGCCAAAAGGAGTCTAGTTAGGGTAATCCAAATCATTTTGTTTTCATTCTAAAATTTGATACTTTCCAATTTCTTTTGGCAAATCCTTTAGCATGTATTGATCGCACTTTGTATGTAATATTTTGCAGGAATCCGTAGAGGCATGTATGCAAAAGCATAACCAATTTTAGGTAGTTTGAATGGCGCAGAGAAACAACCTTGTTTTTTAGAGTGGTATTCCTGAAAAATGCACGTTGGTGCATAGAACTTCACTTGTAATTCCTTATGGATGCTACTGAACAATGAATGATCATAACATAGATGCAAATGAAAATGAGATGAAAGATTTGCAATGGGATAGATTATGAGAGACCACATGCAAATCTTAAAATGGTGATGCATTAACATCCTTTAGAAATTTCAACAATAATAACATTCTTTGCAGTGTGCAATGGTGATGTGAGCTAACGAATTGCCTCAAAGGGAGTGAAACAAGTTAATTTGCATTCCAGATGCAATGAGTTATTCATGTTGCAAAGAAGAAGATGAAGGGCATCTTGCATTTACATTTATAGCAAATGCTAAAAATCAGGGTTCTTGAACTTGGAAATTAACAAGCCCAAGGAATAAGATAAATAAACAAGAATTCCAAGGAATTTCTCAATACGAGAATGACCTTGTGTAAACAACATAATCCAAGCATCAATGTAAAATGTATATGCTGAGGAAAGAATCGAAAGAGCCAATTGCTTAAGTGATTCAGAGCTTACTAAGTAATCAACAGTACTCCTACAAATAAAGATGGTTCAATAGAAACAAGTACGTGGCCAAGTAATCAAGACAACTCTGATGACGAATGTGAGTAGAAAAATGGGGATAATGGACACTAAATGCAGGCTTCTGCAGTATACAAGAAAAAACTAAGGTATTGTTTATATGTTGATTAATTTGGAAACTTCAAGTAGTATTATAATATTATTAACTCCACATAATAGTGTCTGTAATCTACAGATGTAACACTCTCAGTTTTCTTACATATCTTCTCGAGAATGCATTTATTCAGAGTGCAAAGCATCTAACCTGTACAGAGTGGCCATTCGATGATAGCACAAACTTTTGCACTTTTTCAAGAATAAACTCGCCCTCACATATGGCCCTTGATTCCCTTCCCATAGGCAGCATACTTTCTTCTTTATTTTCACCAGACCCCATCAATTTTTTTAGGCACACAAACCTGTAAAATAACTGGGAATATGCCACCCTCCCATTAAACTTTAATGTTATAGTACAATACTTAACATTAGTTGAAATTGATTTTGAGCTAGTGAGGCCCAAAGAAGCCAGCCAACTCATCATACTGTCATGGATCAAGCATTCATTGAAACATAACCCCTCGGCCACATCCACCAAGCCACATTGGAGACCATCTTTAATATATGGTCCATGCCCTCCAAGTTACGAACATAGGTCATTGCAGGGATAAGTGCCCATCTTACCACTAAATCACAGACTACCGCATCATTGCATTACGGAATTATGTTTTATTTTGCAGAGGCACCAAAGTGTAAATACAAAATGGAGCACAAAAGTAAACCAATGAACACCAATATCATGGAATTGCAAGTACAAGAGCAACTGAAAAAGTAGCTAAGTTTAAGGTAAACAAACAAGGTAATTGCCCGTCTCTAGTAGTTGCCACTAGCAAGGGTAGGTAGAAGTCTGAAATATGTATCCAGCAAGTTTTGATATTGCAAATATCACTGAAATGGAAGATCTTTCATGCATCCCCCTTACCAGTGGCATTCAGGACTCTCTGTGAAAGTGCATCTTACAAGACAGGAGTAACCAAATTTTAGACAACAAACAAAGTCTTTCGGGTTCCACTACCTACCGCTAGCAAGGATAGAACTCTTTACAATGTAGAGCGCACATTCACCGCTTTGCGAAGATAAAAAAAGGGGGGATATTACTTAGATCATCATTTTCAACAGAATTGGGAAGTCTGATGAGAATATCTCAACATTCAAAAAGAACAGTGTCCTCTACCATTGACCCCCATAATTCAAACATAATTCGGCTACTAGTCTCCACAAGTTGCGTGGAATGGGCAATGGGACTGATGAATAACATATGGCTGAAAAGTAGACAAAGGGAGTGCCTAGTGCATCTCCAACAAAGTAAAGTAAGAAAAACAAGTAGCTAAAAATTCTAAAGAAATAAAAGCAATATACAACCGTAGTACCAAAAACACAAGTAGCCTATGTCCTTGACATTTCGGTGTAGCTTAGATGCACTCCGCTGTCTGACTGATCTTGTACTTGCAAGCATCTGAGATGTACGTTGTCTCATGATCTCGTACCTGCATTCTGGTGAGATGCAGAGAACTAAAGTTCCAGAGACAAAAAGATAATGGGTGTTCATCCAGCCCAAAGAATTGACAAAATGTGTCCTCTTCCAATGACCCCACATGATCCAAAACATTGGCAATGTAAGCTCCAAACGTTGGGTACAAGTCTAGCTCCAAGGAAAAACAGAATAGAAGTATTGATCTCATCATTTTTTTCACCAACGGTATAGAAAAACAAAATGCAATTCACTACAGAATTCAAGGAGAGGGCGGTGTAGGACCCTTCATATTTATCTTCATCCATTGAGCCCACAAAATTCGCATGGGAACGAAAGTTCCATAAACAAAATGATAATGGGTATTGAATTCATTTAGTCTGGTATCAGCATTAATTATCCTTATCTTCTAATGTTATCCAATAAAAAACATATAGTTATGACAATTGAGGTAGAAGACACACAGTTATAATGTAGTGTACCTCCATTTAACCACAAGGCAAGAGGCTTTGAATGTGGGTCTTTCTCTGCTTCTGCAAAATAGTAAAACAAAGCCCGCCCTGCCTTTTCATCCACATCAACATAGCCTGCATATTGCTTGAATTTCACTGAAGGTTGTCCTGGAAGATTCACCACCAAATCTTCTACAGGGCCTCCCCATACTCCAACAATGATATTCATCAACACCAATACGGCCCATATTCCTCCCATTCCTTTTTACTGTCCCCTTGTTTTTTTAACCCCTCCTAACCCTCTTGTTTATTTATTTCTCTGTGCTCATGAATTGGGAGGAGCCATGTTTGCAGAGCGGAAAGTGATTATCGTCATTATTGCTGGTAAGCCACGGAGTTGACGTGACGGACCAACTTTCTTCCCTCTCATTTATTCAAAAATATATATAGGAAAAAATAAACCACTTTGATGATTATATGGTAAGGTACAATTATTGTTCACTACTTTTGAGGACAGGATTGGCGGGTCCCGACTTCCTTTTGACATCCAGGAATCCCGGGATAGCATTCTCTTTCAAGTGGTGGGGCCAGGCTTTCGATTATAGAACGTGGAGTCTTTGCACGGGTGCCCCAAGAGAACCTTTTTAATTAAAATCTTGCGTATATCTTGATCAAAACCATTCATTGGCGAAATAATTTTTCAATCAAATTCACTTTTCTTAATCACTGAAATATCTATTTTCGTTCGTGCGGTCAACGAGAACGTGCTACGTGAAAAATATTTGGTTTGCTGACTGCACTCTTAAAAGAAAAATATTAATTGGTATGTATATGTATTTAATATTTGTGCTCATTGTATTCCAATATGTCTCGATACATTATCCTGTTGCCTCTTCATTACATTCAATAATATTTTTGTTATGGTAGTTTTTGGTTTTTTTAAAATTAATTAACTTACTAAAAATTTAATGAAATGTAGGTTTATGACAAATTTTTGGGGTGTGAAGATGGTTGTGTACTATTTTGAATCCAATGAATATGAGAATTTCTTTTTGACTTGAAAAAATAACTTTCACACAAGAAGATAACTTGGACAAAATGGATTAATAGATAGATAGATAGATGTGTTCCCTGGTTAGGACCCAATCCCAAGTAGTTATGAACTTCTTCAAGTGGATGTCAGCGCACTGTTTTCACAATCAAGTGGAAAAATAAACACTTAAATTACAAAAGATAAAGATGCAATATAGATAATGATTATGAATTAATTTTCATTTAAACTATCAATGTAAGCAAAGTATTCATCCCAATAAGTTGTAGCAGCGTTCACATCCTCTTGTATAACATCAAGTTGGTCAGAAGTGGCTTCAACTGAGGGAGAGTAAACAATGGCATAAAGTGCTAATTCGAAGGCATGTCACTCTAGTTGGCGAAAAAGGGTTGAGATACAATGGGTAAATCAGTAATATTAATGACATCGTGCACAATGTCGGGCAGAGTCATCTACATATTAATGCCATGTTTAAAAAGATCAAAAATCATAATGGATTGAACACATAATTCTAGGATTTAAAGGTTCGGGCTTTAAAAATAAAGTGCATTGGATCGATGTCGATCCTGTAGAATCGATGCCAATTCAAATGAATCGACGTTGATTCTGTTCAAATTGTACTTAATAAAAAGATAGGGATTTATAGGGTGATAGAGGATAATAAAAAGAAAACAGAGCGATGTATGTTGTATTCCAAAAGTGGAATAAACAGGAAGATATAGAAATATTAATAAGAAACAAAATAACAAACTACACTTACCTTGAACCGAGTTGCAAGCAAAATGGATTTCTTTTCATGGATGCAAGTGGTCCTCCTGGTTTGTGATGATAGATGTGGCTTATGTGTAGTAGAATTTTGGCAGAGTGGTGCTAAGGTCTCCTTAATTCTCCAATAAAATCTAAGCAGTGTTTCGAGATTCAAAGTTCATGGTCCCTAAGCCAAAGGGTTGGTTGAGTATAAATACATTGATGTTGATCAAGAGAATCAGTGTCGATCGTGGGAGAATCAGCAATAATTCACCTTTTTTAACATGGAATGATTTTATCTGCATTTGTTTGTTCTAACTACAGGCAATTTTAAGATTTTATGCGTGAGGTTGTTAAGGATAGGGTTATATGTGGGTAAGGTGGTTAAAGGGTTAGGATTTTCTAGGTTGTAAATAGATTTAGGTGGTTATGGATGTAAAACGGTAATTTGTAAAAATAAATTACTAGGTAGCTAACGGTGAATAGTTTAAACTTTAGGATGGGCTATTTAGGATAATAAAATAATAATAAGGGTCCTACAATACCAAATAAACTGTATATAATATACAAAATTATAGCATCTACATTTGCCCCTTTTTATGGAGTGGTATATAATACGTGTCACGAGATAAAAACTAAGAGAGGTCTAATGTCCCAAGTTTATGTGAGGAGATATCCCCCCTCAAAATGAGAGTCATCATGTGATGAGGAACGAGTGATGGGTTTGAAAAATAGAGTAATGGATGGGATGGATAGATAAAAAATGAGAGCTAAGGGTACAGATATAGAACATGAAATATACATTTTACACTGATAGGATGTAAGGTAATATAGGCAAAGATGCCCTGAGGCAAATCCCATGATAAAATACTATAACTATGAATAGGTGGGCTTAAACAAAGGCTAAATAAAAGAACAAGTGATAGGTTTTGGCTGACCAAAACATTCGGTGTGTTATACGGTGTGTGCACTACCTATAGACACTTGTTCTCAAGAGAAAATGCATTCTCAACACCCACAGAAGGGAGATGCCCAAAGAGTGAATGACTTAAGCAAGTTGGGGGACCAACAGGGGGTCTATATCCACAACCTGAAATGTAATAGGACAAAAAATAGGGTAGGTGTGGCAAGGTAGCAGGGTGAGGCTACGAAGTAGGACCAGATATATGAAAAAGACTGCAAGTAGTGAAAAATGGGCAAATTAACATCGATCCACAATAAATCAACATTGATCCACCAAATTGACACTGATTCACCAAATTGGCACTAATCTATAACAAATTGACACCAATCTAAAGTTGGGTATATAAGTAAATTTGATGTGGAAAAGAGTTCATTTGTTGTCGATGTGAAATGAATGACGAGTAAAAATCGGACGATGATTGTGATGTGAGGTGCAATGGAGGTGAGTGACAACAATCTGAGGTGATGACGATGATCTTAGGATGAGGTAGGCCCTTTTGTTTTTTAATTTTTCTTGAATTTTTTATGTTTTTTGCTTTTTAGGATTAAGGTAATATGTTATCACTAGGGTGGTATGACGATGCAGAATCAATGTTGATTCCCATGAATCTCTGATGATTTTGGGGGAATCGACATTTTAGCATAAATGACATTGATCAATAATGGATCGACATCGATTCACAAAAAGAAGGTGAAATGCTAGATTAGAGTGTCTAGGGTTAAAATAAGTAAAGTTTAAGAAATGTAAGGCTTATAGAGAATTCTGGTAACAGGCACATACACTATTACAGATGTGGGATCGAGTATCGCCTCTATTAGAGTGATTACGAGACCAACTGAATGATGATGATTGGGCATATTGGAGGTCATAAGATTAGGAGGAATACACATTTACCATCTCATTCATTGAGATACGAGCTTATTGGTTGCATTGTTAAAGCGATGGGATGTGACCAAGGGGACATTTTGGTTGCCCACATGGGAGATGACAATCATAGAGGAGGATATCTATAGGATATTATGATTTCTAGTATAGGGAACTGTAACAGTACCTATGGATGAGTGGGGGTGCATAACAACATTAACATGGCTATATACTGGAGATGTTGCAAACATCACCTTTATAGCAGGTGGTTTTGTGTTTGAGCCTTTATGTGAGGTAGATATAGAGGGGAGGGGGTTTTGAGGATGATGATGCTAGCCATCTCATGTTACACTCTCCCAGATTCAAGAAGAGGCAAGTTCTCATGGAGCCTTATAGGTGTTGTGGCAGATATGTCGAAGCATCAGATAGTGTTTTCCTAAGCCTCGACATTATTGGCACAAGTCTATAGGGAGATGTGGGGTGGAGGACCCAGAGGAGATACGAGCTAGATGTGATCATGATTTTGAAGTATTGGACCTACAAACACATTAGGGTGGTGCATATTATTGGTACCCCATGGATACAGTGGTACGAGATGGACTATAGTTTTGCTTTCCTTCAATGAAAGGTGAATTTAGTACGAGATTATACATATGGTATGACTTGGGACCTAGAGTACTATTGAGGAGTCCTCAAGGGGTTACAAGATGGGGATGTCATTTGGGGGCCTTACATCAGATTTCATGCATGGCCTAGACTAGAGGCCAAGATAGCAGACATTCAGAGGGAGAGGTGGCTCACAGGGAGGCAGATAGATTATGTGGATTATTTCTATTTTGGAAGGATGATGAGACAGTTTGGCTTGATACAAGATATCCCATGGGCCCTATGATTATATAGACAAGATGAGACAAAGTCTGAACTCCCAGAGTTAGATACGATAGATATTCCAATAAGAGTGAAGGAGAAGGTAACAGATTCAAATGTAGATGATGTCAGGTGTACCCTAATATTCCCAGTGTGGTGAGCAGGGTAGTTGGATGCCAAGCAGGGGAGGGTGGTGCGACCTCAACAAGATGGAGTAGATGAGGAGATGTAGGATGTAGAGGAGGGAGGAGGAGAGGAAGAGGAGATAGGAGAAGAGGGAGAGAGGGGAGAGGATAGAGGAGAGGATGGAGGAGAGGAGGAGGGGGAGATAGATATTATAGGGATCATAGCTGAGCGAGATACATTGAGAGCCCAGTGTATTTCATTGTAAGGATAAATGGTCGTAGCACATGGGGCACTCACCATTATGCAGATAGAGTGAGATGGTTTGTAGGCCAAATTAGATGCATTGTAGGTGGAGTATGACACCTTAAAACTGAGTCAAAATATAGAAGTTGAGGTTTGATATTGATACCATGTAGAGAGGTATAACCTATAGCAGGGGGATGAAGGTTCTTTAGGGTAGATGGTTATAGGGGTATTTGGGCTAAGCATAGGGCAGGTAGATACTGTGAGCATAGACAGGTACCAAGAACTAACAATGAAGATGCAATACTATGATCAGATTGTATTATATTTGCATCTAAAGATTTCATGGTATGCTACCCATTTGGCCATATAGGGCAAATCCTCCAGATGAACTCACACAGGGTTAGTCAGCATAGGGAATGTATCACGTGGAGGGATCAAAGGAAAGATAGAGATAGAGGAGGAGATGGGGGAGGGGATGGGAGTGGAGGTGGTGGTAGAGGTCTAGGGACCATCCATCTGAGTTGGCTCCAGTTTATAGAGTAGCTTATTTTTGTATTTATTGTACTAATTAGAGAGCCCATACTTTGTATATTAAGATTTATGATGTACCTTTTAAGCATTTATATATAAAGATACATGATTTTGATTATGAGTTGTGATGTTTATATGTTGTGTTCTATGGAGTTTATTAGATTATGGATTTTGAAATGTTATGGATTATGTTATTATGGATGCTTGTATTTAGATTATGCGATAGATTTATTATGATTTGACATGTTATGGGTTAACAATAAAATGTTTTATGGATCGTGATTGTTATGGATGTGGATTGGATTATGGTTTATGGATTATGGATTATGAATTATGGATTACAAATTTTATGCTATTTGATTATAGGTTTGGTTAGATTTATGGATTAAGGATTTTAAATGTTATGGATTTACATTAAAAGTTTAATGGATCATGATTATGTTACTATGGATGTGGATTAGATTATCATTTAGATTAGATTATGGATTATGGATTTATGTGATGTGATTATACTAAAATATTGATGGATCATGATTATGTTATTATGGATGCGAATCAGATTATTTGATTTATGGATTTATGTGATGTGATAATAGGTTTTGAATTACTAGATTAGGATATTCTCATACTTTGATTAGGATATATGTGGCAATTCTATTTTTAGATAATTACTCATTACAAATTTGATTTACAAAGGGTTGTATTGTTCATTATTGGCTCATACCATAACTCAATAAAACCTCTTGAAATAAAATCATGTGCATCCCTAATTGATTGTTAATAAATACCCTGACAACCTTAAGTCGACTATGTTCATGATTTATTGGTTTGAGATGGAAATTTGTAGAGACTTGCATCAGCATTCGCATAAAAAGTGGATCTTTTAAGAAGAAGATACTTTTACCTTGTATACCAAATACTAAGGTTGACCCTAGGATCCTTTTGTGCCAATCCATGTAGATTGATCAATGTATGAAGTCTACTAATTTAAAAAAATCTATTCAATTCGAGAAGTTTTCTTGGGATATGCATGATAGCCATCCTTCGAGGGAGTGATCTATATTTTGAGAGATGCATTTTGAAGCAACTATCCTTCAAGGGAGCAGTCTGCACTTTTTGATATGTGTGTGTGTGTGTATTTTTATAGATTTTATAGCTATCCTTCGAGGGATCAGTCTATTATTTTTTTCTATTTTATAGATGCTTTTGTTTTGATCCCAGCTTTATTATTTCTTATTGATTGGCTTTAGGTATCCTAGAATAGTTTCCTAAAGCTTTGTTGCACAAGATGATACTATTACTTCCAAATAGAACTAGGGATGGGGGGGATTTCGAGAAATAATGATTTGGGGTACCTTCCCATTATAGGTAGAGCTTATCCAATTATATCATGCTATGAATAGATCCAAAGTATTCATTATAAAGGTTCTTTTAGATAATGCTACTGGATAACCACATGTCTCTATATATCATTATTTAGTATAAGAATGAAAGGGATATGGTTTTATCTAATCAAACCAAAAGAAAATAAACTATGTTGACCAAGGCGATTAAGACTTATTAACAGTGGAAATGATGCAAATGCAATGCATTAAGAGATTCACATTCTAATTTTCCATCAAGAGAGGCCAAATGATATGCCCCAGATCCATATTTATGGGTGATAATATATGGTTCGAGCCAATTTGGAGCAAATTTTCCTCATTTTCTTTTTTCCATATTAGTGACATATTGATTTTATTTTAAGATAAGGTCAATGATATTAAATTTTCATTCCTTTAGATGTTTATTATAGGTGTATTTTATTCCTTCTTGATATACATGGAGATGATCAAGGGTAGATAATTGACGCTCATCCAAGATTTCAAGTTGAGCTAATCATTCCTGATGGAAATCATCCTCAAAAATGATATCTTTAAGAAAAATGCAAAGGGAAGGAATCTGAACCTCAAGAGGAAGTACAACTTTGGTACCATAAACTAGAGAGAAAGGAGTAGCACCTATAGGGGTTCGAATACTAGTTTGATAAGCCCATAAGGCAAAGGCAACATGAAGATGCCAATTCTTTCCTGCTTTATTAACAGCCTTAGTTAGGATTTTGACAAGAGTTTTATTGGATGCCTCAGCTTGTCCATTAACTTGAGGATAGTAAAGCAAGGATAAGCTTAGCTTAATGTTAAAAAATCATATAGTTCTTGAACCTTTTTATTTTTAAAAGATTTTCCATTATTTGTGATGATCTTATGAGGAACACCAAAGTGACAAATAATATGCTGACTAATGAATTCCATAATTTTGTTTGCTTTAGTTGAGATAAGAGGAATAGCCTCCACCCATTTAGTGAAATATGCAATGGTGATAATGATAAATCCATGATGCTAGTAAGAGTTATGATTAATTTGACCTATAAGATCAAACCCCCACTGAGAAAAAGGCTAAAAGTCATATGCTACCTATAATGCTTGACTAGGAACATGTGATAGGTTGGCATGTTGCTGACACTTTACACACTTCTTAACATATTTGCAATAATCCTGATTTCAAGTGGGCCAATAATAGCCCAATCATAAGATTTTCCTAGTGATGGTGTGGCCACTAAAATTTCCACCACATGACCCATCATGAGATTCTTTGATAGTGAGGGTAGCTTCATGATTTTGGAGACAATGAAGAAGGATACCATCAAAACCATGATTATAGAGAACACCCCCTAGTATGACAAAATACGTGATGCAATGCTGGAAATCCTACTTGCCATTTCTAGATAGATTTGGAGCAATAATCCCCTTTGATAAATAATCAAATATCTACGCATACTAAAGATCCAATGGATTTTATTCTATATTGTGGATGGAAGGAAGATCAATTTTGGTCAAATAAGGTCGATTAACCTTGTGGATAAGGATAAATAATTTAGACTCCTAAGACAAATATGGGATATATGAGGCCAAATAAGCCATGGTATCCGTAAACTTGTTAGTTGATTGAGGAGTGGCTTAGATAGCATAATGATTGAAAGTGCCTAATAACTGATCAACCAAGGTCTTATACTGTTGAAGGGTATCATTTTTACATTGATATATGTCCTTAATCTGATTGACCACAAGTTGGGACTCACCATAGATATTAAGTGTTTTAATACTTAAAGTTAAAATAGTTTGGAGACCTATGGTCAAAGCCGCATACTCTGTCATATTATTGGTGCAGTCAAAATCAAGCTTAAAATATAAAGGTATAGGTGTCCTCCTAGGAGGGATTAGGATAATTCCATCTCCCCCACCATGCTCGCACTTAGATCCCTTAAAGAATAGAGTCATTTGATATTGTATATCTACTTGAGACATGGAGGCTATGGATTCATCTGGGAATTCATAATTAATTGGTTGATTATTAGCTAGAGGTACCTCAGGCAGTTGATCAATAATGATTTGACCTTTAAATAATTTTTGATGGATAAACTTGATATCAAATTCTACCAAAAGCATGAGCCATTTGGCTATTCACTGATTCTGATAAGGCTTTGAATGTATAAATTTTAGGGGATCGATGTTCGTGATCACATAAGTTTTGTGATTGAGTAGATAATGGAAGCTTAGAAGCTACAAAGACCTGAGCCAGGCATAAATTTTTTGTGTGTGAATAGAACATCTTGTATTCAATGAGTGTGTGACTTATTTAATAAACCACTTGCTCTTTATGTTACTCATCATGATGGGTCAACATGGCTCCTAGGGCATGGTTTGTGGCTAAAATATTCAAGAAGAAAGGTTGCCCTTCCTTACGAGGGATGATAATTGGTGGTGAAAAAGGTTATTTTTAGAGCATAAAATGTCTTCTGGTAGATAAATTCCCAATTCAAGTGGGTATCCTTCCTTATGAAGTGATGGAATGGTTGACATCTATCAGATAGTTGGGAGATAAAATGACAAATGAACTGCAATTTTCCTTGCAAACTATAGAGTTGATTAAGATTAGATGGAGGTGGCATTTATAAAATGGCTTTGATCTTAGTGAGGTCAACCTCTATCCCTCAAATAAAGATGATAAAACTTAAAATCTTACCCTTCAAAACCCTAAAAATGCATTTCTTGAAATTGAGATAGACACGAAACTAGATTAGGTGAGCAAAGATTACTTTCATCACTGAAAGATGGTCTTTTCATAATTTTGACTTACTAAGGATATCATCCACGTAATATTCAATGGATTTATGGATTATATCACGAAAGATATAATTCATGGCTCTTTGATAGGTGGCCCCAACATTATTTAAGACAAAAGGCATAACCATCCATAAGTGACAAGATTTCGTGACCGACTATTAAATCCACTAATTAGTCAATATTATGAAGAGGTAAATCATCCTTAGGATAAGCGAGATTAATGTCATGAAATTCAGTACATAGGCATAGTCTCCCTGTGGGCTTTGTGATAGGGACGATGTTAGATACCCATTGAGGGTAATTAATAGGCTAGATAAAGTTAATGGGTAAGAAACATTGCAACTTTTCCTTGACTAAAAGTGTAACACGAGGGTGCATCTTTCAATTTTTTTGCTTTATAGGCTTGGTGTTAGGGAATGTGACAATGTTATGGATGACAATAGTAAGGTTGATACCAAGAATGTCACTATAGGACCAAGCAAATTATTCACTATGATTTGTTAGAAATGTAGTAAAATCCTAGTGTTCTTGAGGATCTAAATATTTACTGACCTTAACACTTTATGGAATCTCATGAGATCCTATGTTAATGTCAATGGTAGCTTCATTTAATATACTATAGGTTTTAGATGGAAGGGATTTATGTATATGGGAGTTCTCCATGCTTAAATGAGTAAAGGTCAACTCATCATCTTGGCACTGAAGAATAGGGAAGGTGGGAAAATCCTGCCCTATCATGTTTGGGTAGGACAGAGGAATGGTTTTGACCTCCCCATCATGGTGATAGATGACATGTTCTATAGTGATAACATTTACAAAATTTTTTTGGGGGGAATGGATACGACATCATTTGTATAGAAAGGGTGCTAGATGGTGGTGTGTCTTTTTCAATAATAGGCAAAAGAGTAACTTTTGCGATAGTTTTAGGGTTTTTGTTAAAACTGAGGCCATGTTCTTCATGGGGTTTCCTAAAATATCCTAACGTGACATCATGTGGGCCTTGTTTGTAGCATCCTATGCCAAAACCATTCCAAGCACACCATTATAATTATGTTTTTGCAAAGTGGGGTTTATCTAGGAATGAAAAGTTTGAGGTGAACAGTTTGGCATGAGGTTGGTTGGCAAGACCTGAAGAAGGTTGATCAATCCCCCCATAGATCAGATGAGTGCAGAGGAAAGGTGGACCGAAGGGAATAATCTTTCCTAGATTAGGATAATATGTTGGTTTTTTGTTCAGATACCCATATTCCTAGGGAGTAGGGAGAGTGTCGAACATCAGTAACTGATACTCTCTAATTGATAGCTGCTGAAACATAGAATCAATAGAATCCTTGCCAGTAATGCTTGATGCAATAATTATCGTATTAGATGATGCCTCATTAGATGAAGATGGGGTCACACTTTGTAATGTAATTAAAATGTCATTGGTCGAGAGGTAAGATTGTAAATTTTAAATGGATGGGGATCGGTTAGGACATTGTGGATTTTACCCTCGTGTTCAAATTTAATACATCAATGCAAGGTGGAGGGGATGCAATTCATAGAGCATATCCAAGGACATCCTAATAAGATGTTGTATTGAAAATACCCTTCTATTACTTAAAATAATTTGAGTAATGTACATACGCTTACTTGGATGGGAAGGACAATCATTCCTAACACAGGGGCTACAATATCATTGAATGCTCATAAAACAATTGAGGATTGGGCTACAACCATTTTAGGTAACCATAGTTTTTTAAATGCATGAGAGGAGATAATATTTATGCTGACACCATTACTTATTTGATTAGAATCTGATCAATTCGGACAGTAATAAATAGTGGGAAATCCTGGTCATCAGGTTACAATGATGATATTTCTGAATCATGGAATGTTATGGATAATTAATTTTGAAGTAATGTGATAAAAGCCAATAAAGGTTGGGGTTCATCAAATTGTATTTTGGTGGCTTGCAAGGCTTCTATCATAAGCTCACAATGTTGTAGAGAATTTTGGACAAGTTCATATAAAGACATATTGATCGAACGTTGATGAAGCTATTTTAGAATGGATATTTGTATTAATTATGGAACTTTTTTATTTTTCATTTTTCCCAAAAAATAAATTTTAGGATTTGGGGTGGGCGTTGTAGGATTATTTGTGGTAAGAACTTTTACAATAGTCACTTTGGCTTTATCATGGTTGTGGGTATTATGACCCTGGGTTTGGGATCGTATAACTATGTGAATCGCATCAATCTGAAACAAAGGTAGATTTATCATGTTTTCAGGCTCATCTAAATCTAGAAGGTTTAGAAGGGGTTGATATTAGGTTCGATCAAAGATTTTATCTTCCTTTGGAGCCCATTCTAATATTGTTGGTAATATACTAGTTCCTGAGGTGGATGTGACCCTAGTAGTTTGACTATGGGGATAGTCATGATCCAATTATTCCATTAAAATATCATCTTCTTTGAATAAGTTTTGGACCACAACTTTCAACACATTACAACTTTCAGTATCATGTCTTGTTATTCGATGATACACGCATTTCTTCTTTTCTTGATATCACATTGGTCTCTAAATATGAGGGTTAATAGGTTTTAGGGGTGGCAGAGTGACAAGGGAGGTTTGAAGAAGTTGATCAAGGATATTAGAATAAGACCCCTTCAATGGATCATGACTATGTTTTTCAAATTTTTAAGGCACTAGTAGGGAAGTTATATTTGACTTCAAACCTTGATCCTTCGAACTAGTCATTTGAATATTCCTTACAAGTGGTACTTTATGCTTAGGATAAGACCTTACACCTAAGACTTATAGATATTAGGGGTTTAAAGGGTTATGTATTGGCATTATCATAGTGGGAAAATCCCTTTGTGATGGTACGTGCTCGTTAGGAGAGGATTCTATGATGGTGGCCTTTAGTCTTGCTGAAGGATGGGGTCTCAATATAGATGATTTGTTTAAATAGGTGGCAGAGGCACCTTTCCTTTTTGAATTTGATCAGGGGTATTGGTGATATCCTCTTTAAGGAGTTCAATCCTAATGGGAGGATGTTACAAGGACTTTCCTCATGATGCCCTGAGGTTTTTGTTTCTAATACTTATAGCCTTACCCTTAACTTCTTTAAGATTTTTTGTTTCTAACTTCTTTAAGATTTTCTTTGAACCAACTAGGCTTAGGGTGAGAGTCATCAAGAGGTATCACTGGATGAAGTTTGATGATAGATGCCTTTAAGAACTTTTCTAAGACAAACACATAAGATTCTCCTAAATATGTATATTATCATGAAATAAAATGTGTTAATGGTTCTTGGGATTGTGCTTGAGAGGTAGATGGCTTAGATTGGCTTTTTGTTTATGGGGGTGCTGATTTTAAGACTATGGCATTAGCATCTCCTTTGGTCTTATTATTGTTATTCCCTTTAGAGGGATTAGGTTTGAAGTTTTACTATGTAATTTTACTTTCCCTTCTTCCAAAGCTCTAATTTCTCATTTACGAGCCATTGAAAAGGCCTTGTCAATTTTTTTGAAGGATTGCACCCATAGTGTTGATGAGATATGTTTAGCACATGATCTCATAAATAATTCATTTAGTTCTGATTGAGGGAGGGAAAAGTTGAGTTGGTTTCTAAGGCTCCTCCATCGAGCCACAAAATCAACAATAGATTCATTATCGAATTTCTTGATGGCATAGAGGTCGGTAATAGTCACCTTTCTTGCAATGTTGATAGAAAAGTGCTCTAAGAAGATTTGGGATAACTTCCCAAAAAAAATAGGGAATGTTGAGGGATTGAATTATACTAGTTTAAAGTTGGTCTAGCTAGTGACATAGGAAGGGTTCTAAGGAGAAGAGCATCATCGTGAGCTATAAGATAGAAAGTGTGTCTAAACGCTCGAATGTGCTACTGAGGATCCTCCTTATTTTGAAATTTCATAAATTTTGGAAGCTCCTATTGTGAAGGGTATGGTCTAATAGGGATAATTAGGTTAATAGGCTCATTATAGATTTGATCATAAGTGAGCATATTTTTCTATCTGGAGTAGAGGCTTCTAGATTTTCCATCCTATTCATAAGGATACTCATAAATTCTGGTTGGGTATTGTATTGAGGAATACCCCCAAGACATTCTATTACAGATTTTGATAGGTAGGAAATGGAGTGGAAAAGAGTTGTGATAAAGGGTAGCCAAATGAGGTGATCATAATTGGTTGAGGTGCTGCCACATACTGTGGGGCTTGCAAGGGTATATATGTGGACCCAAGAGCTTACAAGGAAACTATGTATTGGGTGCTCAGTGGGATATATTATTGAGGAGATTGAATCATGAGAGCTTGTTACAAAGGTTGAGTTTTGGGATTTAAATGTATGCTAGTTTTGATGGGTGGGAGAGTTGTTGGGATTGAGATAAATATGTTTTGAGGTGTCGTGGTAATAAGTGGAGTAGATGTAGGTTGAGGTGCAGTGATATTCTAAGCTTGGGTACTAGTTGGGGATGAACCACTAGATGTTATTAGAGGTAGATTACTTAAAGGTTGTGTAGTGTTAGTATCAAAACTTGACGGGGGAGGATTGTTGTGGGAGGACATCATAGCTGTGGTAAACCCTTCATTTTCCTCTAGAGGCATGCCAAAAGCATTTCCAAAACACTATGTACAGGGGGAAAGTGAAATGTGAATAGCTTGGGTGCTAAGGTAATGGTTAAGCATGATTGGATTACTATCCAATATGGTGGTGAATTCAGGATCTCCCTGAGTATAATACTGGCAAATACCCTCCCCCATAGACTCAAGGGAGGTAGGAGGACTCGAGGAGTTATCCATGAATGAGGATGAAGCTAGGGGTTCAATTTTCTTGAGCAATTATTGTCACATCAAAACCATGTAACGATGAAGCAAAATCAAGAAAAGAAAATAAAAAACATGCAATAGTTTTTTTGATTATCTCATTTTAGTGGAAAATAAAGGCACACACATTACAAGACATACCTAAAAATATTTTTATTTTTTTAGGAAATTAAATTTAAAGTGTGATAAGAAAAAAAAGGTTAATAAAGGTACTAAGAAATGACAGTCTAGAGATGGTTTTAGGTTTGTTTAGGCTAAAAATATCTCTATACTGGAATTGATACATGGCTTGGTATTGGGGCCTACCCCCTCACTTCACACATTGTAGCACAAGGGTGTTGGGTGCGTAGCTAGTATATATTTGATTCAATTAGTGTATTGATTTGGTTCTCCCTTTGGTGGTGAAATCCAAGTAGGATAGTTGGGGTTAAGGTTACTGCTAGGTGATGAAATCCTAATCAGTTCCCTTATTTTAATGTTTGATTAATTAATTATGTAAGTGGTTTGGTATGTGTGTGGAAAGAAGTGACTGCTATGATAATTTAACCTCCTAAATTACTCTATATGAATTACCTAAGCAAGCAAGAAATGGATGCAATTCTTTTTAACCTTTTAAAATAAGAGTAAATTTTTTGGATATTTCTTTTAAATGAAGACAACAATCAAGAGAAAAGGAGATAAATGAATAAATTCACAATGAATTATAATAAGAAAAGTGAGACCTTAGGGGTCCTACCGGGAGTGCTAGAATGTTATAGTAGTTTTTAGTTTTTTCTTTAATTAAATTAAATTAATAAAAACTTAATGAAATACAGGGTTTATGATGAATACCCAGGGATGTGAAGATAGTTGCACACCGCTTTGAATCTAGTGAATGAGGAAATTTCTTTTAGACTGGAAGAATAACCTGCACACAAGAAGATTGACCCAAAGTTTAGTTTGAAAAAAGTTTCAAATTTGTGATGAAACCAATTTCATAGTGTAGATCTCTTCGAGATCTTTCTGTCACTTTTCGTGGTTTTTAAAACGGACATCGTATGCAAAAGATATGGTCCACTAAAATTCTGATGCGATAGGGAAAAAAATGTGGTGTTGCAAGATGACGTGGCACAATGTGGACATGCCAAGTGGACCAATAACCCATTGACACATGGTAGTATGTTTCTGTATGATCTTAGAAAAAATTTGGTTGGTGTTTGGTTTGGTTTCAACTTCCGATCTTTGACAGGCGGTCGTATGGAGAACCGTGGGCCCCGCTATTGGCTCAATGGGGGCCCTCAGTGAGGGTCAACACACTCTTTTTAAGGAGGGGTGCCTTGGCCTCCATCTTTGAATTTATATGCATATGTAATTGTATTTAAATCCTTTTATGCCTTGTATTTCCCGCATGTGGGACTAATATCTAAGCATTGTAAACTTTACATTGCATTGTAACCAAGCATCAAGCATGGAGTCAAATTTCAACCAAGGGTTGAGAGGGAATGGATGAGCCCCATTAACCCACGTGGGAGAAACCACAGATGCCACGTTGCTATGCCACGAAGGCCCTTCCAACTACATTACCAAGTCAAACTCGCAAATTGATGAATTGAAGACCCCTGAGTTAAGCTCAAAGACCGAGCCATATTCCGATTCAAAGTTAGCGTATATGCTAATCGGTACAACAACCAATGGATAAGCCAAGTTGGAAACCAATGCTAAATGTGGCACCTCAATCCCACCAAAAGGGGCGTCGACATTATTCAAGCTAGCCGCCTACCTTTTTAAAGTCTCAAAGCCGTTGGGATTTAGCAAATGTGGGACAAAAGATAAGTCAAGCACCCAAATAGAAGGCTAAAGACTTGAACTCATGATCTACCAAGTAAAAGTGATCAGCCTTGACCACTTATGCCATGGGTTTTTAAGTGGTGTAAGAGGCACGAATTTGTATTTGAAGAGAAGCTTCTGGTCGACTGTGATAGGAGAATTATATACCCGCTTATAGTATTTGGTCATTTTGGAGCCCTTAGAGGTAGACCAGAGCTCAGAGTAAACTACAAACTTGTTTATAATTCCAATACGCTTTGTGCAGTATATTCATTTTCCCATTTTGGAGAATTGGTGATGTCATTTTTAGCTATGAAAGTTGCCAATTTTGATTTGGAGAAGCCTCTGCGTGTGATTCAGGAAGGTGAAGGATGCGCTGAGTTAGCCAAGGTCTTTCGAAGGTCTAAAAAACTATTTTTGCAGAGATTAGATCTATTTTGTTGATTGTAAGTATTATTTTGGCTTGAAAATTTAGCAACATTAATGGATCAGTTCGATAAGAACCCGGGGACGTAGGAATTTTGAACCCCGTAAACAATTTCTGTGTTTTGATCTTTGAATTCATTTTTGCATTTTCATTTCAGTTAATTTGTAGATTATAATTCATATTTTAATCATAATGCAAAATTTAATCATTTGATCATTTACGAGAAATTGAGTAAATCAGGAATTTGAAAAATCTAACAGTTTCAATGGATAATTGATGTGAACTTTCATTTCACCTTTATTTCAGTTTTGAAACTTGATTTGGATCAGATTTTCATAAGTTTTTAATCATACCAACATCTTATAAGTTGAGAAATTTCCACTTCCAATTCAATTTAAATTTTGGAATTGAGAACTTAAGAGATCTTGGTAAACATTTTTAAAAAGTAGTGAAGTTCCTACTGGTGTTTACAGATCAAAGATAACTTAGACAAAAATGAATTAATAGATAGATAGGTGAGGGACCTGGTTAGGAACTAATCCCAAGAAGTTATGAACTTCCTTAAGTTGATGTCAACTCACTATTTTCATAATCAAATGAATAAATAAACACTGAAATTACAAAAGATAAAGATACAATATAGATAATGACTATTAATTAATCTTTATTTAAAATATCAATGTAAGCAAAGTATTCATCCCAATAAGCTATCGAAGCATTCACATCCTCTTATATAACATCAAGTTTGTCATAAGTGTCTTCAACTGATAGAGAGTAAACAATGACACAAAGTGCTAACTCGAAGGCTATGTCACTCTGGTCAATGAAAAGGGTTGAGATACAATGGGTAGATCAATAATATTAATGACATCATGCACAATGTTAGGGAAAGTCATCTACACATTAATGCCACATTTAAAAAGATATAAAATTATAATGGATTGAAAATAAAATTATAGGATTTAAAGGTTTGGGCTTTAAAAATAAAGTGTATTGGATCGATGTCAATCCTCTAGAATCAGTGCCAATTCAGTTCAAACTATACTTAATAAAAAGATAGGGATTTACAGGGTGACAGAGGATAATAAAAAGAATACAGAGGGATGTACGTTGTATTCTAAAAGTGGAATAAATAGAAATATATATAAATACTAATATTAAAGGAAATAATAAACTATACTTACCTTGAATCGAGTTACAGGTAGAATGGATTTCTTCTAATGGATACAAGCGGTCCTCCTAGTTCGTGATGATGGATGTGGATTATGTGTAGTAGAATTTTGGTAGAGTGGTGATAAGGTCTCCTTAATTCTCCAAGAAAATCCAAGCATCATTTCAAGATTCAAATTTCATGGTCCCTGAGCCAAAGGGTTGACTGAGTATAAATAGATCGACGTCGATCAGAAGAATCGACACTGATTGTGGGAGAATCAGCAATAATTCACCCTTTTTAGCAGGGAGTGGTTTTATCCACATTTGTTTATTCTAACTATGGGAAATTTTAATATTTTATGCATGAGGTTGTTAAGGATGGGGTTATACGTGGGTAAGGTAGTTAGGGTTAGGATTTCCTAGGTTGTAGATAGATTTAGGTGGTTAGGGAGGTAAAACGGTAATTTGTAAATACAAATTACTAGGTGGCTAATAATGAATAATTTAAAATTTAGGATAGGGATATTTAGGATAAAAAGATAATAATAATGGTCATATGACAATGAATAAACCATATATAATATACAAAATTATAGTGTCTATAATTATCTTCGATCAATTCACATTATTTTATAGTTTTATTATGTAGAGAAAATTCAAAAGTCTTCAACATAGACAAGATTATTGGGAATGTGTTATTTCTTATTTTTAATCATATTCCATCTCTAAATAGGTACAATGTGCAACTCTCTTTAGTAATGAATAATTATGTATGTTCGTATATTTGTTTATTTGAAACATAATATAAATGAGATTTTTTTTTAATTGTATGCTTGAAGGCATTACATGGAATCACTGATTTATATACAATGTCAACATCTATGCCCATATTTTGTAAATAAACATATATCATATTTATAGCTTTGAGTAAGCATACATCTAAATTAGTGAGCTCATTTGGTTATGCAGCCGCAAATAAGGGGCATCCATGCTGTGGTCTTGTATGTCATCTTGTTGCCTCTTCATTATATTCAATAATATTATCTTTATTCAATTCACATTATTATGTATTTTTATTATGTAGATAAAATTCAAAAGACTTCAACATAGATGAGATTATTGGGAATGTGTTATTTTGTCTTTTTAAGCATATTTCATCTCTAAATAGGTACAATGTGCAGTGCTTTTTAGTAATGAACAATTATGTATGTTCTTATATTTGTTTATTTGAAACATAATATAAATGGGATTTTTTTTTTTATTATATGCTTGAAGGAATTACATGGAATCACTGAATTATATAGAATGTCAGCATCTCTGCCCATATTTTTGGAAATAAACATATAACATATAGGGGCATCCATGCTATCAAAATCACCTAAGGCATGATCTTGGCCTTAACTGCTTGACTCTCTATGTTGGGTATCTAGAGGGATTTGTACCTTGGTGGATGGATATAAGCAACCACCATCCTCCCTAGTTGGACTACAACCATTTTGATTAAATAAGATATATTCATTGCATATATGTTTGTGAACAAAGTTATGTAGGTGCCATAAAATAGACGTATTTTTATTTGCAAGTCATCAACAAGGGAAGTTTAGGGTTTTTACAGTTGGTATTTTTTTAAATATACACTAAATATATTCATTGTGTGTATTGTAAATAATTCATATGTGTGCGCCAACAATATGTTTTAATATATATTTGAATCAACCCCATAAGGAAAGTTTTATGTTGTTTCTATTATGTACCTTTTCTTGAATAAGTGATATAGGTTAAATATATCTAGTCCCTATTTATTGCGCTAATTTTTTTTGGAAGACTTCAACATAGACGAGTTCATTGGTAATGCATTGCTCTTCCATTTTGAGCATCTTCGAGCTGTGAATGGGTGCAAATTGCATCTCTTTACTGGTAATGAATACTTCTTTTTGTTTGTATATTTTTTGTTTAAAATATAACTTAAGTGGGCTATTATAGATGCTAAAATATAATATTAGATCATTGACAATGCCAATCTTGTCATACCTTCACATTACATGACTTGTGCATACAATTATGGCTCTTATATACCCTTATTTTCTATTTGCATGATTTCTATAGATCTGAACTTCCCAATTTATTGTTAGTCATCTATAACAATTCTCTTTTGTGCCTAATATGTTCATTATCATATTTAGATTATCTCTAAATCATCAAATTGATATTTTTATCTCTCAAAAATTTCTGATAGACTCAAACGCTTGTGAAATTTTGTAGGTGTCCAAATTGAATAAAGTGATCCTCATGCCAAGTAAAGATCATTTTTCAAATTAAAATCATTTTTAGTGGTCAACCCACACATTTCACATGTCAGTGGCATGATAAAACACCAAAGAGTCCCATATAATCACACACTAGGTGTAAGCGTATTGAAATATATAGCATTGTCAATCAAGCATATTCTAATACTTGCCCATTCAAAGGGACTACCCTAAACTTCTCAATTTAACAATCAGTCATAAAGAGTATGTCCTAGCCAAAGTTTGAAGCACTCAAGCCAAGCCAAAGTTCTCATTTTCCAAGTGTCAAAAGCTAGATTATTTCATTAAAGGAGCATCATTGCACACATGCACCTAATGTGGAGAACTATATGCAGTTTGATTTCCCTCTTAAAAGTATATATGCTTAAAGTAGAGGTTAGCAAAACCCATTGTTCTTCTCCTTTTGTGGATCTAAACCTAGTGTCAAAGTAAAAATAAGGTTTCAAAGAGAAGGAGACATGTATTTGGATTCGTGTGCACAAAGAGGACTTGATATCACATAAATAGACATATTTTAAGCAAGCTAGAGATATATACTAAAATAATGAGACATAACATCACATGACATAAGTAGGAATCTCAAACGCCTATGCCAGACATTGGCATTTGGAGACTAACAATTTTATTCATACACCTAGTGCCTGATCCAAGCAAATTTTTATCTAGTTTTAAACCCTTCAATTACTTGCATTCATTCTCAGGCCTGTCTTTAATAGAAACATGCTAAATATATCATTCCCTTAGGTGATTTCGATGTATATCAAGTGCAATTATTCAATTACATTGTGCCTTTTACATTTAGATTTATGTATTCTATACTTCATATAATTTGACTAATGTAAAAGGTTTATACTTGTTTAAATTCACATAACCAAAATAAGATAAAACATATTGGTAAACCAACATATTTGTCTAGAACATAATCAAACCCTAGGTTTTTTCATATGGTTTCATCAATGTTTCTAGGGTTTTTAGATTTATACATTTAAATCTGATTTCCAAACCTAAATTCTTATTTTTCATTCATAATCATAATGGAACAAACAAGTACTATGGATGATAACAAAGGAAATTAATATGTAGACTTTCTTGATGGATTTGATGACATAGATGAAAGGTAATTAACTCAATATCTTGAAATAAACCTACAAATGTAAGATGAACTATTATATGTAACAAGATATGAAGATAAAAATAACTAAAGTCACCACATCTGAGGAACAATATGATCTCTTTAATGATATACATAAACCTTTTAGAGTTATTTATTCCACCATAGGTGTTTATAATGTTATTATTGCTACTATTCTTATGTCTACACCTTTGACTACATATGTGATTCTCACCTATAGTTTGGGGGAAACACAATTTTTCAATCATGTCATTATGTGTATTCCTACACAACAAAAATATATACATCATGTGATTGCTACTCATGTTACATCATCACCCTTGCCTATTGCATGATCCCTAAAGCAAACTATTATAGGTCTAGAGGCTAAGGTGTTGGTGGTTACAACAAAGTGCTTCTAAAGCAAGCCATTCAATTGATTCTCATGCATTATTTCATAATCGATTAGTTCTATAGATTTTAACATATCTTATACCAATGGGTTTTTATAATTCCTAAGCTAACATTATATGATGGTAAAGGTGATCTAGAATGACACCTAATATATCTACATGCAACATATTTAGATTATGCCTCCAATGATAAGTTGTTGACTAATTTATTTCTGAAAAGTCTTAAGGATTATTCTTTGCAATGGTTTTATGATCTCCCATTCCAATCAGTTAAGGCATCCAATCCTTTAGTTGATTAGTTTCTAGCATATTTGTTATCAATAACAATGAGAAAATGTCTTATGCTTAATTTATAAAATTCAATCAAGGATCTACTAAACCAATTGGTGATTATGTTTTGGTAGAAGACCATTATTTCTAAGATGACAAATCCCATGGTCGTTAATGAGTTACAAGATATATTCAAGCAATATTTGTTTGTTGCTCTCCACAAGTTCAGGAAATTCAAATCACTTTATGAGTTATGTTACACATTTAGAGATAGAGAAGTTAAGCTCATAGCTTTGAACCAACTCGGATATGTGTATACTGTTATAACTACTTCAACTTCAAAGTTTCAAAGTAAACCAAGTTACAAGGTCAAACTAAATAACACTAAGAATGAATTAAAAACAATGGTTAATGCAGTGTCACATCCTACTAATAGGTTCATCTTATCTAATTAACAAAGGAGACAATTTTCATGATTACCTCAACCTCCTCATGTGTTTTTTTAGAAGTTACTTGAGTGCAAGCCTATATCTCTCCCCCAACCTAAGGAGGTTGATATGAGTAGGTGTCTGCCTAAGGGACATGAAAACTATGCATATTGTGATTACCATAAATGTGAAGGGCATTCTACAAATAAATGATTTGGACTAAGACATAATATTTAGGATCTCATTGATGATAACATTATTGAGCATAATACACCTAAAATGATATAGGACCACAACCAAATGGGAATGTAAAGTTTGAATTTTTTTTTGATCCCTTTCCAAATCATGCAACAACATAAACTAAGGATGTTTCTGAGGTGCATGTGACATACAATGCACATCCACTTTATTGAACTTATTATCACCCATATGATGGTATTATATGTACACTTACAAGAATATATGTACAATGACCTACATTTACATTTAATGACAATGAGATTGTGGATGATAATCCTAATTCGACATCACTATTTATATGGGCATACATTGATTCACATCCTATACATAGTGTCATGGTAGATAATGGTTCAAGTGGAAACATTTGTACAATTACACTTTTTCATACTCTTAGATATACATACGAGGATTTGATAAATACAACCATGATAGTCAAAGGACTTGATGGGAAGGAACAAAACCCATTTGGGATCACTGTGATATCACTCATGTTTGGCCTTATAGTAGTGGTTACCCTATTTTTAGTCTTACCAAGTACAAGAGTTTTTGACATGTTGTTAGAATGCCCTTGAATACTTAAGTTTTGTGTAGTACCATCTTCAATAAACATATGTGTCAAGTGTATACATGGCAGTAAGGTGGTCATGGTTTTGGGTGTTATATATGAGTATCTTATTCGGCCAGAGGCATTTCCTCTTCCACTCCCACCACCACTATAATTACTTATTCCATTTGTTAATGTTCATTCCATGCAATTAGTTTTTTTACCTATTCAAGTTCATTCTACATAGCCAGATACTCCACCTATGTAAGTCCAATATATACAGTCAGTTACCTAGCCTATTCATGTCCATTTTACACAGACATGTTAGAGGGAAGTGGTTGATAATCCTAAATGATTAGTGCTTCAACAACCGTTACATCATAGAATTATCCATGACTCAAAACAACCATTGTCTACTATATCACACACTAAGATACTTTTATAAACACCTCACCATGTTCCACAATAAACACAAGAACATGTTTCTCCTATTATACAATGAATTCCATAGGATATTATAATCCCCAGAGTTATGCATTGTACATGAGATCATATGAGGCATGTTGATGATGATAGTTACATTACAACACAAGATTATTTCTTAGATTCAGATATAACGACATATGATACTACTTACTCAAGACATGTTACCATTCTCATGTTTGATATATGACCATGCCTTTGACAAGATAATTGGTTGGCATTTTTTTACATAAGTAAAATATTTAAAAAAATAAAAACACTCCAAAATCAAAATTTAGGACCCTCATGATGTAGGGGCATCCTCCTAGGTTTGAAAAAATTTAAATTTTGCTAATTTTTGGTTGTGGCCATGTTTTTTAGATTAAAGTTGTCATTGGAGTGTCATTTTCTAGCTTTTTGTTAGATAGTTTAGTATTTAAGACCCTCTTAAGAGGTTTCCCACCAAAATCTCTAATTTCAAATTTAAATTTGTAAACTAGCCATTAGGTTGGTAAATTCAAATTATAATGGCACTTCGGGACTTGTTGGGGTCTCGATAGACCAAAAATATTTTTTTATCTTTTGGTTTGGTTTAGCTCTAGTTATTTACATTTTGGTGTTTAGACCTATATGGCTTTGTTGGCCTACGTAGCTCTTTGAATCAAGAATCAGTTTGATAGTTATTATAAATCCTAGGGAGTATTTAACATTGAATATTGTGTGTTATAAAGAGGATTTGAGATAGAAAAATTATAGTGGAATAACACATAAAAGTGCTCTAAGATTTAGAATGAACAATTAACCCTGTTGTATGGTGTATGAACACATATTTTGTAAGAGTTGGATGTTACAGTACATATAATGATTTTGGTAGGATAAGAGATGAATATAGAGTGAAAAGAGTCTTTTTATTATGTTTGATATTTCCTGTTACTTCTATATTGTAGAATAATTGTGGACTATATTGAAATGGATGAATTGTCTATAAGTGGTTTACACAAAAACTTTGAGTGAGATTCCTGTTATAGTCACATTTGAAATTTAGAGTTATTTTGCTAAGAAACTAAGATATATTAATGCCTATACATGGTGACTAGTTTTTATTCATTACCAGGTATATTATTGTGAAAATAATATTTTGTTTTTGAATACTTTGTTTCACTATGTCTCTTCATCTTTGCACAGTCAATCTAGAAAATGATCAAACAAATTGAATTTCCTATGTAATGAATCTCGAGGGTTTTCCTAATTCAATTAAGTAATTTTTAAGGATTCTATAATAAATTAAAGGTCCTATAAAAGTTATTTATCCTTTGAAATAATCAAAAATTCCATCTAAGTGATTTTGTTACCTCTCGGATCACTCAACAAGCCTAGAAATCTTGAATTAGCGTTTTGCTCATTATAAGAGTTTTAACCATTAAAAATTGATAAATATTTATAATTTAAATTTCATATAGGAGGTACAACTTATTCACAATTTTTTAGGATGGTACCCTCAATAGAGTGTATTGTTTTGGAACCATAGGTTAGTAATAGGCCTAATTAGGGGTAGGGTAGTGAGAGAAAAATCCATTTACAGGATTAAAGAGCACTTGAAATTTTGGGAGGTTATGTATGACCTTAAAAGGTACCTATATTAAATTTTAGTTCAATTTGAAAGTTTATTTTATTATTGCTAAGTGGAATTACTCAAAAAAAGGGATACAAGGCCTAGTAACTTGTGAAGGAGCAATTGCTAGAAAAAACCATTGTGAAAGGTTGGTAGGATACCCCTGCATCAAAGTGGTATTAGAGCAGGTTAAACACCTAGAGAGAGAGAGTTAAATTGGAATTATCTAAGAGAAAT
Source organism: Torreya grandis (assembly GCA_037957365.1). Taxonomy (NCBI): domain Eukaryota; kingdom Viridiplantae; phylum Streptophyta; class Pinopsida; order Cupressales; family Taxaceae; genus Torreya; species Torreya grandis. The sequence goes on from JARHVA010001018.1 coordinate 3,721,697, forward strand.
AGAGAATTAGTATTTTCTTGGTTGGACAAGACAAGTGTAACAAGATGCCACCTATGAGAAACAGAGGAGGTGCAAGGAATCAAGGGAATCAAGATGCAATATTAGAAAAATTGAGGGATCTTAGAGTCAGCTTGGATGATAGGTTGAATGCATTAGAACAAAATCAAAGGAGAGGAGTCCTAACAGGGGACTTGAGTGATAGAGAAGATGAGCCACAAGCTCATGAGGAAGAAGAAATAGTTGAAGGACCTAAAGAACATGGTATAGAGAAACTTCTAAAGGTAATCATGGGTTAAGGATCTAAACCAAAGAAAGAATTACCCACCTATGTAGGTAGTCTTGATGGAGAAATCATGGATTGGGTGAATGAATTAGACAAGTACTTTGAGTATGAGGAGGTACTTGATGAGAATATAATTAAGTTTGCAAGAACCAAGCTAAAAGGGCATGCTTCATTATGGTGGGATTTCATTCAAGATGAGAAAAAAAAGAAGGGAAAGAATAAGATAACTTCTTGGGACAAGATGGTTGCCAAGATTAAGGGCAAATTCTTACCAAGAGACTATAAGACAAACCTTTTCAAAAAGTTACAAAACTTGAAGCAAAAAGAAATGTCTGTAAAAGAATATATAAAAGAGTTCTATAAGCTTACTATCAAGTTAGGACATGTTAAAGAAGACAAAGAAAAGATTGCAAGGTATGTAAATGCCCTAAAGTACAATCTACAAGATGAATTAACACTTGTTTGCCCAAGAACACTAAAGGAGTGTTACCAATTTACACTCAAGATTGAAGACAAATTGAATAGGAGACATAATAAATAAGGTAGAGGAAGGGGAAAACATAAAAGGGGCAAAGGTCAATAGGGAAGTAGACATATTTCTCAAAGAACTCATTTAGAAGACAATGCATCCTAAGAATAAGCACCTAGTCAAAGAGGTGGCTATAAAGGAAGAAGGCCTTATGCCAGAGGAGGCTATAGTCAAAAAGGAAGAGGATTAGGTTGGTTCACATGAAAGTGTTTTAAATGTAACAAATTTGTAGGTCATAGATTCTGGGAATGCCCTGAAGGTAATCTAATTAATAGCCATAGGAGTCAAGGTAAAAATAAAGTATTGGAACTAATATATGAAGAAAGTGTGGCTTCACCATCCCATGTAGTGAAACCAGAAGAAGGAGAGTTTTTTTTCATGAGAAGAAATCTAATCAAAACACCTAAGGAGAAAGAACCACCACAAAGGAAAACACTTTTCAAGACTTCTTGCAAGTGTCAAGGTAAGTGTTGTAAAGTTGTCATAGATTCAGGTAGTATGGATAACTTGGTTTCAACTGAAATGGTGGATAAACTAGGACTAAAAAGGTTGTTTCACCCCACTCCATATAAAGTATCATAGTTGAACAAGGGGCAGTAAGTTTTGGTAAATAAACAGTGTTAGGTTGAATTTCAGATTGGGAGGTATAAGGACAAGGTCCTTTGTGATGTAATTCCCATGGATGTCTATCATTTGCTCCTTAGTAGGCCATGGCAATATGATAGGAAGATAAGCCATGATGGTATACAAAATGTATAAACCTTGGAGAAGGATGGAGTGATTCATACTTTACTACCTATGAAAGAAGAGGGTAGTTGACAACAAATTAGATCTAGTGTTATGATAGTGAATGAAAAAGAGTTTCTACATGCAATGGAAGAGGAAGAATTGGGATTTGCATTGGTGGTCAAGCCTAGGACAGTTGTGATAGTTACCAAAGTGGATGATTTACCTCAAGAGGTTCAAGAAATACTAAAACAATATGCAAATATTGTAGTGGATGAGTTACCTAACACATTGCCACCTATAAGAAGCATTAACCATTACATTGATTTTGTTCTTGGAGCGAGCTTACCCGACAAAGCAGCATACAAGATGACACCTAAAGAAAATGCAGAGATCTAGAGTCAAGTACAAGAGCTTTTAAACAAGGGGCTGATACAAGCAAGTCTTAGCCCATGTGTTGTTCCTACAGTGTTGGCACCCAAGAAGGAAGGTGAATGGAGAATGTGCACTGATTCAAGGGTAATTAACAAAATCATAATTAAATATAGATTTTTCCTTCCTAGAATAGAATATTTGATGTATTGATTAGTGTCAGAAATCTAGAACAACAAACATGCTCTGATTCCACCCGTTAGGATCTTGCTCCTCAGAAAGAGCACAGTATGATTACCAAATATAAGCAATTGAATATGCGGAAATAACCAGAAACACAAGTAACTAGAATTCACCAATAGCACAGAATATGAGAGACAATACACTATCTTGTATTAACACTATACAGAAAAGAATACATCAAAGAGCCGCCACACTCTTTCACCTTACAGAGATTCGCCACACCTCAAGTGTACAGTAATTCTTCTCACACACACTCTCCTACACAAAAAAGGGTCCCAACAACCAACTCACACACAGAATTGGTGTTCACCTCACCAACCAGTCAGTAATAACCCTGCCGGTACACCAAGCACTCTACAGCACTTCAAGCTGATCTCTCATGAACCTGCAACCTGCAATTCAAAGACCAAACTTACATGTAGATCCCCAATGAGCTTGCAACAACCTGCAACTCACAGATCTTACAACTAGAAGGAACTCTTCCTTTCTATCTCATGCCTTAAACAATACATGCCAATGGGTCTATAAATAGATCCCTAACTCAAACAATAACTTAGACTCTTAATTTAGACAATTATCCTCGCAGCCCAAGACTCTGGGTGGTCTTAACATGCAAACTCATCGTTCACTTAACTAACTGTCCGTGAAACGAACACTTCGGGAACACACAGGCGACCGACGCCGGTCCCTGCTAGTCTGGTTCTGCCGACGTCGGCCGACTTCCTGCCGTCGCCGGTGGCCTTCTGCACTGGACTCTACCGACATCGGTCCTGCTGCCGACGCCGGTTCTTGTAGAACTCAGCAACCATCTGTTCCTCAGTTTGCAAAGGTTGAAGCTTTTAGCTCCACAACCTAACAATATCCCACTTGGAGATAAACAGCTGCAACCTGTACCTGTACCTGTACACCGTCTAGTTTGTTTCCTTGGCTTTGTATCCCTCCTCAAGATCACTCTTGAAGACCAACCACCACAAAATCCGTGGTGCAAAATCTATCATCCAAATTACCTGCCACATCCGCATCTACAACCATGTAGAAAAAGAACTTGACCCTGCATAGCATGTGCACCTGCTGCTGGTCCCACTGAACTGCCCTTCAGTATTACTCTCCCGGATTGACTCCAAACTTGTGACAACTCCCACTGCTTGGGAAAACTCAGGTTTAGTACATACCATGCACTCAACCTCATTATGTGAATCAAGACACCTGTTCTATGAACTGTCTAACCATCGGCGTGCTAACCGGCTTCACATAATCATCCTGAAACAAAGTCAACAAGACCTCCATGTCTCTAGAACACACTCATGCCAAAGAATCTTGCTGCTCCCAGATTCTCCATGACAAACACCTGAACTAGCTTTACCTTTAGTTCAGCAATCCCTGTATATGTAACCCTGCAACAAGCACATCATACAGAAAATAGGATAATGTAGCTAATATTATCCAGCCTGGTAAAGAGAAACACAATGATCAAACCTCCATTGCCCTGCAGCTAAAACAAGATCATATACCCTGATCTTCCATCTCACGTATCCATTTCCGCTCTTCTTCATCCTCAACATCCATTCGTCTCTCAGTGCTTACTTCCAGCTGGCAACTCTACCCAGAACACCTGTTTGGTTCTCCTCCAAGGAATCACATCCTCATTCATGCCAAGCTCCCACTGTTTCCTGGATCTACCTGTTCTGCTTCTTCAATAACTTCCTGGTCCTATGCCATAAGTGAGCAACAAGTAGTGTAAAGAAGGGAAATGACGAATTTAAGAACTTACTTACACCTTCAGTCCTCCATATGGGTGCTTGAGACTCCATGACAACTAGCTGACCACCCAAAATTCGTCTCAGTAACCGATGCCGGTCACATCTCAGTCTACAGCCGACCGATGTCGATTCCCTGCGACTGCCTCCCTGCCGATGTCGGTTTCCCATGGCCGACGCCGGTCTCTGTCTGCCCCGAGTCACCGACGTCAGGCTGCACATAGCCGACGTCGGTTCTTGTCTGGACACCGACGCCAGTTTTCCTGCCGATGTCGGTCTTTGTGTTTTTCTTGTGAGACCTGACTTTTTCCCGCGAGCTCTTTTTAGATCAAACCCTTGTCCAAATCACCCTTGCTCTGCTCAGAATTCCTCTGCACCTTATGCTGAACTCTGTCCGTCACTTTCTCCTTGAAAATCAAGGCTTTCTCGTTCTTGTCACTAACATCGGATTCCTCAAGAAACCTTACCTTCTTCTTCTGCATACAGAAACCACGATCCATGCCTTCCAAATCTGAAAGCATATTCTTTGACTCAAGAACCAGCATCTCCTTCTTATCTATGTGACCAAGCCTATCAAGCCACATCTCTGAATCTACAGCTGAAGTAGATAACCCAGAAAGAGAATCAGTAAAACAAGTAGATAGATAAAGCGTACCTACTTTCTTACCTCTAGCTACAGCAAGTGTACCCTTGGTAACCTTCCAAGAGTCCGCTGTGAGAGTTACTGTGCAACCCTCTTCACCCAAACTTCTAACAGAAATCAGATTCCGCTTCAGAACTGGGACATGCATGACCTCCTTTAACCCCCATGTGTTACCTGTCTGCAATTTCAGCTTCACTTTGCCTTTGCCAACAATCTGACAAGACTTACCATCCCCTACACAAATTTCTCCAAAGTCTCCCTGGGCATACTCATGAAAAAATTCCCTATGTGGGGATGCATGAAAAGAGGCACCAGAATCTAATACCCAAGATTCTACTTTATCCAAAGAACATACCAGAGCATCCTGTGCAACGTAACCCGCAACATCTGCTTCTTCTCCATGTTCTTCATGATGATCTTCACCCGATCTGCAATCTCTCTTTAAGTGCCCTTGCTTTCCACATTTCCAGCAGGTTATTCTGCCATACCTGGACTTGGATCTTTTGCCTATCTTCGACCTTGATCTCCCACGCTCTGTCTTCTCTCTTGGCCTTCCTCTTCCTTCAACACTCAAAGCATCTCTAGATGATTCACCTGTGCTTTTCCTGCGTATCTCTTCATTCAAGATTACACTCACAACATCATCCACTTTTAAGACTTTTGAAGGAGACACAGTATTAGAAACTGCCATTACCAAACCTTCCCAACTTTCAGGTAATGAACACAAGATTAAAAGAGCTCTAAGTTCATCATCAAATACAATATTAACTGAACTTAACTGGTTTACCAAACCATGGAAATCACTAAGATGGCTATGAACAGATCCACCTTCCAACATTTGCAAATTAAATAAACGCTTCATAAGAAATACCTTATTAGAAGCCGAGGGTTTTTCATACAAATTTGCCAAAGATTTCATCAACTCCACCGTTGTCTTACACTGTGATAAGCTGGAAATCACAGATGAATCAAGACTCAATCTAACAGATCCCAGAGCCTTCCGATCAAGAACCTCCCATTCTTCATCTTTCATATCCAAGGGTTTGCTAGCAACCCCACCCAACGGTAAGTACAAATCTTTCTAATACAGATAGTCCTCAATCTGCATCCTCCATAATTGGTAGTTCTTGCCATTAAACTTTTTCATTCGTAGTTGACTGTTTTCTGCCATTGCTCAACTCCCACTCAAACAGAAGCCCTGTGAGTAACCTGTAATCAAAACACACTACCCAGATCTACACCAATCTGTTAGTATCCCAACCAAAAGCTCTGATACCACTTGTCAGAAATCTAGAACAACAAACATGCTCTGATTCCACCCATTAGGATCTTGCTCCTCAGAAAGAGCACAGTATGATTACCAAATATAAGCAATTGAATATGCGGAAATAACCAGAAACACAAGTAACTAGAATTCACCAATAACACAGAATATGAGAGACAATACACTATCTTGTATTAACACTATACAGAAAAGAATACATCAAAGAGCCGCCACACTCTTTCACCTTACAGAGATTCGCCACACCTCAAGTGTACAGTAATTCTTCTCACACACACTCTCCTACACAAAAAAGGGTCCCAACAACCAACTCACACACAAAATTGGTGTTCACCTCACCAACCAGTCAGTAATAACCCTGCCGGTACACCAAGCACTCTATAGCACTTCAAGCTGATCTCTCATGAACCTGCAACCTGCAATTCAAAGACCAAACTTACATGTAGATCCCCAATGAGCTTGCAACAACCTGCAACTCACAGATCTTACAACTAGAAGGAACTCTTCCTTTCTATCTCATGCCTTAAACAATACATGCCAATGGGTCTATAAATAGATCCCTAACTCAAACAATAACTTAGACTCTTAATTTAGACAATTATCCTCGCAGCCCAAGACTCTGGGTGGTCTTAACATGCAAACTCATCGTTCACTTAACTAACTGTCCGTGAAACGAACACTTCGGGAACACACAGGCGACCGACGCCGGTCCCTGCTAGTCTGGTTCTGTCGACGTCGGCCGACTTCCTGCCGTCGCCGGTGGCCTTCTGCACTGGACTCTGCCGACGTCGGTCCTGCTGCCGACGCCGGTTCCTGTAGAACTCAGCAACCATCTGTTCCTCAGTTTGCAAAGGTTGAAGCTTTTAGCTCCACAACATAACAATTAGGTGGAGCAAGATAATTTTCAAATATAGATCTCAAGAATGGATACCACCAAATTAGGATAAGACAAGGAGCTGAGTGGAAGATAACCTTTAAGACTAATGAAGGCTTATATGAGTGGTTGGTTATGCCATTTGGGCTTACAAATGCACCTAGTACGTTCATGAGATTGATGAATGAGGTATTGAAGCCATTCATTAAAAAGTTTTTAGTAGTCTACTTAGGTGATATACACATTTTCAGTCATAGTAAAGAGCAACATATTCATTATTTGCATTTGGTTTTGAAGAGATTACAAGAAGAAAAATTATTGATAAACTTGAAGAACTATGTCTTTATGACGTCAGAGTTGTTGTACTTGTGATTTGTGATATCTCATAGAGTGATCAAGATGGATAAAGACAAGGTAAGGGCAATACTTGAGTGGCCAACTCCAAAATCAGTTGGGGATGTAAGGAGTTTTCATGGACCAACTAGTTTTTACAGAAAATTCATTAGAAAATTCAGTGGGATATGTGCCCCAATAATAGATACAATAAGAAGATCGAATAAAAAGTTTGAATCAATGGAAAGAGAAAAAAGAAGCTTTCAATATTTGAAATAAAGGATCATAGAGTAGCCTATCTTAATACTTCCATATTTTAACAAGGTCTTTCACGTGGAGTGTGATGCTAGTGGAGTGGCAATAGGGGCTGTTTTGAGTCAAGAAGGTAGGCCAATAGCCTACTTCATTAAAAAATTGAATGACACAAATAAAAGGTACTCTTCTTATGACTTAGAATTATATGCTATGGTATAAGCACTAAGAAAATGGAGGCATTAATTCATGCCTAAGGATTTTCTTGTCTATACTGATAACCATGCCCTTCAAATTATTACCAATCAATATAAACTAAATCAAATACATGTCAAGTGAATTGAGTACTTGTAGAATTTCACTTTCACTAGAAAGCATAAGAAGGGAACAAGTAACAAAGTGATAGATACCTTGAGTAGAAGGTCTCTAAAGATGCAATATATTTAGTTGCAAAGTATTGGAATTGACTCTCTCAAAGAGTTGTATGAAGAGGATGCAGATTTTCAAGAAGCTTATAAACCTTGCCAACAACCAACCATTTAAAACAATGAACCATGGTTGGATTATTTGATGCAGGATGGTTTACTCTTCAAGGGGGTGCAATTATGTGTACCTAAAAGCTCAATAAGGGAAAATATGATTAAGGAAAAATACTGTGGTAGTATGGCAGGTCATTTTGGCCTTGATAAAACCTTAGAACAACTTACTAAACACTAATTTTAGCCCAAGATGCAAATAAAGGTGAGGAAGTATGTAGAGAGGTGCAAAGTGTGCCAAATGGCTAAGTGAAATAGTACTAATGTAGGCTTATATCAGCTTCTACCAATCCCAAATAGACCTTGGGATTCTATAAGCATGGACTTTGTGATGGGGTTGCCCAAGACACAAAGAGGTTTTGATTCAATTTATGTTGTTGTTGACAAGTTCTCAAAAATGACTCACTTTATTCCTTGTAAGACTACTAATGATGCCACCCATGTCATGTGGCCAATTTATTTTTCACGGAGGTTATAAGACTTAATGGACTCCCACTTAGTATTGTTTCTGATAGGGATACCAAATTCTTGGGTCACTTTTGGAGGACTCTATGGAAGAAGCTTGGAACTAACCTCAATTTTAGCTCAGCGTACCATCCCCAAATAGATGGTCAGACTAAAGTAGTGAATAAGAGTTTAGGGAATTTATTGAGGTGTTTATCCATAGATCATCCTAAATAGTAGGATCTTGTTATTCCCCAAGCTGAATTTACTTATAATGACTCCTCAAATATGAGTATTGGTATGAGCCCTTTTCTAACAGTCTATGGTATGCAACCTAGGAGAATATTTGAGTTGAGAGATATCAGTCAAATGATCAAGAGGAGTGATATAGGTGAGGAGTTTTTTGTAGTCATGAAGGAAATACATGATCAAATCAAGAAATATCTTCAAACAAGTGTTGCTAAATACAAACAACAAGCAAATTACTCAAAAAGAGAAGTTCAATTTCATATTGGTGATCTAGTATTGGTCCATTTGAAGAAAAAGAGGTTTCTTAAAGGTACCTACAATAAACTAAAGATGAAGAAAATAGGTCCATGCAAGATTATTAGAAAGTTTGACAATAATGCATATGAAGTGGAATTACCTAGTGGGGTAGCTATTTCTCTTATTTTTAATGTTTTAAACATTTATCCTTATAAAGAAGACATGAATACTGAGGAAACAATAGGGGAACCTCCTACAATAGTGCAAGAGTGGGAAGACCAATTACCTAAAGCTACAAAGGCAAAGATAGAAGCTATCATGGACAACAAGGTAGTTAAGAAGACAAGAAACAAGGAGTACTACTAGTACTTGATCAAATGGAAGCATCAACCAGTAGAAGATTCAACATGGATGACTAAAGAGGATATTCAATAACATGGGAGTACTCTATTAGACCTCTTGAACAATAATACTTGAGGTCTTTTCCTTCTCCCCCTGGGAGTAGGATGCAGGTGCATCCTCCTAGGTTTGAAAAACTTTCAATTTTGCTCATTTTTTGTTGTGGTCATGTTTTATTAGATTAAAGTTGTCACTAGAGTGTCATTTTATAGATTTTTGTTAAATATTTTAGTGTTTAAGACCCTCTTAAGAGGTTTCTTACCAAAATCTCTAATTTCAACTTTGAATTTGCAAACTAGCCATTAGGTTGGAAAATTCAAATTCTAATGGCACTTGGGGACCTGTTGGGGTCTCAATAAACCTAATATATGATTGTTTATATTTTGGTTTGGTTTAGCTCTAGTAACATTTTGGTTTTTAGACCTATATGGCTTTATTGGCCTACTCTTTGAATCAATTATCAGTTTGATAGTTATGCTAAATACTAGGGAGCATTTAACATTGAATCTTGTGTGTTGTAACTAGGATTTAGATATAAAAAGTATAGAGGAATACCACACAAAAGTGATCCAAGATTTGGAATGAACAATTGACCCTGTTGTATGGTGTATGGACATAGATTTTGTAAGAGTTGGATGCTATAGTGCATATAATGATTTTGGTAGGATAGGAGATGAATACAAAGTGAAAAGAGTCTTTGTAGTATGTTTGATATTTTGTGTTACTGCTATATTGTTCAATAATTGTGGACTATATTGAAATGGATGAATGGTCTATAAGTGGTTTATAGAGAAACTGTAGTGAGATTCCTTTGACAATCACATTTGAAATCTGTATAGAGTTATTTTGCCAAGAAACTAAGATATATTGATGCCTATACATGGTGACTAGTTGTTAATCATTACCAGGTATGTTCTTGTGAAAATAATCTTTTGTTTTTGAATACTCTATTTCACTGTATCTCTTCATCTTTGCATAGTCAGTCTAGAAAATGATCAGACAGACTGAGTTTCCTATGTAACAAATCTTGAGGGATTTCCTAAGTCAATTAAGTCATTTGCAAGGATTCTATAACAAAGTACAGGTCCTATAAAAGTGATTTTATCCTTTGAAATAGTCAAAAATTCCATCCAAGTGATTTTGTTACCTCTCAGGTCATTCAACAAGCCTAAAAACCTTAAATTAGGGTTTTGCTCATTGTAAGAGTTTTGATTGTTCAAAATTACTAAATCTTTGTAATTTACATGTTCTATAATAGGTCTAACTGATTCACAAATTTTTAGGATGGTACCCTCAATGGAACATACTGTTTTGGAATCATAGGTCAGTAATAGGCCTAATTATGCCTAAGGACAGGGTAGTGAGAGAAAAAGCCATCTATAGGATTCAAAACTTGAAATTTTGGGAGGTTGTGTATGACCCTAAAAGGTACCTCTATTAAATTTTAATTCGATTTGAAAGTTCATTTTATTACTGCTAAGTGGAATTACTCAGAAAAAAGGCTACAAGGCTTAGTAAGTTGTGAAAGAGCAATTGCTAGAAACAACCATTGTGAAAGGTTGGTAGGATACCTCTACAACACCTCATGACATGTTTATTACTTTTAATTATTCATTTATGTTGTTCATCACATATTTGGTAGATTGCATTTATTTTTTCATATGCACGTGTATTTCATGGTATATATGAGTGAAATGCAAGACATATAGGTTAAATATGATATGTGGATGCATAGATGAATGACATTCTTATACCTAGGGGCCATGTCAATGCTAGGGGAATCTCATTCCATAGGTTACATTATTATGGGTTATGTGTTTCTCTAACCTTACTATTTATCATGTTGAATTGCATTCGCTGACAAATGTCTTGCTCTTGCTTCAATTATTTATGATGCTACATTTCATAGATATACTACTTTACTATATTGTGACATTGACATAGATTGATAGTATAGATTAGTTTGATTTATGTTATGCTTCATTGTTGTTATTTCATTTTTTATAGGCTAATAATTAATTATGTTTTTTTAGTTTTTGGTTATTATATAACATGACTTGATTGAGTGTATCAATGTATATCTCTTTCTTTGGGCCTTATCCTTTTCTAACTACTTTTGCTTGATTGGTTATATCATTGTATGCCTCTTTCTTTGGTCCCTTGGTCTTTTGTGAGATTTTCTTGTCCTTTGCGAGTGACCATTGGCCTTGTGTGACATTTATGTGTGGCCTTTCATCTTATGTGTCATTGAGTGAAATTATGTATGATTTCTATTATGTGTGTCATGGCCATGACATTGTGGGCTTATGAATGGATAAATATAAGATTGTCTATTGAGTTTGTGGTGTCATGATCCATATCATACACCTTCCTATTTAATTTAGTGTTATGATCCATAGCATGCACCTTTATATATATATATATATATATATATATATATATATATATATGATTTCTATTATGTGTGTCATGGGCATGACATTGTGGGCTTATGAATGGATAAATATAGGATTGTCTATTGAGTTTGTAGTGTCATGATCCATATCATACACCTTCCTATTTAGTTTAGTGTTATGATCCATAGCATGCACCTTTATATATATATATATATATATATATATATATATATATATATATATGCCTTACAATCCATGTTTCATATATGTTTTGATGCCATCTTCATTACTATGATAACACATCCTCCACATGTTAGCACATGCTTCCAATTAATGACATCTTTTTGCATAACATATTATAGTTAATTCCTTTTTTTTAGATGAGTAATTTGCAGACTACATCATGTTTTATCTAAAATTGAATTAATTAATCCTCAATTAGATGAAATTTATAGAGTGTCAATTTTCACGTAAATTATCTAAAATAAGTAATATAATATAGTTTTGACAAGCATGTTTCATGATAAGAAAGTTTAACAAGTACATTAAGGAAAGTAGAGGGATAAAAAAAGACTTATCTTATTTTGTTATACTTCCCTGATTTTTATAGTTTGACAAGTTGAATGAATATTATGTAAACTGATTGTAACCTGTTTGCTTCATAATGAGTGACTGTTTTGAGCTTAGGTTAGGATTGACAGAATTAGACAAGTATAACAGTCGATGTTGTCATGATGGTTGATTTTATCCTTTGACTATGAAGATTTGAAACTTTCTTAAGAGGTGCAGATGATTCAACAATGTTCATTTCCACTTTCACAATATTTTTTCAGTGTGCACATATACCTACAATATTCAAACCCTATTTTCTCGCACATGCACTAGATAAAAATCAAATAACAAAGAAGAAGAAAATTAGGGTAGTGGGAATGGTCGAGTTGGCGTTATAAACTCTTTGTAATTGAGTTTTGCTTACATAGTCCAAATGGACCTTAGGTTGATGTAGTTCTCTTTATACGAATGTATCATGATATAAAAATATAGATACTTATTTTTCTAGTCACCCTTGGCATATGCAAACGTAATAGTACTTCAAAATTATTGTAATAAAATTTGGCCATCCAAATTTCACTACTCCATTTTCTTCATTTCTCATCATTTTTCATATTGCCTTGTTTTTTGTGATATTTTAAGGGACTCCATAGCTGAATGGACAAGGCAAATTTTTGATTAGCCCATATGGAGTAAGTTATGAATTTGATGTGGTGGGATTCACGAAAAAATTTATTGACTTAATTACGTCATTCATTATTTTCTAACTAAAAACATTAATTAAAGTCATTAAATGACTATATTGTTTTAGTCATGATAGATTATTTCTTTTTAGAATTAATATTTATGTGCAAATACAAATTGAAAAATTCATTTGAATGTTGTAAATTTACCTAAATAAAAATAAATAAAAAAGAGAGGCAAATGAATGGCATTTCATATTCTAAAAGGAAAATATTGTACAAAAGGGAAAAACCCTAATTTTATACAGGGTTTTCTTTTTGTCAAGCTCTTAGAGAGAGCAAGCTCTAACTTTGTGTAAAACCATATTATTTCTAGATTGGAGCAATGAAATGCAAGCAAGCGGCTAAAACTCTTTTGGGGTGTTTGTAGTTTTTAATGTATTTTGTTTACAAATTCTAAATCTCTATTTATAGTGAAGACTATTAAATTTTAGCATTTTATTAATTTTATGCAACCAATGGTGTTTCCCAAACTTTGTGTTGAGAACTCTCATGTATGAGCTTCCTTGATGTCCATGAGATTTTGTGTATTTTATCTCAATAGAACTTTGCACCAAGTGTGTAAAATTAGGTTTATGAGGAAATTTATATCCATGTTAGGTGTCAAGAAGTTTTAGTCCCAAGCTCACAGTTGGAGGCATCTATTAGAGATTCGGTTCAGCCACTCATGATTGAAGAATCACAAGAGCAACCAAGAGATAAAGGTGTTGGAGGTATGTCTCACATTGTTCATATTTCAAGTTTAAAATCAATGCAAATCCATCTCACTCATGAGTAAAATGCAAGTAGTTATTATATTTTGATTGTGTAAATACAAGTGTTTGAACTGGTGTTTATCTTTACCTCCATAGTACCATACCTCATGTCCTTCCCATTTATGCAATGAAAGATATATTGTTACTCTTACTTTTATCTTTACGTGTGATGTCCTCATATTGTAAATTTTTTTCCTACAAAGGTTCATACTTTGCTCAATTGGTATATGGATTTGTTTAGCTTTGTTGTGTTTTTCATCCCTTTCTAAATAGTTTTCCTTTCCACAAAATTTTGGCTTGTGTTTTTTCCCTCTTCTATTTTTTTTGTTGTTGTGTGTGTGTATTTTCAATAAAACTCAACTTGTTTGCTGCGGTCTTTTCCCCTTCTCCTTGTGTTGGTTTCTCATCCCTTTGTGAATAGTTTTCCTTTCCACAAAATTTTGGCTTGTGTTTTTTTTCCCTTCTATTTTTTTTTGGTTGTGTGTGGATTTGTGTGTATTTTCAATAAAACTTAACTTGTTTGTTGTGGTATTTTTCCTTTCTCTGTTAGGTTGTGGAGCTAAAAGCTTCACTGATGCAGACATGGCGGAGGTTGCTGAGGTTGTGGAAGATTGCTGAGTTGCAGAACGAGTTGTAGGGCAACCAACGTCGGTCTGATCAACTGACATCGGTCATATTACAGTGCAGAAGAAATCGACGTCGGTTATAAGTCGGCCGACATCGGTCAGAAAGGAGCTGACGTCGGCAACCTGTGTGTGCATGCAGTTTGCATGCGGGTTCCATACATGTTTATTTTTGGACTGTTAGTTTACATGTTAAAGGCTAATTATAGTCTTGAGTTGCGTGTCTAATTATTGTAATTAAGAAAGTCTAATTATTGTATGCATGAGATCTATATAATAGACTCATGGGCTGTATTGTAAAAGTGTGCTAGAAAGCCATTGAGCTTGTAGAGAGAGCTAGAGTAGCTCCTCCTAGTTCCAAAGGGGTGCTGAGTGTGTATGATCAGGGAGAGTTGCAGGTTGTGCAAGTTCTACTAGGAGATCCACCAGGGTACTGGTTGAAGAATCATAAGGACTTGGTGATGCAAGGACAAGGGTTCTTCAAGGGTGTAGATACATCTACATGGTAAGTAAGGTCTGTTGATTTGCAGGTGGCAGCAAAGAAAGGGAGATCTACTTGGAGTACGGTTGTGTACTTGGTGTACTGGTAGCGTTGTTACTGACTGATGGAGGTGAACACCAATTCTGTTTGTGAGTTGTGTGTTGGGACCGTAAGAGAGAGAGGGAAGAAATCCTTGAGGTGTGGCAAGCCTTAGAGGTGGAAGAAGAAGTGGCATCTTCTTTATTATATTTTCTTCTGAGTGATTATTAATACAATTGTGTATTGTCTCTCATATCCTGTGTTGTTTCATATTTCTAGTTACTTATCATTCTGGTTAAATTTTATGTTTAGTTGCTAATACAAAGGTAATCATATATACTCTTATTGGGGAGAGTAGGATCCTGACAGTTGGTATCAGAGCGAGGTTGTTGGCTCATAGCTTGATACCACTGACAGTTGGTATCAGAGCTTTTGGTTGGGTTGACTAACAGGTGGTTCAGATCTGGTTAGTGTTTGTTGATTACAGGTTACTCACAGGAGTTTTTGACTGAGTGGGAGTATAGCAATGGCAGAAAAAAATAAGCTACGAATGGAGAAACTGAATAACACGAATGGTCTGATTGATAGAAAGAAAGAGCAGATAAAGAAACACTGTTGGTCGGTAGAAGATCAGCGTGTAGAAGCAGATGTTGCAGGTGTTGTTGCACAGGTTGCTCTGGATAAAGTAGAATCTTGGTTTACAGATTTTTTTGCCTCTTTCCATGCAACCCAAAATAGAGCATATTTTCATGGATATGTCTTTGGAGACTTTGGAGAGATTTATTTAGGGGTTGGTGAGCCTTGTCAGATTGTTGGCAAAGGAGAAGTGAAGCTGAAATTGTAGACGGATAACACACGGGTGTTGAAGGAGGTCATGCAGGTACCAGTCTTGGAGATGAGTCTAATTTCTTCAGGAAAGTTAGGTGATGAGAGATGCACAATAACTCTCACAGCGGATGCAATTGAATTAGACAGTGGTAAGAAAATAGGTATCCTTTATCTATCTACTTATATTACTGATTCACCTTCTGTTGTAGAGATGTGGCTTTGTAGGCTTGGTCACATATGTAGGAGGGGAATGCATGTTCTTAAGCAGAAGACAAATATCTTTAACAAACTTAAGAACTGGAAAGCCTTGGTGTTCATGGAGGAGATGACGGACAGAGATCAGCTGAGGGGACTGAATTATTCTGAGCAGGGCTGTGTTAATTTGAATAGGGTTTTAAACCAAAAAGAGCTCGCAAGTAAAAAGTCATCACTCACAGGCAAACACAGGTACCGACGTCGGTCAGGAGAAACTGACGTCGAACAGACAGGCACCGACGTCGATCATGTGTAGATCAGTAGAGTCGGTGGTGTCGGGCAGCAGGAACCGACGTCGGTCATACAGGAATCGACGTTGGCAAGGGGTACACCGACGTCGGTCAGGAAACTGACATCAGCAGACAGGGTCAGTCGCAGGGAACCGACGTCGGTCGGGTGTAGATTGAGAGATCGCCGAGATCGGTCACTGCAACAGATGTTGGGCAGACAACAAGCTGTCAAGGAGTCTCAAACACCCATATGGAGGACTGAAAGGGTAAGTGGACCTCATATTCGTTGTTCACCTTCTTACTTATTGCTTACTGATGGTCGAGAACCAGGAAGATGTGAAGAGGCAATGCAGGTAGAATCCAGAAACAGTGGTAGCTTGGCATGGATGAGGAGTGTGAGTCCTTGGAGAAGAACCAAACAAGTGTTTGTTGGTGGAGTTGTCAACTGGAAGAAAGCATTGAGAGACAGATGGATTCTCAAGTTAAAGAAGAGAGTGGATGGATACGTGAGACAGAAGGCCAAGGTATATGGTCTTGAGGAAGCT
Organism: Torreya grandis; assembly: GCA_037957365.1. Taxonomy (NCBI): domain Eukaryota; kingdom Viridiplantae; phylum Streptophyta; class Pinopsida; order Cupressales; family Taxaceae; genus Torreya; species Torreya grandis. The sequence goes on from JARHVA010001018.1 coordinate 3,738,303, forward strand.
GCAGGACAGTGGTAAAAGTTTTGATAGGTGGATGACAAAGTAGGGCTTTAGTCAATGTCAGTGTAACTATTGTGTTTGTCTTTACCAGGGGGATGATGATTGCAACATTATTCTGTTACTGTATGTGGTGTGATTGCTTGTTGCAGGATTACACATGCAGGGAGTTTTTGAACTAAAGGTAAAGTTAGTTCAGAGGTATGTCATGAAGAATTTGGGAGCAGCGAAATTCTTTGGCATAAGAGACATGGATATTTTTTGTCTCGAGTAGGAGCTGATGTGAAGAAGGTGTTGGTGAGGTTCAAGATGCAGGATGCAGAATTGGTAAGCACACCAAGGGCTGGACAGTTCAAGCTGAGCTTAGAACAGTGTTTGAAATCACATGAGGTCTGGTGTAGGCCTGAGTTTTCCCAAGCAGTGGGAGTTGTTAGAGAGTTTGGAGCCAATTCGTGAAAGAAGTACTGGAGGGTAGTTCAGTGGATTCTCAGGTATCTGAGAGGAATCAACAGCAGGAATTCATGCTATGCAGGGTCAATGACTTCACTACATAGATATGTAGGTTCGGATGTGGCAGGTTACTTAGATGACAGGTGATGCATCACATGTTGTGTGGTGGTTGGTCTTCAGGGTTGAGTTTGAAGAGGGATACAAGCCAAGAAATAAATTAGACGGTGTACAGTTATAGGTACAGTGCAGCTATTTATCTCCAAGTGGGAGATTGTTAGGTTGTGGACCTAAAAGCTTCACTGATGCAGACATGGAGGAGGTTGCTGAGGTTGCGGAGGATTGCTGAGTTGCAGAACGAGTTGCAGGGCAATCGACGTTGGTCTGATCAACTGACATCGGTCATATTACAATGCAGAAGCAACCGACGTCGGTTATAAGTCGACCGACATCGGTCAGGAAGGAGCCGACGTCGGCAACCTGTGTGTGCATGTAGTTTGCATGCGGGTTTCAGACAGGTCTATTTTTGGACTGTTAGTTTGCATGTTAAAGGCTAATTATAGTCTTGAGTTGCGTGTCTAATTATTGTAATTAAGAAAGTCTAATTATTGTATGCATGAGATCTATATAATAGACTCATGGGCTGTATTGTAAAAGTGTGCTAGAAAGCCATTGAGCTTGTAGAGAGAGCTAGAGTAGCTCCTCCTAGTTCCAAAGGGGTGCTGAGTGTGTATGATCAGGGAGAGTTGCAGGTTGTGCAAGTTCTACTAGGAGATCCACCGGGGTACTGGTTGCAGAATCATAAGGACTTGGTGAGGCAAGGACAAGGGTTCTTCAAGGGTGTAGAGACATCTACATGGTAAGGTCTGTTGATTTGCAAGTGGCAGCAAGGAAAGGGAGATGTACTTGGAGTACGGTTGTGTACTTGGTGTACTGGCAGCATTGTTACTGACTGGTGGAGGTGAACACCAATTTTGTTTGTGAGTTGTGTGTTGGGACCGTAAGAGAGAGAGGGAAGAAGTCCTTGAGGTGTGGCAAGCCTTAGAGGTGGAAGAAGAAGTGGCATCTTCTTTATTGTATTTTCTTCTGAGTGATTATTAATACAATTGTGTATTGTCTCTCATATCCTGTGTTGTTTCATATTTCTAGTTACTTATCATTCTGGTTAAATTCCATGTTTAGTTGCTAATACAAAGGTAATCATATATACTCTTATTGGGGAGAGTAGGATCCTGACTTGTGTTTTTTTCCTCTTCTATTTTTTTTGTTGTTGTGTGTGTGTATTTTCAATAAAACTCAACTTGTTTGCTGCGGTCTTTTCCCCTTCTCCTTGTGTTGGTTTCTCATCCCTTTGTAAATAGTTTTCCTTTCCACAAAATTTTGGCTAGTGTTTTTTTCCCCTTCTATTTTTTTTTGGTTGTGTGTGGATTTGTGTGTATTTTCAATAAAACTCAACTTGTTTGCTGTGGTCTTTTCCCCTTCTCCTTGTGTTGGTTTCTTGAGCCCATAAGAAATTTGGGTAATTATGCTTTTTTTCGTAGATCTTGTTGTTTCAGTGAAGTTGTGGTAATAATTTGACATACAATCTTTATTTTGAGGCTATAATTTCAGTGTGCATATGTTCTATACAATTGAAATCACTCCTATTTTAATAGTTGAATGGCATTGCATTTGGTTGGTTGTTTTCTTGCCAACAAACTTCTCATTTTAAAACTGAATGGGAAAACAACGTGCAGTTGATTCTTGAAGGATGTGAAATTTTCAAGATAATGTTTATCCATTAAGTCTGTACAAGATATCAATATAATTATGAAATGGAATGATGCGAATAAAGATCCATGTAGCAATAAATGGAATGGTAAATATATTGCATGAAGAATGACCCATATTTAGTTCTAGAATGTTGGACTGAGCAGCACCCTGCCCTTCAATTTCAACCAACTCAGTAAATTACAGAGAATTAGCCTACAGAAAAACTAGTTTTTGGGGTCTCTGCCCACCTTCAATGGGCTATCAAATCTGCAGTATTGCTACTTTGGCACAAATAATTTTGATTCAATTCCCATAGATTTCTTTGTGGGATTAGCGGGTTTGGTGTCTTTCTCTTTGGAATACAATAATCTCAATGCCACAGAAATATGGAGGCTTCCCTCAGACCTCCAAGATGCAGTTCACATGGAAAATTTGTCCTTGTCTGAGGTAAATCTTATTGGGCCTATACCAAGCTTTCTTGAGAGGATGGATCGGTTATCCATGTTGCAATTAGTCTACAATAATCTTGCAGGATCCATTCCCTTGACATTCGAGGAATTTGGAATAATAATTATTCAGTTGAATAATCAAGATGAACCTGGTCTCCCTCGTCCAGTTGTTGTGTTGGGCATAATGTAGTCTTTGGCACAGCTATGGTTACATGGAAATAAGTTCAATGGAACCATTCTGGCTTCACTCTCAAATTGTGCATTATTAGCATATATCAATCTTAATGGCAATGAACTGGTTGGGTCAATCGCACCTGACCTCAAGGGTTTGCCACTCTTGAATCTTGTAGTGGATAATAACAAGCTTACTAGACCAATTCCCAACCTCAACATTCCCGTCAGGTGAAGACGGTGGCTACAGAAAATGAAGTGCATACTGAAAGATCAAAGAATACCAAATCATGTAGAGATATTAAATCCAGAGGATATGTTGCCTTTACTGGTAACATGTTTGAATTCCTTTGGTCCAAATAACATTTTGCAATTAAAATCTCAAAATTTGAATGGCATAGATAGTCGTGTTTCAAGAAAGAAGAGGCTAACACATTTTACGGGAATAGTTTATGGCTTTGTTTAAGTGCAAAGGCTTCTGAAATTGGAGAAGATAGTCATTCAGATCCTATTAATAGACTGGAAACTTGTGCTTATAGCTCCATAATAAATTATCATCTTTCTACCAGTACTTATCATGCGCCAAATTGCTGCCAATTTGGAAAAAATGAACCTTCCACTCTTTCACTGCCTCCTAATGCAGATGGTCAAATTGGGAAGTATAAGTATGCTCTCAAAATGTTTTTCATTAAACAAGGCCAGTAGTCCTTTTGATATTCTGCTATGTGTAGGACAGTTCTCTCTGAATCATGTTGAGGAATTAGACGAGATGAAACTCAAATAAAGCAAATCATAGGTAGTGAGTTGATTGTTGAAGAGATGGAGGCAACTGGGTTCAAGCCCGACGTCAGCGTTGTTGATTTTTGTAGCTCGAAAGGTGGAATGTGGAATTGTTTTAAAGCAACTCAAGATTAGATATGCTTTAAAACAATTCGAGTTGGATTTTCAGCAACAGTAGTTTCTAGAATGTTTCTGAGTTTGTAAGGATAAGATAAATCCTAGAGTGATTTTATGTGTAAAAAGGAAAAAGCCAAAGAAAGCAAGAAAAGTTTCTTTTTCTTGCACGCTAAGTAAAGCAGCAAGAAAAGTTTCTTTTCTTGCACGCTAAGTAAAGCAACTAAGCTCTCCTATAAAAGTAAGATTGATGTAGCAAACTTATACATTGTATTTTTGAAAGAAAAGTTTGTTGTTAGGCTGAATAGAAGATCCAACATTTGCAGGTTTTTCCCCGCATTGGGGTTTCTTGGGTATATCTGTGTTATTGTCTTTTTGTATTGGATTTTTTTAATTTTTTGCTTCCGCTGTTATTAGTTGTTAATTAATCCAGTTGTATTAATCGTTATAAATCAGATTTATGTCTGTGAATTTATTGTGAAATTAATTTATTGCTGGGTTATAGAAATTAACATGGTATCAGAGCTCTAAACTCTGAATACGAAGCCAAGATTTGTAATGTAGATTTCAAGGAAAAAAATCAGTTCTTTCATCCTCAGTTCTTTTTGTGGATATGGCAACCAGCGTTCGATACGAGGACAGGCTCGAGGGTATGTCTAACTTCTTGCAGTGGAAGGTTCGGATCACATCTGTTCTCAAGGAAAACAAGCTGTGGATCTATGCTAGCACAGAAGTGACTCCACCAACAAATGATCATGTTGCCTTAGATTCACATGAAGTTAAAGAGGCCAAGGCTCAAAGGATTATCCTGGATGGAGTAAGAGATCATTTAATTCCTCATTTATCGGGGAAAGACACCGCCAAGGAGATGTGGGATTCACTCACAAAACTTTATCAGAGCGACTATCAGAGTCGTAAGATGATGCTCAAGGACAAATTGCATAATACCAAGATGTCCAAAGGCGAGAGTGTGACCTCTTACTTGTCCAAGCTGACACAGGTCAGGGATGAGCTTGCTACTGTTGGAGAGTCGATTAATGAAGATGAGTTGGTGCGTATAGCCTTGAATGGTTTTTCAAAGCACTGGGAAGTGTTTGTCAAGTGTGTTGTTGGCAGAGATCGGCTCCCTGATTGGGCAAGACTTTGGGATGATTTTGTTCAGGAGGAGATCCGTGAAGGTGCTCATCGAGGAGATCAGACAAAGAAGGGTCAAGATGAAGAAAATATTGCTCTTGCAAGCAAGGGTAAGAAAAAGTCCAATAAAGAGCAGTCGGAAGGTTCTTCTTCCAAGAGTGGGAAGAAGAAAGATCTGAGCAAGATTAAATGTTTTTGCTGCCATCAGATGGGTCACTATGCTAGTCAATGTCCGAATAAGAAAAATAAGGACAAGCAAAAGAAGCAATTTGCTGCTACAGCAAAGGTGGACGAGTTTGCATCAAAATTTGAGAATGAGTTTTCACTCATTGCCTGTCTCTCAAGTTCAAGTGCCAACAGAGTATGGTATATTGACAGTGGGACTTCTCGCCACATGACGGGAGTCAAAGAATGTTTCACCAAGTTGGAGGAGAAGAAGCTGGATTTCTATATTGAGCTCGGAGATAATGCCAAGTACCATGCAACTGGTATTGGCACCGTCAAGTTTCAGAGGGATTCTGGCAAACCTTTGTTGGTGGATGATGTGTTGTATGTCCATGGCATGACAAAGAATTTAATCTCAGTTTCTGCCTTGGAAGACAAGGGTTACATCATGACCTTTGAGAGGGGAAAAGTCTATATTCGTCCCAAAGATTCCAAGATTGCAAAAGTGATTGGTGTTAGGCATGGTAGCTTGTTTCAGTTACAATTTGAGCCAGCACATGTGTTGGTTAGTAGCTGTAAAGGGATAGGAGAATTTTGGCACAGGAGGATGGCTCACCTTCACCATGGAGCACTTAATATTCTTAAGGAAATAGTGACGGGGCTGCCTGAGATGAAGACAAAATAGCATGAGGTGTGCAAGGGTTGCGCTCTTGAGAAATATGCTAAAACCAATTTTCCAAGAAGCAACACTAGATCCAAAGGGATTTTGGATCTCGTACACTCATATGTGTGTGGACCTATGTCAACAACATCCTTGAATAGATATGAGTATTATGTTACCTTCATTGATGATTTCTCTAGGAAGACATGGATATATTCTATGAAGAATAAAGATGAGGTCTTCAGTAGGTTCAAAGAGTTTAAGGCTCTCGTGGAGAACCAAACTGGGAAGAAGATCAAGATACTAAGGTTTGATAATGGAGGCGAGTATACCTCGAATGCCTTCAACGATTTTTGTGCTCAGGAAGGTATCAAGAAAGAGTTGACAGTTTCGTACAACCCTCAACAGAATGGGGTTGCTGAACGAAAGAATAGAGCTATCATTAGAGCAGCCAAGGTCATGCTTCATGATCAGGATCTGCCTTGGTTCTTATGGGTAGAAGCTTGCAACACAGATGTGTATTTGCAGAATAGGAGCCCTCACAAAGTGTTGGGCAAATTGAATCCAGAAGAGGCGTTCACTAGTAAGAAACTAGATTTGGGGCACATTCGCATCTTTGGATGTCTTGTGTATTGTCACATTCCTGATGAGAAGAGAACCAAGTTGGAACCTACTGCAGAGAAGGGTATCCTTGTTGGGTACAATGAAACTTCTAAGGCTTATCGGGTTTATATTCCTGCTCTCAGGAAAATAGTGGTTCACAGAGATGTGAAGTTTGAGGAAGAGAGGGCTCTTCAGAAGTCAAGTAACTTGATGAATGAGAAGGAACAAACATCCACAGTTGAGGTAGCACAAATTCCTCAAACTTCAGTCATGCAAGCTGGAGAGCAGAACAAGTAAGATAATCAGATAGAGGAACAAATAATTCCTCAGCCTCATATTCCTATTAGTGAGAAGAGGAGAAATAGGGCAGCTGAGCAAACATTAAAAGAGGCTCAAGAATATGTAGGTGATCCTCAAGATTCAGTTAGATAAAGAAGGGCTCCCAGATGTTATTCAGATTATGTGGCACTTATGAGTGAATTAATTGAAGTAGATCCTTCCAGCTTTCAGGAGGCATCCAAGCACCAAGTATGGAGAGATGCCATGGTGGAAGAGTATTCTTCCATCATGAAGAATAGTGTGTGGGAGGTAGTACCAAGACTAGAAGATAAGTCTGTGGTGGGCTCGAGATGGCTGTATAAGATTAACATGCTGCATATGGTAGTGTGGAAAAGTTCAAAGCTCGGTTTGTGGCTAAGGGGTTTTCACAGAATGAAGGAGTTAACTATGATGAGACTTTCGCTCCAGTAGCCAGGTACTCATCCATAAGGGCTATCATTTCTATAGCATCATAGATGGGTTAGAGGATTCATCAGATGGATGTAAAGACGGCCTTCCTCAACGGGGTGATTAAGGAAGAGATTTACATAGAGCAACTAGAAGGGTTTGAAGCACATGAGAGGGATTCTCATGTATGCAGGTTGAAAAGAGCACTGTATGGACTCAAGCAGGCTCCTAGGGCGTGGTATTCACATATTGATAGTTACTTGCAGAGTGTGGGCTTCATCAAGAGTGAGGCAAATTTGAACCTGTACTATGTTCACGTGAAGGGTAAACTTTTCATATTGTTGTTATATGTTGACGACCTATTTCTCACAGGGTCAGAGGAGCTCATAGCACACTGCAAGCAGGATCTTGCAGGAGAGTTTGAGATGAAGGACTTGGGGTTGATGCACTACTTTTTGGGATTGGAGTTGTGGCAGAAAGAGGGAGAAATATTCCTTGGACAAGGGAAGTACTTAATTGATATCTTGAAGTGATTCAAGATGGAAAATTGTAAGCCTATGTCAATGCCACTTGTGACCAACTGGAAGAAGATTGATGCTTCTAGATCATAGGCAGTGGACCCTACTTTATATAGACAATTGATAGGCTCTCTTATGTATCTGGTCAACACCAGGCCAAACATTTGTTTTGTAGTGAACTCACTCAGTTAGTTTATGGTGGAACCTAAACGTGTTCACTGGATAGCTGCTAAGCATGTTTTGAGATATCTCCAAGGCACAATTGATTATGGGCTGAAGTATGTTCAGCAAGATGGAGTAAGCTCAAGGGGTTTACTGATGCAGATTGGGCAGGCAGTACAGCTGATCAAAAGAGCACTTCATGGTGTAGTTTTAGTTTGGGATCAGGAGCAGTCTCTTGGTACAGCAGGAAACAGAAGTCAATTGCACTGAGTTCTACAGAGGCTGAGTATATGGCAGCCAGTATGGCTACTTGTGAGGCTATCTGGCTTCAGAAACTTCTAGCTAGGCTCTTTAATCAGGAGCTAGATCCTACAGTCATTTATTGTGATAATCAGAGTTGTATCAAACTCTCTGAGAATCCAGTGTTTCATTACAAGTCAAAGCACATTGAGATCAAGTATCACTTCATTAGAGATTGAGTGGAGAAGGGAGCTAAAATCTTCAACTGTTTGCACACACAATGAAGAGGATGCTGAAGAACCAGAAGAACCGGCGTCGGTAGTATGACCCACGTCGATCACAGACAGTGGAGAAGGAAATCGGCGACGACAGAGAGTCGGTCGACGTCGGCAGCACCAGGCAAGCAGGGACCGGTGTTGGTCGCCTGTGTGTTCCAAAACTGTTCGTTGCATGAACAGTTAGTTGAATTGGATGTTTGCATGTTAAGGGGCTAATTTAAGTCGCGAGCTGTGTGTTTAATTTTAGTAGTTAGATTTCTATTTTTGTAACCATGGGATTCTATTTAAGGACCCATGAGGCATGTATTGTAATTATCAAATTGATCAAGTAAGAGCATTGAAGCAAGTAAGGTCAAGGAGATATATAGGTGTAAGGTCAAGGAGATCAGCTGAAGCATTCAAGGAGTGATAGCAACTCAGGTTGTAGAGTTAGTTTTGTGTTGAGCAAGAGAGAGAGGGAAGAAGGTCTTGAGGTGTGGCAAGCCTTTGAGGTGGAGGGAGAAGTGGCATCTTCCTTATTGTATTTTTTTCTAGTATTATCTAATACAAGTGTGTGTATTGTCTCTCAAATTCTTTGTTGTCTCATGTTTCTAGTTACTTAATTATTCTGGTATAATTCCGTGTTTAATTGCTTATAAATAAGTAATCAATTGTGCTTCCGTTGGATAAGGGGTCACCTAACAGTTGGTATCAGAGCTACGGTTTGCAGGGAGCAGGTTATTGTTTTTTATTACAGGTCATTCACAGGGTTTTCTGATTGAGTGGGAGTTCAGCAATGGTAGAAGAAAGTAAGCTACGAATGGATAAGTTTAACGGCAAGAATTATCAACACTAGAGGATGCAGATTGAGGACTATCTGTATCAGAAGGATCTGTACTTACCATTGGGTGGGGTTGCATGCAAGCCCACAAATATGAAGGATGAAGAATGGAACGTTCTTGATCGGAAGGCTCTCGATTCCATAAGGTTGAGCTTTGCATCGTCTGTGATTTCCAGCTTATCACAGTGCAAGACAACGGAAGAGTTGATAAAGTGCTTGGCAAATTTATACGAAAAGCCCTCGGCTTCTAATAAGGTATATCTTATGAAGCATCTATTTACTTTGCAAATGCAGGAAGGTGGATCGGTACATACTCATCTTAGTGATTTCCATGGTTTGGTAAACCAATTAGCTTCAGTCAATATTGTTTTTGATGATGAGGTAAAGGCTCTCTTGATTTTATGTTCTTTGCCTGAAAGTTGGGACAGTTTGGTTATGGCAGTAAGTAATTCTGCATCTGCTTCTAAAATCTTAAAAGTTGATGATGTTGTGAGTGTGATCTTGAATGAAGAAATACGCAGGAGAAGCACATGTGAATCATCAGGGAATGCTCTAAGTGCGGAAAGCAGGGGAAGGCAAAGGGAGAAGATTGAGCAAGGGAAATCAAGGTCGGGAAGGAGATCTGAGTCCAAAGGTATTACCTGCTGGTTTTGTGGAAAGAAAGGACATACAAAGAAGGAGTGTTGGTTGCGAGATAAAGAGAATCAACCTGAAGGTAAAGAAGAAGCAAAAGATGCAAATATTGTGGTACAGGATGCTCTCATACTTTCTTTGAATAGTCAGGTAGGATCATGGATTTTAGATTATGGTTCATCTTTTCATGCATCCCCAAACAGAGATTTGTTTCATGAGTACGAACAGGGAGACTTTGGAGTGCTCTATTTAGGGGATGGTACGCCTTGTCAGATTGTTGGCAAAGAGAAAGTGCAGCTGAGATTGCAGATTGACAACACATGGGTGTTGAAGGAGTTCATGCATGTTCCAATTCTGAAGCAGAGTTTGATTTCTATAGGAAGGTTGGGTTATGAGGGATGCACAATAACCCTCACAGCGGACTCTTGGAAGGTTACCAAGGGAGCACTTATTTTAGCAAAAGGTAAGAAAGTAGGTACTCTTTATCTATCTACTTGTATTACTAATTCTACTTCTGGTGTAGATTCAAAGATGTGGTCTAATAGGCTGGGCCACATGAATAAGAAGGGAATGGAAGTTCTTGATTCAAAAGGTGTGTGTTCAAATTTAGAGAGCATAGATAGAGTTCATTGCAGGAAAAGGAAATTTGAGGCTTTTGACAAGAACATGGAAGTCTTGGTGTTTTTGGAGGAGATGAAGGCCAGAGAACAGTTACAGGCACTGAATAAATCTGCGCAGGGCAGCATGGATAGAGATTTGATCCAAGATGAGCTCGCGGATGAAGAATTCATCACTCACAGGAACACACAGGCACTGATGTCGGTCACTTGGAACCGACGTCGGTCATCCAGACACCGGCATCAGTCATGTGCAGACCAGCAGGGTCGGTAGGTCGGGCAGGAAAAGTCTGACGTCGGTCATCAGGACCGACGTCGGCAGGGGGACATCGGCGTCGGCCAGGGGTAACGACGTCGGCAGTCAGGATCAGTGCAGGGAACCGACATCGGTCGGGAGCAGACTGGGAGATGGCTGAGATCGGTCACTGAAACGGATGATGGGTGGACAGTTAGTTGTCAAGGAGTCTCAAACACCCATACAGAGGTCAAAAAAGGTATGTGAACCTCATATTCGTTGTTCACCTTCTTTATATTGCTTACTGATAGTCATGAACTAGGAAGATGGAGGAAGCAATGCAGGTAAAATCCAGAAATAGTGGGAGCTTGACATGGATGAGGAGTGTGAGTCCTTGGAGTAGAGCCAAACAGGTATTTGTTGGTAGAGTTGTCAGCCGGATAGAGGGATGGATTCCCATTTTAGAGAAGAGAGTGGATGGACATCTGAGACATAAGGCTATGGTATATGGTCTTGAGTTAGCTGCATGGCAATGGAGGTTTGACCATTGTATTTTTTATCTTTACCAGGTTGGATAATATTAGCTACATTATCATGTTACTGTATTGTGTTATTTTTTGCAGGGTTTCATATACAGTGAGTTTTTCTGAGCTAAGGGTAGAGTTGGTTCAGAAGTATGTCATGAAGAATTTGGGAGCAGCAAAATTCTTGTGGCATAAGTGACAGGTATAGCATCACAGGTTTGCGTGGTGGTTAGTCTTCAAGAGTGACTTTGAAGAGGGATACAGGGCCTAAGGAACAAAATAGATGGTGTACAGGTACAGGTACAGGTACAAGTTACAGCTATTTATCTCCAAGTGGGAGATTGTTAGGGTGTGGAGCTAAAAGCTTCAACTGTTTGCACACACAATGGAGAGGATGCTGAAGAACCAGAAGAATCGGCGTCGGCAGTATGACTGACGTCGGTCACAGACAGTGGAGAAGGAAACCAGCGACGGCAGAGAGTCAGCCGACGTCGGCATCACCAGGCAAGCAGGGACCGGCGTCGGTCGCTTGTGTGTTCCAGAACTGTTCGTTGCACGAACAGTTAGTTGAACTGGGTGTTTGCATGTTAAGGGGCTAATTTAAGTCGCGAGCTGTGTGTCTAATTTTAGTAGTTAGATTTCTATTTTTGTAACCATGGGATTCTATTTAAGGACCCATGAGGCATGTATTGTAATTATCAAATTGATCAAGTAAGAGCATTGAAGCAAGCAAGGTCAAGGAGATCTACAGGTGTAAGGTAAAGGAGATCAGCTGAAGCATTCAAGGAGGGATAGCAACTCAGGTTGTAGAGTTGGTTTTGTGTTGAGCAAGAGAGAGAGGGAAGAAGGTCTTGAGGTGTGGCAAGCCTTTGAGGTGGAGGGAGAAGTGGCATCTTCCTTATTGTATTTTCTTCTAGTATTATCTAATACAAGTGTGTGTATTGTCTCTCAAATTCTTTGTTGTCTCATGTTTCTAGTTACTTAATTATTCTGGTATAATTTCGTGTTTAATTGCTTATAAATAAGTAATCAATTGTGCTTCCGTTGGATAAGGGGTCACCTAACAAGTATCACTTCATTAGAGATTGTGTGGAGAAGGGGATAGTGAAGCTCAATTACATTCCTACGGATGAACAAATTGCAGATATCCTGACAAAGGCTTTGATGAAGAGCAAGTTTGAATTCTTCAGGGACAAGTTGGGTGTGGTGTAGAACACCTTCCTCGCTAAGAGGGAGTGTTGATTTTTGTAGCTCGAAAGGTGGAATGTGGAATTGTTTTAAAGAAACTCAAGATTAGTTATGCTTTAAAACAATTCGAGTATGATTTTCAGCAATAGTAGTTTCTAGAATGTTTCTGAGTTTGTAAGGATAAGATAAATCCTAGAGTGATTTTATGTGTAAAAAGGAAAAAGCCAAAGAAAGCAAGAAAAGTTTCTTTTTCTTACACGCTAAGTAAATCAGCAAGAAAGCTTTCTTTTATTGCACGCTACGTAAAGCAGCTAGGCTCTCCTATAAAAGTAAGATTGTTGTAGCAAACTTATACATTGTATTTTCGAAAGAAAAGTTTGTTGTTAGGCTGAATAGAAGATCCAACATTTGCAGGTTTTTCCCCGCATTGGGGTTTCCTGGGTATATCTGTGTTATTGTCTTTTTGTATTGGCTTTTTGTTATTTTTTGCTTCCATTGTTATTAGTTGTTAATTAATCCAGTTGTATTAATCGTTAGAAATCAGATTTATGTCTGTGAATTTATTGTGGAATTAATCTATTGCTGGGTTATAGAAATTAACAATTCAAACATTAATGTTGAGAGTTTGGCTACCTTGACATGTCCAATATTAAATTCATTTGACACCCTCACACTACAACATTATTAAAAAAAAATTACATGTAATGTTTTTTTTTTTTTTTTTAAATTTAATTTCATCAATTAAGCGTATAATAAATTTAAAGAAGATTATTTTATATTATATTTTTTATTAATAAATAATTTAATTTTTCATATTATTAAAATATTTATTAACATGGTATTTTTAAGAAATTTTGAAATCATAAAATTATTTTTAAAAAATAAGTAAAATATTTTTGATTGAAATGTATATCTTCATTAATAAAACAATATATAATATATAGTTTTGATTGAAATGTATATTTTCATTAATAAAACAATATATAATATATAGTCGATCATACAAAAAAATATGGATGCAAAAGTCATACTCTAAAATCATAATCAAATAGAATAATTCAAATTTTATGAAAAAACCGAAATCCACAAAAAATCATAACAATCAACATAACCTAAATTAAACTAACTCAAGTATACATCAAAACAACAATAACAACAACAACAACAACAACAACAATAAGCAAAGACAAAAGAGATAAAAGATCATAAAACTTTTCTCCCCACACCCAATGAATAAAATATTAATAACCAATCAAATAATTTTATTTCTCAACTATATTATACATTACATTATTTCTTTTTTAAAAATGTCGAAATTATTTAATGTTCTACTAAATAAAAAGTGAATCAAATGCTAAAGTTTTGAAATTTTTATGAGAGTAATATTTATATTCTTACCATATTTCCATGTTGTCTATCTTATAAAACCCATAAACTCAAAAAGTTGTATAATATTAGGAAAGCCAAGCTATCTTACATACCATATCTCTACCGTAATTTAAGTATTTCCTTCCATATAACAATTTAGAGTTTATTTTTTGAAATTAAATAAAAATATATATATAAATGAATCTTAATAAATAAAGATTTCAATTCTAAAATTTGCAAACATTTAAGAATTTAATTAATATGTATATTTTTAATTTAATCCAAAAATAATGGTGTGATGATTAATTTTAAATGTTATTTTAATTTTTTAATATTTTATAAATATAATTGTAAATATATAAATATACTCTTATAATAATTAAAAATGTTTCAATAATATTTAATTTAAACCAATAATTAATAAATATATTAACTTTATAATTATAATGATTAATACATTAACAAAATATCAAATCAAATAAAATCCAAAACAATTTTAAGTGAATAAATAATTGGGAGTTCCAAAACATATTAAGAATAATAGATGCAAATACTAAACATATTTTAAATACCTTTAAAAAATTATTTGGCGGCAAGATGACGATGAATGGATAAATTGGATTGACCGCATCATGCCATTTTGAATATGGTAAAATTGGAGAATGTAAGTGAGAATAATATGCTTGGAAGGTGTAACGTGTAAGTAAAGAATGAAAGGTTAGTTGATTTTATCGGCTACAAGAGTGAATCACTGCTAGACTTCTTTTTTTTTTCCTAAAATAAAATTATTTATATTTTGGAAAGGTCTTGGAGACTCTTAATAGAATGGAATTGACAAGTCTAAATTTATACTCTGAATTTTTTTTTAGCATTCATTTGGCTTAAACAAAAATGTAAGATTTGAAATAAGGAATGTACATTCGTTAAAATATAATGAAAAGTAGAGTTTTTTTTGATGTTATAGTTTTGAAATCTATCAAAATATAATGGAAAGTAAAGTTTTGTTTGATGTTATACTTTCAAAATCCATCAAAACATAATAAAAAGAAGAGTTTTGTCTGATGCTATAGTTTCGAAAGACTTGATAAACATCAGAAGCACATTAAAAATACAAAAAAATATTTGAAAAAATACCTCGAAGAAATGTAATATCATACACTCTAAAATCAATGGATAAAGATTTTAAGGATTTTCAAATAAATGCCTCTACGAGATGTGGTCTTATGGATTGTAATATTTGGAAGATGTGCAAAAAAAAAAAATGGGTTCATTGAGAAGGCATATGACACTTTTAAGAAACTTAAACTGACAGGTGTAAATCTAAAATCCATTACATATGTTAGCATCCTCCCAACATGTGCTAAAATGGGAGCTTTAAGATAGGGTATGGACATATGTCAAAATATAATCAAAGTTGGATTTTTGTATGATATTGTAGTTTTGAATGCCTTAATAAACATGTATGTAAAATATGAATGAAAGGCATTGAAACTATTTGAACTAATGAAGCATGATTTCTAATCATAGAATATTTTGATATATTTAAATTAGGATAAAAATAATGTTTTTTCAAATTATTAAAAATTTATATAAATATAAATAAATAAATACAATTTTAATTAAATCGAAAAAAAAATTACAAATAAATATCAAGATAAATAAGGTTTAAAATATTTTATAAAAACTAGAGTTTTTTCAGGATTCTTAAAACTCCTACAACTATAAAATTAAAAACTTCAACAATTAGATATTTTTATTTATAAAAAACCTTAAGAAAAAAAAGTGAAAACAATGATTTACTTAACTAAATATTTATTTTGAAAGATTTATTGGCTTTCCTTCAACACTTTTTTTTTAAGTTAATCTATAGAATTGTTAATTTAGTTTATAAACATGATCATATTATTTTCCATTTTATTTACATACCTAATAAACTTAATCATTATCCTCAAAATGATCTAGATTTTCACATCACTTAACTTGCATGTTGATTATTGGGTGGGATAACAAATGCCATTACACATTGACATTGATTGATTAAATGTTAGATAATTAATATGAATACATAAATATCATTGAATTTATTTGTGACATAGAATATGGATATGATAAAAATTATTAAGTTATATTTCTCATTTAGAATTAATTGAGGTTAAAACTCTAATGAAGTTTGAAAAAGTGTGTTGAAGTGGAGTTTACTCGCATATGTATTGTAGTGAAGCCTGCACCATAGATTTGTTTCATTGTGGAATATTATGTCTAGTGAGATTTATGACAATTCCCAGTTTGGCATATAAATTTTCTATTATGGTTGGAGAATTAAAGTGCCTTATTAAAGAGAGATCACCATGCAAGAAATGAATTTCTTAGCAGTAGTAGATAATTTTTGGCACAACAGAGAATAGAATTAAAGGTGAAAATAATTATATAGTAGGTAGATATAATAGTCACTGGTAACTTATAATTTTAAATATTACAAATAAACTTTGGGCCTTCTTGTTGCAATGTGTTACATCATCATCATCTCATTTTTTTAAAGTAAAATAGAATTTATATTAATAATATAAATATTTTAAAATTACAAGACTATTTTTAAAAAAAGTTGGTGGTAGAGAGTACTATAAGGTAAATATCAAATGTAAAAAACTTTTGCTGGTCGGATAGCAACAAACAATAAAAAATAATTAATCATAGATAAATATTGGTAATTAATTAAAGATAAACATTAGGTTATCAAAACCTATATCTATAGTGTGACCATTTTTACCTTTTTTTATGAACTTTTGTTCGGAGAAATTGAGTATCAGGAATAGCCATTAACTAGCTGAAACTAATGGGGGTTCAGATTGAAATTAAGAAACAACTAGGTGTTGCTCCTCATCAAACTTAGAAGATTCAAACTCGTGTAATCTTTTGATTCTACAACCTATATCCTTATCCGTAGATGTCACGTTGGAAAAGAAATTTGCTTCAATCATTTCTCCAAGAACATTTGCTTCCTCATCCTTCCCTACATCTTCTTATTTAAATTTAATGATGGGAGATGTTTCCACATTAAACAACATGTCAATTTTAACTAGATGGCTATTTCCTTGGATGTTGACTAGGCACTTATTATCAATTGTTGAAATTTTACATGTTTTCTCTTTGTTTTGGAAGTGTTTAATGTTTGAGTCATTTGTGGTGTTTTTTCACACTTTGGATCCAATCAAGTTGTGATGCAACCACCTCAGCCACTTTCTTAGTCATGAAATGCAACATATCATTGGGTTGATTTTATTACAACAATGTGGTTATATAAACCCTACATTTTTGTTGCATATTTTTTGTTCATTTATTTATCACCGAGATTTTACAAATGATGGATAATTATTTGTTTATTTTTTTCAATATAAATTAAACGAGATTTTTTTCCCAAAGGTATAAGTTACACTAGAAAGGGGATGCAATTTTCTATTTGGTAAAGCGAGGCTTCATAAAATGAAATTTTAAATCAACAATCATACTTCACTTGAGACCCTTGGCCACTAAACCTATATTACCTTTTATGCATAAAGTATTTAGTAAAAATACTTTGATATTTTTTATGGAGGTGATTGTGGAGATTGAGGTTGTTTGTTCCTTCAAATGATAATTAGTTGTGTGGGGAGGAGAAGTTCCATTTCACACTTTGCTTGAGCAACGTAAAATTTGTAAGGAAGGGCAATGACATACTAAGAATGAAAGTTGTGAAATATTTCATGGAAAACTAGGCAATGATGTTGAGGGTAAATGACAAGGTACTTCAAGTATTGGAATCGAAGAATACCGATAAAATACATGTGTAAAGTTCAATGACATGTCACATTTTCTATGAAATATTTAGATTTCACTGTACTGTATCAATTACCCAATAAATGACTAATATATGTGTCATATCAATGAAAAAAATTGTTTGATATCTAACGGCGCCTCTAAAAACATAGACACTACACCCTATGTTAATTTATATGAGTCTAAAACTAATTAGATGAAAATCATAACTGCTTTGAATATTGAAAATCAAATTACATGACTCTAAAACAAATTAGACAAAAAAAATAGAAAAGGCTTATTCAATGAAAGACGCCTCTAATATAATATAATCGACCGATGCAGGAAGCCATATGAAAATAGATAAAGTAAAAATATTTCCAAGATTTTTTCATTCTCATTCTCAGTAACACTAACAACAACCATTGTATTCATAATAGCAGTGCACAATTCTCTTTATTCAATGAATAGAGTAAAGGTACAACTATCGATAGGATTACAAACTCTACCAATTTTTAGTAGTCTATTGGACATAGATTCAAATCCCCACTAGTCTCTGCATACCCTTTCCAAGCTTGATGATGGTCTAATGTATCTCAAATTGCGCACCACCTAGGTTGTTCTAGATTTATTTTTAGAGGTGTAACCACCATACTAAAGATTTTAAATAACACCAAAATTAATGTAAATTTATTTTTTTGTAAAGCAAGGTTTTGTAAAGTGAAAAAGCGTAAATCAAAATTTGTACCTCACTCAAAACCCATGACTGTTGACCCCATTTCACCTTTCGTACATGAAGAGTTAAGCAAAAATAATTTAAAATTCATTTTAATAATATTTCCAAGACATTTTTTAATTGACTAGTGCTCCTTTAGATTTATGATTTTTTGTCAGCAATGATAAATATGATGCTTATGAAGACAATCTCCAATTATGATCACCTTTTATTATATGGGTTCAATTATATCTTTTCCATATATTGATCTTATGTGTGATGTCAATATATTAGCAGCATGGATGAATGGAAACTACAATATATACTCTAGGACCTCAATGTCTTGTCACCACATCAATGTCATTATAACATTGATTTTTGTTGCATATTAGATATGAATCTCTATCAAAATCAAATCAACTCTCTTGATGTCCTTGTCCATCCTTAAAACAATATAAAATGGTCAATCAATGATTTTTCCACCCTATATTATATGGGCCCCTTTACAATTGATGTTGGACTTAGGTCATATAAATCCAACATCTATCCTAAATTTGGGTTTGGTGTACAATATAGACCTTATAGTGTATGATATCCCCGAAAATATCCTATCATTTCTCCTCACTATCACTACCCAACTCACTTTGAAAATTTTTACCACTTGCATGTTATGTATGGTCTTTCCCTTCCTCACCACTTCATCATTGCTCAAACTCATTATGAAATAAAACTTATCCCCCTGACACAACTCATTGTCACAACATATGAAGGAATAAACAACCTCATTTTCAACAATTCACCTCTGCCATAAAGATAATATTATTATTACTTAATACTTTATGCACAAATTTTAGATATTTTAAGTTATTTTATATTATAATATGAATCAAATTTTCATTTTCATCATAAATACATTACAAATAACCAAAATCATGAACAATGAAAATTAAATTCATCTTATAATATACAAAAGACTTCTTTATACACTAAATTGTTATATTATAATTATAAATACAAAAGACTTCTTTATACACTAAATTGTTTATAAAAAAACCATAAAATGATCATGTTTTGATCCACACAAACAAAATTCCAAAATATAATACAAAATCTAACATAATATCCAACGAATCTAAATAATACAAACTCTTTATTTTTTCCTCAAAACCTACAATAATAAGCCCAAGAAGATGAGTTATTTTAATAAATGTTTTTAACTTGGAGGTGACGTCCCTTACCATTGCATAAGCTTAATAATGTTTGATGAAATCCTTATCTTTAGAATAAGATAAGACCTAATTTGAGAGGAAAATGCACTCACTAAGTAATTTCATAAGCCATAGGAAAAATATCTATATAGCCCAAAATCCATTGTCTATTAAAATTGACAATTTCACCCAATAAACATTCAAAACCATAGATAAATGTTTACAATAATGAAATGTGAAAATCCGTTTCAGACCCAAAATAAACATCCAAGTTGTGAAGAAACAAGCTCCCCACTAAATACAAACATTTCTTCACTAGGTTGGGGCATCGTTGCATTGCACCTCATAATAATAATAATAATGGCAGACCAACATTGACAAATGGGCCTCAAACCCATTTTCATTAAAAACTTACTCTAAACCCACAAGTTTGAAAAGATTTCCTAAAATGTGAAAAAAAGAGTGAGAGAACCCCATCGAATAGGGCTTCACCGTGTTTGGTTGACCAAGACAAAAATATCAGGTTGAAAAAGTGTTAATAAGCAAGGTTAAATCTCGTATAATTCTGAGATAGTTTTGGGATTATTGAAGGGCCTAACCATAAATAAATGTGTCCTTATCTTTGGCACGTTAGTGGAGTAATTACAATGATGGTGTAATCCAGATAAGTGTCAACCTCCTCATCTCTAATTTTAACATCCAATGTGTCATATTTTTCCTTTCAAGTGGTTATTCACTTTGTATGAAGGTAAATAAAGCCTTATACCACTTTTAAAACTACATCTTCAGAATTATATTTCACATTAAAACCATCACTTTCAAGGGTCTCCAATACTTCGCTGGTGACCAATTATTTGTTCATGATACTTTAGATCCCATTTCTTCCAAATTTTGTTAAACAATACCCAATAAACTTTATAATTTTAATGGGATATCAAAACAAAATATCATGTATATTAATATTGGATTTTGTCATTTTATGAGTATTTTAAAAAATAATAAATTATCTAAAAATTAGAATGATATTGAAAATTAAATTGAAATATTTATGTAAAAGTAATTATCGTTAATGTGAATGTTGACGTATTAATATTAATTATGATATTAATGTATTTTGACATTAGTATGATTGATATTGATTTTTGACTAAATATTTATTTACTTAATGATATAAAGTAAGTTTACCTCTGTGTACAGAGGTATTAGAGAGTGTAGTTCACATTTTATTGCATTTGAGATCTACAAAATTCATGTGAATTAGGTCATAATGATGGTGTCAAATATGAATAATTTAAAAACTATAACAACTTCCATGCATTAAGAGAGTGTAGTGGGTCCATTTATTGCATTTTTGGGTCTGGAAAGATAATGTTTGAACTTGTACAACATATTATTGTTGTCATTTTAAAAAGTTAATACTGATATGGTTCATAAGATATCAGGGAAATGTAGGATAATGGATAGGGGCAGTTGCTAAGCGTCAGAAGGGGAGAAGGCTAGGGGGCAGCAAGAGTGGGGTATAAAGCGACATTTTTTTTTCAAATTACAGTAGTTGAACTTGGAGAGAATGTTAGAGACACTTGGGAAAAAATTGACAATGACATAAGAATATGAAGTGTGTCATTTTGATTGTAGTTTATAATTTTTTTTTTCAATACCCAAATGATAAAAATGTACAAAATAGATGCATTTGTGATAATGGCTTGACCTTTTTTTGTGAAAAGATAAGGAGACTGCATATGTACAGACACTTTTGTTAGGTTGTGGAGCTAAAAGCTTCACTGATGCAGACATGGAGGAGGTTACAGGAGAGTTGCAGAGTGTCATAGACACCGGCGTTGGTCTGGCCAACCGACGTCGGCAGGATTAGACAAAGAAGCAACCGACGTCGGTCAGAGATCGGCCGGCGTCGGCGACCCCCAGGCGGACAGGGACCGACGTCGGTCACCTGTGTGGTTCGACTGCAAGTTTGTTACAGGCAGTTAGCTAACGAACCAAGTGTTTGCATGATGAGAGCTATTTTTAGACTGAGAGCTGCGGATCTAATTATTGTAATTAGATGTCTAATCATTGTTTGGATGAGATCTATATAATAGACTCATGGTTGTATTGGAAAGGTGTTCTAGTTTGAGTTGAGCAAAGTTAGCTCCTTCTGTGTGTGAGGTGAGCAAGGGTGTTCCTCCTAGTTCCACAGCAGTACCAAGGTGGGTGCTGATTTTGGAGAGTCAGCAAGATTCTTCAGGGGTGTAGGATCTTGGTCAGCAGGTGAGCATGGCCTTTATAGGAGATCTACATGGTAAGTAAGATCGTTGATCTGCAGGTGTATGTGTGTTCAAGGTCAAGATTCACAGGTGTGCAGAACCAGGTTGATTTGCAGGTGTGCAAGATCAGATAGGACAGCAACACAACAGAGAGCAGAATCAGGCAGGATCTACTTGGAGTACAGGTGTGTACTCGGATAGAGAAAAGAGGAAGGCAAGGGAGTTCCTTCCATAAGTATGGTCTGTTGAATTGCAGGTTGTTGCAGATTCATGAGAGATCTACTTGAAGTACTTTGAGTACTTGTGGAGTGCGTGGAGCACTTGTGGTGTGCGTGGAGCACAGGAGGTGAACACCAACTTTGTGTTTGAGTTGTGTGTTGGGACCTGAGAGAGAGAGCTTTGAGGACAGAATTACTGTTCACTTGAGGTGTGGGAAGCCTCTGAAGAGGTGGTGGAGAAGAAGTGGCATCTTCTTTATTGTATTCTTTTCTGTATAAGTATTAATACAAGTTGTGTATTGTCTCTCATATCATGTGTTATTCTGAATTCTAGTTACTTGTGATTCTGGTTAATTTTTTGCATGTTTAAGTTGCTTATACAATGGTAATCATGTGTGCTCTTAAATCTGACAAGTTGTGTCAGAGCTTTGGGGAGTTTCGATCCTGACAATTGGTATCAGAGCTAAGGTTGCAAGAAGCAGGTTTTGTGTTTGGTTACAGGTCACTCTCAGGGGTTTCTGATTGAGTGGGAGTAGAGCAATGGCAGATGAAAGTAAGCTAAGAATGGAGGAGTTGAAAAGCACAGATGGTTACTTACGGTCCCATGGAAAGAAAGAGCAGGTAAAAGAATATTGTTGGTTGGTAGCAGATCAGCATGAAGAAACTGAAGAAGTAGATGTTGCAGGTTATGTGGCACAGGATGCTTTGGGAGGTTTCTTGGATAAAGTTGAATCTTGGATAAAAGATTCGGTTGCCTCTTTCCATGCAGCCCCAGGTAGAGGAGCTGGTGAGCCTTGCCAAAGAATTGGCAAAGGGGAAGTGAAGCTGAAATTGCAGGCGGCCAACACACAGGTGTTGATGAAGGTCATGCAGGTCCCAGGTTTGGAGATATGGCTAATTTCTTCAGAAAGATTGGGTGATGAGAGATGCACAAGAACTCTCACAGCGGATGCACTTGAATTAGCTGGTGGTAAGAAAACAGGTACTCTTTATCTACTTGTTTATATTACTGATTCTTCTTTTGTTGCAGAGACGTGGCTTCGTAGGCTTGGTCACATGAGCAGGAAGGAGATGCATGTTCTTAAGCGGAAGACAGATATATTTGACAGGCTTAAGAACTGGAAAGCCTTGGTGTACTTGGAAGAGATGGCGGACAGAGACCAGCGGATGGGGCTGGATACTTCTGAGCAGGGCAATTTGGACATGGGAATTGATTCAAAGGAGCTCGCGGGTAAAAAGTCATCACTCATAGGCGAACACAGATACCGATGTCGGTCAGGAGGAACCGGCGTCGAACAGACAGGTGCCGATGTCGGTCATGTGCAGACCGAAGCCGGTGATGTCGGGCAGAGTAAGACCGACATCGGTCATGAGGACCGACGTCAGCAATAGGCAAGATCGACGTCGGTCAGGAGGACCGAAGTCGACAGCAGGGACACTGACGTCGGCAGGGTCGATAGTCAGGGACAGACACATGGGAACCGACGTCGGTCGGATGCAGACTGTGGAGTGATCGAGGTCGGTCACTGTAACAGATTTTGAGTGGACAGCACGCTGTCAAGGAGTCTCAAACACCCATACGGAGGACTGAAGACGTACGTAGGCCCTCAAATTCGTTGTTCCTCTTCTTTATACTCGTTGCTAATTGTAGAGCAGGAAGGATCCAGGAAACAGGTGGGAGCATGGCATGGAGATATTGCAGAACCAAGCAGAGATTTGGTAGGGTTGCCAGCTGGATGAAAGCACAGAGACGAATGGATACCTTAGTTGAAGAATAGAGAGAACAGATACGTGAGACGAAAGACCAAGGTATATGGTCTTGAGGAGCTGCAGGACAGTGGTACAGGTTTTGACAGGTGGAGGACGAAGCACGGCTTCAATCAATGTCAGGGTAACTACTGTAGTT
The DNA here is from genome assembly GCA_037957365.1 of Torreya grandis. Taxonomy (NCBI): domain Eukaryota; kingdom Viridiplantae; phylum Streptophyta; class Pinopsida; order Cupressales; family Taxaceae; genus Torreya; species Torreya grandis. The sequence continues at coordinate 3,761,982 of JARHVA010001018.1, forward strand.
TGTCTTACCAGGTGGATGATGATTGCAACATCATTCTATTGCTGTATGTGGATGGTATGTTTTGCTAGCAGGATTGTACATACAGGGTTTTGCTGAGCTAAGGGTAAGATTAGTTCAGTGGCATGTCATGAGGAGTTTGGAGCAGCGAAATTCTTTGACATGGGAGACATGGAGATCACAGGTTGGTTTTGTCTCCAGTGGGAGCTGATGTGAATCAGGTGTTGGCGAGGTTCAGGATGCAGAGCCGGAGCACACTAAGGGCTAGACAGGTATAGTGTCCGAAATCACATGAGGTCTGGTATAGACCTGAGTATTCCCATGCAGTGGGAGCTGTCAGAGAGTTAGGAGTCAATTCGGGGAAGTGGGTTCTTAGGTATTTGAGAGGGACCAGCAGCAGGGATTCATGCTATGCAGGGTTAGGACTTCACTACATGTGTTTGTAGGTTCGGATGTGGCAGGGTACTCGGATGTCAGGAGGTACACCACGGGATGTGTGGTGGGTTGTCTTCAGGATTGATCTTGAAGAGGGATACAAACCAAGAAACAGATTAGACGAAGTACAGGTACAGGTATAGTGCAGCTGTTTATCTCCAAGTGGGAGATTGTTAGGTTGTGGAGCTAAAAGCTTCACTGATGCAGACATGGAGGAGGTTGCAGGAGAGTTGCAGAGTGTCACAGACACCGGCGTTGGTCTGGCCAACTGACGTCGGTAGGATTAGACAAGGAAGCAACCGATGTCGGTCAGAGATCGACCGGCGTCGGTGACCCCCAGGCGGACAGGGACCAACGTCGGTCACCTATGTGGTTCGACTGTGAGTTTGTTACGGGCAGTTAGCTAACGAACCAAGTGTTTGCATGATGAGAGCTATTTTTAGACTGAGAGCTGCGGATCTAATTATTGTAATTAGATGTCTAATCATTGTTTGGATGAGATCTATATAATAGACTCATGGTTGTATTGGAAAGGTGTTCTAGTTTGAGTTGAGCAAAGTTAGCTCCTTCTGTGTGTGAGGTGAGCAAGGGTGTTCCTCCTAGTTCCACAGTAGTACCAAGGTGGGTGCTGGTTTTGGAGAGTCAGCAAGATTCTTCAGGGGTGTAGGATCTTGGTCAGCAAGTGAGCATGGCCTTTATAGGAGATCTACATGGTAAGTAAGATCGTTGATCTGCAGGTGTATGTGTGTGCAAGGTCAAGATTCACAGGTGTGCAGAACCAGGTTGATTTGCAGGTGTGCAAGATCAGATAGGACAGCAACACAACAGGGAGCAGAATCAGGCAGGATCTACTTGGAGTACAGGTGTGTACTCGGATAGAGAAAAGAGGAAGGCAAGGGAGTTCCTTCCATAAGTATGGTCTGTTGAATTGCAGGTTCATGGGAGATCTACTTGAAGTACTTTGAGTACTTGTGGAGTGCGTGGAGCACTTGTGGTGTGCGTGGAGCACATGAGGTGAACACCAACTCTGTGTTTGAGTTGTGTGTTGGGACCTGAGAGAGAGAGCTTTGAGGAGAGAATTACTGTTCACTTGAGGTGTGGGAAGCCTCTGAAGAGGTGGTGGAGAAGAAGTGGCATCTTCTTTATTGTATTCTTTTCTGTATAAGTATTAATACAAGTTGTGTATTGTCTCTCATATCATGTGTTATTCTGAATTCTAGTTACTTGTGATTTTGGTTAATTTTCCGCATGTTTAAGTTGCTTATACAATGGTAATCATGTGTGCTCTTAAATCTGACAAGTTGTGTCAGAGCTTTGGGGAGTTTTGGTCCTGACAACTTTTTTTGAGTAAACGAATGAATTGATGTATGAAATTTCATATATGCATAGAGGAAATGTCGAATATCAGTTAGAATATTTTTTATTAACTTTTTAATAATTTTACAAGTCAAGATAGTTGGAATATTATAACTGCAAGTGAACGAACACAAATTTTTGACATTAACTTCATGAAAAAAAAAAGTTTTTACAAATCAAAGACAATGATGCGTAGATTGGTCAGGCATAAGTTTTATAAAATTTTAATTAATGGTCAAAAAGTTATAAAAGTATTTGTTACAATATGTATATAGTCCATAATGAGTTATGTTGTGGAGAAATTACGCATTAATTTTAAAAAATAGTTTAATATTAAAAAATATATATATTCAAAAACTACATTTTTTCCTCTGAAAACCTATGTAACTATTTTTTAAATAATAATAACTACTTGATCAGATGTGTTGACAAAGATGAAAAAGATTTCTAAATTTCCTAAAAACCATGCGAGTTGCTCCATGGCTTAGTTTTAGACTAGGTTCGGACCTCCTCAATCTTGTACCCAAAGCAATTTTGGAGGGAAACCATAAAATACAAATATTGAAATGTTGAAAGGGAGTAAATCCTTTGTAATGGGCGTACACTCTTTACAAGACCTAAAAATAATTAAATTTTTATGTTTGTTTTGATTCGTGCTTCAAAATAGGGTGTGCATGCTTTGTGAAATGGCGTACACCCTTTATTGTTCACGAATATCTCTTGTTTGATATTGAATTTCACTCATTCATTTTGTATTTTACAAACTTCAAACCAGTTTTTATAATTTAAAAACTGTAAATTCTTCAAATTCTTCATTTATTGTCATTATTACTATAAATTCATCAATTTATACTCTAGACGCAGAGTTATTTGTATAAAGATAAATAATAGGGTCGGTTCGTCATCATAAAAGACCAATTAAAGAGCTAACAAATGAAGAAATTGAAGTGAAGAGAGAAAAAAAATAAAAAGATAAGCAAATAGGAGAGCATCCATAAAACCTTCTAGGTACAGTGAAGGTACTTCTTCTACACCAAGTAATATTTCAAATGAAATTAACATGCCCAATTCCATGGAATTTAATTTGGATATATTATCAAATGAGATAAGAAAACACAATTAATCATTGTCGAATGATGAAATTCAAAATGTGGAACCTATAACTAATGAATTTGTATTGAGTGATTAAATATATGAAGAAATAAAATATAATGAAACATCCATCCATAATGAAGTTTTTGAGCATGGTGATAATTAACATCAAGTAATAACCCCAATTCATGTCTCTCCTAATGAAGAGGAATTCAATTTGCATGTAGGGTCTAATGTAGATAGCCAACCCTTCACTATCCATGATATGGTTGAAGTGGTAACACCACCCAATTTAATACAAAATATAAATAGTCAACGCTTTCATCCTTTGAGTGTATGCAACATTTTTTTTAATCCTATATTCATGTTTATGAAGTGTTGGTTATTTATTTATTTGAAATAAGCTACTCGGTTGTGTTTGCTTACTCTCATATTAAGTTTTTTTCTAATTTTTATTACATATTAAACATTTGGTTTTATTTTTTATATAACATGGGCTAAATTGTGGTGTTGTTTTTTTGCTTGCTTCTATTTAAAAAAAAAATCAACTTGATTTGTTGCATAGCTTATTAATTATATTTGCACCAAAAAAAAAGAAACATGAATGTAAATTAATTGTTTAAATAACTTTAGAAAACAAGTATGAGGAATTTAAATTTGGTTAAAATCTAAAAATTGAGTGACATGAATAAAAAAAAGATAAAATATGTATATGAGGATAAATTAAAAATTAAAAATAATGAAATAAGAAGAAAAAGAGGACAAATTTAGGTATTCATCATCATAAAATCCAAATTTTTAATGAGTAAATGTTATGTTTCCTCTATAGTCAATGTTTTGGCTCCATGTAATTGTAATTATTATTATTATTATTATAGACCCAACTAAAAATATGGAAAATATTGTTCAAACCAAAATTGTCTATTCCAAATAATTGAAAATAAATTATTTATAAAAATATGTGCAACAATACATTTTATATTGATTTCAAATTATGAACCTTCTTTTCTCATAGAATACACTAAAGTCATATGAAATTTTATGCAGTTATTCATTGTAGTATATTCAATCTTTTAAAAATAATGTCAAGCTAAGTATTTTATTTTTAAAGGACCTTTGAAAGATCTGATATACTATATAAATCACAAATTGTCTTATCTGTTCTGATCATGTGAAAATTTGGGTTTTCTTACTCATTTCATGTCCGAATTTTAATTAAGAATTAGGAAATAATAATTCTTAGTTGATATCTCTCAAAAGTTAACTCAGGACATAAATATTCTAACATATAGATTTGTTTAAAAAAACATTATTTTAAATACAATATGAAAATTGATCCATTCCTAGAAATAGTGGAGTTTGTCTCTTGTACAAAAAAAAACAAGGCAAAATAAATTGTTTAAATCAATTTTCACAAAAGGTTAAAAAATGCAAGCTAGTTTCTTGAAAATAATTCTCACCCAAGTTTGAAACTCTTTGCTCAATTTTATTTAAAATAATTCAAATTTCAATATTTATAAGGAGATGACAATATTTTATTTATTAAAGTGACATGTTGATAGAATAATCTTATATTAAAAAGATCATGTTTTTATTGGTGATTGCTATATTATTTAGATATTTTCTTTATTATTATGTTTTTGTTAGCCTTAAATCTCCTACCATGTTGGCCTCTGAGTGGCATATGTGAGCATGCTTTAATGTCATTTTAGATAATGTATATTTTGAAAGGACAAGTGATTATATTTTATCCATAGAAAATATGTTATAACTACATTTAAAATTGAGCTTTTGTGTGAGCCAAAACTTAGTAGCTTATGAGATATCAAGTCACTAATATAATCATAATTTCAAGGTTTGTTGTTAAACATAATCAAGAAATTTACTTCAATAGTCTAAGTAAACAATATATTAAGGATAAAAAGCTTATTTTTAACATTTTCAAAATGAACATCATGGAGCGGAGCAGAGCGGGCAGAAATTTTGAATCAGGGGGTGAGCGGGAAAGCTCAAACGATGGCGGTGGGAGTGACTATGATGCAGATCCAGACCCTGTTCGGGAGGATTTTGTTGTTTTCGTCTAGTTTGGTGGCAGCAGACGTATTATGGGAAGCAGCTTTGGTTGTTCTCCTCTCTGCCTGGAATTTTTTCCATGCCACCTGGGCTAGGAAGAGTCTAAAGACAGTTCTGAGGGGGATGCTTTTGTTGCTCGACTTTCTGTTGTCCAGCGGCTGGTTGAGTTTGACCTGTTCCCTGCCTGGTGGCGTATCTTTTATGGATTGAGGATTAATTCATTTCGAAAGGCTCCTCTCAGCTGCATTTGTCACCATTGGGAAGTATCATTAGAGTTTGGCTTTTTTTGTCTTAGGGTGTGCTCTGTTTTAATTTGCATCTGAGTAATTCTTTGGTTGATGTCTAGGATTTGACACCTGGATGGGGTTTCCTTCTCCAAGCTGATTCATTGAAGCACCTTGATTTCTTACTCTTTCTTGGAAGGGGCTTGGTTAGACCAAGATTCTCCTCTGTGATTTTTGGTAGACATGATAGTCGATGCTTCTCCTCTGCGCTGACCTAGTGTTGCAGATCTGTTGTGGCTTTGAAAGGGAGTTTCCCCTATGGCAGCTGCTGGGTTTCCGCTTTAAGGAGCAGTATCTTGGTTTTGAGGAGACTTTAAGGGTAGTTGTTTCGCGTGGGCCAAGTCTGGTCATTTGTTAAGGCTGAAAGGCTTGGCCTTCTTGTTATAAAGGTTTGGTTGTCTACTCGGCCTACGGGCATATTATTTTGTCTTTTTTGTGATAGTTTTTGCATCTTTGGGCTTCGTTGATAGTGAAGAGAGAGAATAAAAAGAGATCGTTTTACTGTACGACCTGATTTTTACTTTTAAGTGATGGGCATGGCCGGAGTGTGATGATCTCATTTTTTAAAACCCCGTTCTTTGAGGAGCTATGCTTGCTAAGTAGAAATATCTTTTTCGATGTTTGCTCATGAAGGAAAAATGCCCTGGTCTGGTCTCACTATGGAGAAATGCATTGTTTTGGTTTCTCGGCTTGATGGTTTTGGTGGCCATTGGGATCTTGACTTCAGAGGTAGCATAATGATTGGGTTGGAAGTTTAAATTTCTAATTTGACAGCGTTTATTGGGCTCTAAGATCTTCAGAGGTAGCATAATGATTGGGTTGGAAGTTTAAATTTCTAATTTGATTTATTGGGCTCTAGTGTGATGGTAGTTCTCACAATATGATTGATTATTGGGTTCAGTGCTAAGAAGATTTGGGTCTTCTAGGCTTTTCTATCAAACTCTGACTAGGGTCCAAGGAAGCCCCGATATGGAGAATTGGGCCTCTCTTTGTGTCATATTCAGATTGCCCCAGTTTCAAAAGAATGATGACATGGGTGCTTACATTATCAGATAAAGTTTTCCTAGATCGTTGGCTTTTTATTTTGAAAATTGAATTATTGCTACTTTTTTGGGAAATGGACCATTGGTTAGATTCTCCTTGGAACATTTTTAACCATGGGGTTAAGTGGTGCCATGTGGAATGGATTTGTTTGGCTCCTTTAGGGGCTCATTTATCTATCTCTCTTTGGTTTCTTTGTTCTTTTGGAGACTTGGACCTCCAATTTTGTCCATGTTGGTTCCCAAACTAGTCAAAACAGTCTGTTGGCCTTTTACAACCTTGTTGGTCTTTATGATTCCTTTGAGATCTAGGCATCTGATTTCTTTTGTCCACGCTGGTCCAGCGAAAATCAACTAGATGCTACACCAATCGAACACAGTGGTTACTAGTCACTTTAAAATCTTGAACCTCATACTTCTTTAGTCTAGGGTGGTTCCCAGACCATCTTAAAACTTGCAGGGTCCTATTCCAAGTTAATGTGGCTTTTTATATGATGTTTCTATAGGGGGATGGGTTCTTAGGGATCTTGAAGCTTTCTTGGAGACTTGGACCTCCCTCTGTGTTTAGGGTGGTTCTCAATCCAAAAAAAATCAGTTCGTTGGTTCTTTAGGGACCTTGATGGTATCTCGAGACTTGAGCCTCATTTTTGCCCAAGTTAGTTTTTGGTCTAGCTAAAATCGATTGGTTGTTGTACTAGTCAAATACAATATTGGTTCTTCCTCTATTGATTCCCGATCCAATCAAAATCAGAAGTTACTTCTTCTAATTAAATTCTTATTATATTCTTGTTCAATTATTTTCGACCATTATCTCATTCTCAAAACTATTATTTCTTACATAAAATAAACTAACAAAATTTAAATTAATAAAAAAAAATAAACATAAAAAAAAATCATAAAAATATGAATCATTTTATGAGATGTTAAATTCTTTAAAATACATTAACCAAATATCTGGCTGAATAAAGTCTAAAACAATTTTGATTGAATAAATAATTATGAGTTCCAAAACATTTTGAAATAGATAGATGCAAATACTTAAATATTTTAAATACCTTTAAAAAAATTATTATCCATATATATTTTATGATCTACCTTTGTGTGTTCAATGCTTATGACCATATCGAAATGGTGAATGGATAAATTAGGAGTTGGGGCTCCCTTCTTATACGTCATATTTCTATGTGATTACTTCGATGCGGGACAAAAATAGATTTTTTTTTTTAATTTTTAAATATGGAATGATATTTTTAAATACAAGTTTTTCTACTTATATTTTTTGGTCACCGCTTATGCATTTTCAGAGCAAGTAAAGAATAGAGAAGAATATTTTGACCACTGAAAGAATTAGTCATATCAAAAGGATTTACCCATGATTTCGTCTTGGATCTCTGCATTTTCCTAGAGTACTGATGCACATAAAGTGACAAATATTGAATATCTACTTAAATTCGTAACCAATTAGGATTATAGACCTCAGTTATATGTAATACTGATTTTGGCCTCCGCACAAGTAGATATTCCATGGTTGGAGCAGTGGACCATTGCACAATTATTTCAACTACAAATACTTATATCATGGCGAGATGATGATGGATGGATGGATAGATTGGATTGACCGCATCATGCCATTTTGAACATGGTAAAATTGGAGAATGTAAGTGAGAATAATATGCTTGGAAGGTATAATGTGTAAGTAAAGAATGAAGGCCACTTGATTATATCGGTTAATTATAAATTATCTTATTTTTATAACTGTTATTTTGTAAATATAAGTAAATTAACAAAATTTAAATTAATCAAAAAATTTTGAATCATAAAAAAAATCATAATAATATGGATCATTTTGTGAGATGTTAGGTTTTTTGAAATATATTAACCAAATATTAAGGTGAATAGAGTTTAAAATAATTTTGAGTGAATAAATAATTGTGAGTTCCAAAATATATTAAGAATAGATTAATATTGGGTTACCAAAACTTATATTCATAGTGTGATTATTTTTACCTTTTTTTATGAATCTTTGTCGCCATTAAACTCGCTGGAATTAATGGGAGCCCAAATTGAAATTAAGAAACAACCAAAGGTTGCTCCTCATCAAATTTAGAAGATTCAAACTCGTGTGATCTCTTGATTCCACAATCTATATCTTTATTTGTAGATGTCACTTTGGGAAAGAAATTTGTTTCAGTCATTTCTCGAATAACCTTTGCTTCCTTATCCTTCCCTACATCTTTTTATTTAAATTTAATGAGGGGAGATGTTTCCACATTGAACACTCTGTCAATTTTAACTGGGTGACTATTTCCTATGGATGTTGACTAGGCACTTATTATCAATTGTTGTAATTTTACATTTTTTCTCTTTGTTTTGGGAGTGTTTAATGTTTGAGTCATTTGTGGTATTTTTTACTCTTTGGATCCAAGCAAGTTGTGATGCAACCACCTCATCCACTTTCTTGGTCATGAAATGTAACATACCATTGGGTTGATTTTATTACAATAATGTGGTTAGATAGACACTACGTTTTTGTCGCATATTTTTTGTTCATTTATTTATCACCGATATTTTACAAATGATGGATAATTATTTGTTTGCTTATTGCAATATAAATTAAATTAGAATTTTTTTCCAAAGGTATAAGTTACACTAGAAAAGGGATGCGATTTTCTATTTGGTAAAGTGAGGTTTCATAAAATGAGAGTGTAAATCAACAATTGTAATTCACTTGAAACCCATGGCCATTGAACCTATATCACCTTTTGTACATAAAGAATTTAGTAACAATACTTTGATATTTCTGATGGAGGTGTTGGTGGGGATTGAGGTTGTGTGTTCCTTCAAATGAAAATGAGTTGTGTGGGGAGGAGATGTTCCATTTCACACTGAGATTGAGCAATATCAAATTTATGGGGAAGGGCAAGGACATAATGAGCATGAAAATGGTGAAATATTACATGAAAAGCTAGGCAAATATGGTGAGGGGAAATTATAAGGTACTTTAAGTAATGGACTCAGAGAATCCTGAGAAAATACACGTGTAAAGTTCAATGACAAGTCACGTTTTTAATGCAATACTTACCTTCCTAATAAATGACTTAAACATGTGTCATCGTAATGAAAATAATCATTTGAAATCTAATAATTCTTCTAAAAACATAGACAATGCACCATGTGTCAATTTATATGAGTCTAAAACTAATTAGATGATAATTATGATTGCTTTGAATATTGAAAATCAAATTACATGACTCTAAAACAACTTGGACAAAAATGGAAAAGAATTTTGTAATGAAAGACACCTCCTATAGTATATAATTGACTGATGCATGATGTCATATGAAAATAGATATGGGTAAAAATATTTCCAAGATTTTCCCATTCTCATTATCAATAACACTAACAACAACCATTATATTCATAATAGTAGTGCACAATTATCTTTATTCGATGAATAGAATAAAGGTACAACTACCGATAAGCCCACAAACACTACTAGTTTTTAGTTGTTTGTTGGACCTAGTTTTAAATCCCCACTAGTCTATGTATACTCTCTCCAAGCTTGATGGTGGTCTAATGTATCTCAAATTGGGCACCACCCAAGTTGTTATAGATTTAATTTTATACGCTGCAACCGCCATACTGAAGAGTTTAAGTTACACCGAAATGGATGTAAATTTTTTTTTTTTGTAAAGCAGAGTTTTGTAAAGCAAAAAAGTGTAAATCAAAATTTATACCTCACTCAAAACCCATGACTATTGACCCAATTTCACCTTTTGTGCATGACGAGTTAAGTAAAAATAATTTAATATTCATTTTAATAATATTTCCAAAACATTTTTTTATTGACCAATGCTCCCATAGATTTTTTGATTTTTTGACAACAAAGATAAATATGATGCTTACGAAAGGCTCTAATTATGATCACCTTTTATTCTATGGGTTCACTTTTTATTCTATGGGTTCAAGTATGTCATTTCCATATGCGCTTATGCATGATGTCAATATATTAGCAGCATAGATGAATGGAAGCTAAAAGATATACTCCAAAATCTCAATGTCCTTTTTCCACATCAATGTCATTGCAACATTGATTCAAGTAGCACATTAAACACGAAGCCCTATCAGAATCAGATCAACTCTCATGATGTCCTTGTCCACCCTTAACAACATAAAATGGTCAATCAATGATGCCTCCACCCTATAATATGTGGACCCCTTTACAATTGAAATTGGACCTAGGTCATATAAATCCATCTACCCTAAATTTGGGTTTGGTGTATGATATGAACCTTGTGGTGTATGATATCACCTGAAATACCCCATCATTTTCCTTCACCATCACCACCCAACTCACCTTGAAAATTTTCACCTCTTGCATGTTATGTATGGTCTTTCCCTTCCCCACCACTTCACCATTGCTCAAACTCATCATAAAATGAAACCTTTTCTCCCTACACAACTCATTACTACACCGTCTGAAAGAACAAACAAACTCACTTTCAACAATCACGTCCACCATAAATATAATATTATTATTAATTAATAATTTGTGCGTAAAATTTTAGATAAAGTCAATTATCATATATTATAAGATGAATCAAATTTTAATTTTCATGACAAATACATTACAAGTAGCCAAAATCATGAAAGGGAAAATTAAATTCATCTTCTAATATTCATTATAAATACAAAAGACTTATTTATACACTAATTTTTTTATAAAAAACCACAAAATAGTCATGGCCTGATCCACACAAACAAAATTCCAAAATATAATACAAAATAAGAAAATATCCAACAAATCTAAGCAATACAAACTCCAATTTTTTTCCTCAAAACCTACAATGGTAAGCCCAGGAAGATGACTTATTTTAATAAATGTTTTTTAACTTAGAGTAGATGTCCCTTACCATTACATAAGCTTGATAATGTTTGATGAAATATTTATCTATATTTGGAAGAATACCTACTTTGAGAGTAAAATGTGCTCAATAAGTCATCCCATAATCCGTAAGAAAAATATCTACATATAGCCCATAAGCCATTGTCTATTAAAATTGACATTTTCACCCAATAAACGTTCAAAACATTGAAAGGGAAAAAAATCATAGAGAAATGTTTAGCATAATATAATGTGAAATCCATTGTAGACCCAAAACAAACCTTCAAATTGTAAAGAAACTAGTTCCTCATTAGATACAAACATGAATCCACTAAGTTGGGGAATACTTGCATTACACCTCATAAGGGATAAATAATAATAATGGTAAACCAACATTGAAAAATTGGTCTTAAAACTATCTTCATAAAAAACTAACTTTGAACCTGCAAGTCTAAGAAGATTTCCTAAAATGTGAAAGAAGAGTGAGAGGAGCTCGAGACCCCATAGATTAAGGCTTCATTGTGTTTGGATGACCAAGACAAAAATATCAGATGAAAAAAGTGTTAATAAGAAAGATGAGATCTCGTATAATTCTCAGGAAGTTTTTGGATTCTTGAAGAGCCTATCTATAAATGTGACCTTATCTTTGGCATGTTAGTGGAGTAATTACAACAATGGTGTAATGATAAGTGTCAATCTTCTCGTCTCTAATTTTAACATCCAATGTGGCATTTTTTTCCTTTCAAGTGGTTATTTACCTTATATGAAGGTAAAGAAAACATTATACCATATTTAAAACTACATTTCCTTAGTTTTTTCACTCTTGTTGATAACTCGCTAACTGGTGGCAGATTTTTTGTCAATGTTTTGTTATAGTTTGGGATTTTTGGCTTAAGAAAAATTCTTGACTATTTTGTGGTGTCGTTTCTATTTTACTTTATTTTTATGATTTTTTTAAGTGATTGGACCCTTTCAAAATCCATAGTTTACCAACAATAAAATAAATAAATAAATATAAAATTAAGATAAATTTGATGAAAATAAGGGGAAATATAGAAATAAGTGAAATTTGAATAACTTAAAAGTAAAAGTAGTGTAAATTTATGGTAAAACTAATGAAAATGAATAGATTAGTGACAAATATGGAGAAATTGAAGGGAAAAATATAAATTAATGAATCATTGGGAAATAAAAGTGAGTAAAATTAACAAAATTAGGGAAATTATAGTAAAATTAACAAAATTAGGGGAATTATAGTAAAATTAACAAAATTAGGGAAATTAGTAATAATTAGGGTAAAATTAATGAAATTAAGTAAATTAGGATAAAATTAAAGAAATTAGAATAAAAATAAGGTAAAAATATTAAAATTACTTGAAATGGTGATAGTTAAGGGAAATTAAGGTAGAATTAAAAAAATTAGACTAAAATTAGGTAAATTTGATAAAATTAGGGAAAATTGTGACAAAAAAGGCAAATTAGAGAAATTGGGGAGTTAAGGGGAAAATGGAAAAATTAGAGTAAAATTAAATAAATTAGAGTAAAACTTAAAAAAAATTGAAAAATAATAAAAAAAGGGAAAATTATATAAATTAGTGAAAGTAGAAAAAATTATGGAAATTAGAGTAAAATTAATGAAACTAGGAAAATTAAGGTAGAATTGGTGAAAGTATACATATTTTTTCATTATAAGTTTTTATTGAGAATATGAAATTCGCATTTATTATTAAAATTTTATATTTTTTAATTTGATATAATTTTTGTTTCTATCTTAAATGTTTAATCTAATTTACATTCTATTATTATTACTATCTTAATTTACACTTTTTATTTGCAAATATTTCTAGCTCCAAGAAAATGTTTTATTATTATTCACCACTATTATCATATATATATGAATATGAGGATGGTATGGCAATGGCAAAAGATGGCAAGGGAAAATGCCTTGAAGATGAATAAGTCCAAAGCAATTATATTGGTGGATAAATAATTATTATGATGTCAAAGAAATAGTGTTTCCCTAGTCTATGAAGTAAAATGAAGATTTTTGGTTAAACCATATAGTTTTTTTACTCAATATTTGATATCATGCTTCGTGAACCATCATTAAAATAAGAGAATTGTATGATTAAATTTCAGTCTTAAAATTCTACTCATAGATATTAGCAACTAAGTGTTTTGATATAAGGTGTTGAGGTCAACATTCCCCATTCTAAAAAAATGAAGACCCTTGTTTAAATTTTGTAAATTATGCTATAAATTAGGTATTCAACTTGATCAGAGTGTATTAATGGTTATCATGTTTTTATTTAGCTTACATTGGTATGATAACACATAAGCTTTATTTGATCTAATCTAATGTTACTAATATTTGGCCCATGTGTTTCCATCTTGTAGGATCAATGGATCTTTATTAGAATGATTAAATGTTCATGGATTTATGCTTCAATGTTAATTTGACCCTTGGTTAATTAATATGGTCCCATTCAAGTCATTATGTTAACATTTAGTCTTTAATTGATTAATTGAATCCAAGTTTAAATAATGTTCAAAACCTTAGTCTAACTTACTTTAGCCTAAGTTATTATTAAAATGGATTCATATTTTTGACAGTCACTTTATTCCATCTTGGCCTTAGTTTAATTTTAGCCTAAGTTTTGAGAGTTTATTAATTTATTAAAACTTTAATCTAAGATTTATGTTTAGTTGTTATATGTCCTGAGCACTTATTCTTTGATTTTATTGTTTGTAGGTATGAATTGAATGTAGGACTGCCAAGTGTCAAAACCTCGCTCAATCAAATCAAAGATCAATGACACACGAGTGAACATCTAAATCAATAAGACAAAATCCCTTTGATTAAGATTGATTGTATGTATTCTTACGTACAAAATCTGATCGATGATCTGTATTGAAGACTGGGGTTAATAAGTCAAGATAGATCTATGATACACATTCAATTGTGCAGATGGAGATCTAATGACAAGCACAAAGTCAATAAGTCAAAGAATCCTGAGATTAAATGTGATGGTGATAGGTGTCATAATCATGGTGAATTGGCAACAGATCAGTGGTGTGTGTTTGATCATATGTTTAGTGGATCAATGGTATGCATTTGATCATGCGGATCAAAGATTGATGGTGCACATTCAATCATGCAGATGGAGATCGATGGTGCGAATAGAGTCAAGAAGTCAATAAGCCTAAATTATACACAAGGCCACCACGTGACATAAGAGCATTAATTGAATGAAGACTAAAAACAAGGTACACAGAAAGCATGCGAGGCTACCAAGTGTCATAATCGTGAAAGCTCAGATCAAAGATCAATGGCCAATATTGAAAGTCAAATCTAGGAGACTCCGAAGGAGATCAACAGAACAAATTTGATCAAACTATAGGGGGCATGGGATGAAGACACATGTCTGAAGTGACAACGGTCATATTTTAAAACTAAATAAACAACATGGCAAAGAGATGCCACATAGGCAGACATGTCAGATCAAAATATTTTATGGACCCAAACATGTGAAGGTATAAATAAAAGATCAAAATATGATTTGGGTTACCAAAGCAAATACTTTAAATTTGTATATCACCATTAAAGCTCAGTTAAACCCCCAAAAGCCCTCAAACGTACGAGAAAGCCCTAGAATTATTTATTTATTCATTATTTCGAGCTAGAAGAGAGAACCTAATAATCAAAGTTGTTCAAAGAGTCTAACTTGATAGCTGAAAGTGTTGAATTGTCATTCACAAGTGGATAATTTAATCAAAGTCATAACAATAACAACCAATGGACATACTTTAAAGCAAGTGTTTGAATTATACTTATCATCAAATGCAGAGGGTAGAGTATTCAAAGATACAAAGTTTGTGGATTCTTCACTAAATATAGGAGATAATAACTACTCAAGCTTGTTTTGGACCATAGAGAATCAGGGATACTTCAAACAACTAGAAGGTAGAATGATACATATACTAGGAGGTTTGATTGATGATCTAACCATCTCCAGTTAAATAGGTCTAGTAACTGATGAAGAATTCTAGCAGAGAGCTACCAAGTTCATCCAATAGGTCAAGAGTAGAAGCAAAAGGCTACAGCTGAAGGAGCATCTCAAAGTCAATAGGGTTGACTTAGAATATTATTTTGTATAAAAAACCATAGCAATCATTTAAAAAGAATATACTATTTTGTAAAAGCATGTGTAATGTGTAACACACATGGCTTATAGGTTAGTCGCATTTGAAAAATGTCATTGGTATTAGAACATTTGTAAGAGGACATTTGTCCTTGACACTTGTCTGATTCCCATTTGATAATGACTAAACAAAATACCTAATAGGTTACTCTTATAACTTATAAAAGGAGGTATTATCATTGGAACAAGGGAGGAAGTTTTGTGAGCAAAACTATTTTGTAAATTTTGGAGCAAATGATATAGGCAGGAAAATTCTGTGAAGATTGTCTCATTATGTATGTTTATTTGTTATCATGCCTACTTCCTCAAGTCTATGTTTTGATGTTTAGATTTGAATTGCTTTTATGAATTCTAGATGTGCATGTATTAATGCAGAGTTGTTACTTTGAGTTTTACACTAGGTTAATAGAAAGTTATTAGATTCATTTCAATATCATAGCTTTTTTGGAAGATGAGCAAATACAATTTTCTTGTTTAAGTAAATATTTAAAGTGAATCTGATCTCTAATTTGCATGTTTTCAAATATCCTTAAACATTTGTGTAATATATGATAGGATCTGTACTATTTGGTAATTTCATGTCATATGTTGGTTTGAAGGTGCATATCTTTGATGAAATGAGAGCTTTGTCAAGATATCTGAACTAAAGAACAAAAACATCCCTCTTTCTGCCTTACCCTACCTATTTTCTCATTTTTTGATCAAATCACTGTAGTTTAATTTCTCATTGTTAATATTCATGCTAGATTAGAGTTTTAGCCTTTAGATTCTGATCATTATTGATTAGATTTAGCTAAATAACATTTATCTTCATAAAACTTTAAGACCACAGTTACTCCCAACAACCACTTGCATAATCATTTTGTGAAATAGTTAAATATATCGGTCGCTACTCCACCATAGATCTTAGGAACAACAAGCAACTTATGTAAAAGATTCTTTGAATATTGAAATGAGAAGTATTTTCAACACTATACGAACCCTATGATACATTTACATGCATCAACAGATGGGAGGAATTGGTGCTAAAATGAGGGCTTGAGCTAAATATTTGTGAATCTGAAGTATTTTGAGCTGATTTTAATGGATTTTGTTCAAAGATCAATTGATCCTTTGTAGATTTTTGTTTTTCTTAGCATAAATTTGTAAAGATCATTGATATTCATGGTTTTAGACCAGTCTTTAGGCTTATTTAGCTAAAGATAGTTATTATTTGAAGATTTATGTGAAATTATTGTAAAAGTTGCTTAAGCTTTGTAAATCTAACATGTTTAAAGTTAGTAATGGTAATTTTGTTTAAAGATCACTAATATTCACAAGTTTGGATGTATCTTTAAGTTAATACAGTTAAAGATAGTTGTTCTTTGAAATATTTGTATGAATTTCTTCAAAGTTTGCATGAACTTAGAAATCTAAATGTACAAATCTACTTATTTGTAAGAATTGAATTTTTTTTTGTAAAGATAATGTTTTTACGTCGTATTTTGAAGATGATTTGGATTTTACGAGTTGGAACTGCCATGAATAAGAACTCGGTCAAGGTCTAAGACAAGGCTATCTCTTCGTTCTTTGTAAATTCATAGGAAAACAAGAACGGATAAAGCTAAACGTAGAGTTTTTAAATCTCAACCTAATTCACCTATTTTTGTTATTGTATTCAATTCTCATCAAGGTATGGCTTGGTTATATAGATCTTCTATCAATGCAATTGGTCAGGTACATGACTTACCAAGAAATCCAGAGAAATTTTATCTTCATTTAGTCCTAGAGGCATTGTTACTACTGAAGAACACATCAAGTCCTTTAAAGTTGCCTTAAGATTGTTAAATGTTATCCATGAAGATGTTGTCTATAGGTTGTTCTATTTTACCTTTAGAGATGCAACATATGATTGGTTTCTTAATCTTCCTAAAAATTATATTATCATCTGGAATGATTTCAATAATTATTTTATTGATCAGTTTTGAAAGATCATCAGTCCTTGTGTTCTATATCAACAATTCATTACAATGAAGAGAGATTTAAATGAAACCATTAGAGCTTTCAATTCTAGATTTCAAAAGAAATTTAGCAGAACTATAGCTCCATATAAGCCTATTAAATCTTTACCTTAAAAGATTTATAAGGATGCTTTAGATCCAATGACTTCTATTTTTCATAAAAGAGCTATTGAGGTCATATATACATTAGCTTTAGTCTATGTTGAAGCTGTAAAAATTAGTGATCAAATGCAACCCCAAGGTTAATTAGCATATTTTATTCCTAATATCAATCCTAATTTTATTATATTAAATATCATCCCAAATGCTAATCATAACATGCCTAATTTGAATCAAATTCCAGTTTTAAACTAGTGGCCTTTGAGTCATGCTCATCCTGGTCAAAACCTAGGATTGATAAATAACTCTAAAATTAGATTCCATCTATAAAATCAATGAGCTATGATTCCAATAGCTAGTAATAGTACTCAAGTCCATAATTCAGAGGCACCTAAGAATGAAAATGACTCCATAATGAAAAGTGTTTAAAAACTGAGTATTGATTTGCTTCAGTTACAAAAATAGGTAGGTAACACTGGGAAGAATTCCAATAAATATTATTCTTATCAAAATTTTAATAGACCTATGAATTCATTTCAAAATAGCAACAACAACAACAATAATAATAATGAGTCATCTACAACTAAGAACATACCTAAAATAAACATTTGTGATATAGCTTTAGCTGATTATTACAAGGTTCATATCACTGCAAAACATGATGAATTAGCTTGTATAAAATTTTGTAATGCTTTTGAAGTATTTCAAAGTGAATTGGATACATTTGAAGTTGTGCCTAACAAAGATAATGTTGTAGGGTTATCTATATCTTCAGAGACCTCTAAATTTTTTGAAACAATTCTTATGGTGGAAACCTTTGACTTTCCATTTCAAGATGAGAATGAACCTGAAGATACTCCAGAGGAGATTCATGCTTTTCAAAAGTATCTGAAAAAGACTTATCCATTGAGGAACAAAGGAAAAAAATAACCAATGACAGGTTCTACTCTACCAAACAACAATGATACTCTTCCTAATCCCAAAGCAGATAACAATCAAGAACCTCCAAAGGGAAGTAACACTGAAAATAATGTTGATTTATCTAGTTCTTCTTTCGCACCCATGGCTGCCACAAGTCCAATTAAAGAATTTTTTAAATCCAATTTCATGACTTAGAATCAAGTACAATAGTCTATGGATAAATAAAGGCATTTAAGCATAAGCCAAGAAGCTAAAGTCAAGAGCATGCCAAAAATCATTTAGCTTCTAGCCCTTCCTCCTTAAAGGCCCAAATCCTTTCCTTCATATAAATCTATTCAAGAAACAATGTAGAGAGAGGAGAGATTTACTATGCCAATCATGGAGAAAGAGCCTATCCTTTCTGAAGCAATTGAGATGAATGTTTTCAAAGATGTGAAAGGGGTTTCAAATCATTGAAACAATTGTAGGCAAAGAAGATGAGTTGCAAGAGATTTATCAAGAACTTGCAATAGCTAATATAGATCAAGTAAAAGCTAATATTTCTTTAGAAGGCATCCATGAGGACAAATCATATAGAGTCATTACTAAAATGGAGAATATTATTGAAGAAGATGATCGTTGGTAGTAGTTATACCATGAGAGTCATTACTGAACTTGAAGAGCTTAGGATGGTATATGATAAGATAGAACAATAAATTGATGCTTCATCTAAGGATTCCACCAATGATTTGGAGCTTTAAGAAGGCAATGTTATTCTAGAGATCCCAAAGTAAGATGAGTTAGAGCTTAATTGGATAGATGAGATGCCATTCTCTACAGAAGATGAAGGTGAAGCAAGTGCAACAGATCAATAAATTTTATATGACTCGATCAAAAGGTTAGAACTACGTGATCGACATGTTTTAAATGATAAGATTGCAAATGAATTTCATATCCTTTCAATTGATCATGATGAAGATGCCTTTTGGGATGACATGAAGAGTTTTTATGCAAAGATTGTTAGTCCATCCTCACCTCATATGAAGATTGAAGAATATTTTATAAAAAATATTAGTTTAGCTATTCATCAAGAAGAAATTAATGATGTATTGTAACCAATTTCTGAATCCTATCAAGAAACTAAAGACTTTGACAGAGCACTAACTCAAATGGAGCCTAATGAAGACATCAATCCAATCATACTAATTGAGTTACAAATACAATCATTGAATGAGAATGAGATAAGTCATGATCAATATATGAATGAAACAGAGTTAGCATTCTTGATGCAAGAAAGAAAAATTTGAGAATTTGGATCCATATCTTCAATCCATGTACCTAAGAATGGAGATAGGAAGCTAAGATGCATCATTCAGAAGACATAAAGATACAAGTGTTCCAATCTACTAGAAGATACCATAAAAAAAAAAATCATGTTTCAAGGTTATATGGTGGACTAAATAAATTTCTATTTGATCCTAGAGGAAAGCTTGTTATTTTAGTCTTATTATGTCATAGTCAGAAAATGTGTTACAAAGCTCAAAGGAGTCTATTTGTTAGTCAAAAGAATCATCAAGTCAAAGTTGTTATGCTTTAGTTTACCATTGTCAGGTAATATGCAGTGAGTTATTTATAAGGTAATCTATAAGATTAGTTAAAGTTAGTGTAGGTAGGTTTAGATTAGTTTCATTCATGTCCCTTATTTGTAAATAGTGTTTATGAATATATGTTTACTTCTTGTGTGTTTGCTTTCTTTGATTTATTCTATGGATTCCAATAAGTCTTTTCCAAGATAGGTCTTCCATCTCTAAATCCATCTAAGTGCTCAAAATAACTTCATAAACCAAGAATCTGGATATGACTCTTAAACATTGGTTGATCATGAATTTTGGAAATTCTGAGCTTAATGTTATGTTTTTGAGAAATTGATGAAGAGTAATATATACACTAATTTTTCCTTAAAAATATTAAACCTTATTTTGATCTAAGTTTGATTTCAATAAGAATTGCATGTGTTTGAGTGAAAGCTTGAATTATTAGAACAAAGTCATGTTAGCACTTAAAGAACATTATTGCCTAGGGTGAAGTCTATGACCAAGGATGATTGTTTTGAAAATTAATTATTTGACAAAAATCTTAAACACCTAGCTAATTTTCATTCCCAACCTTTGTTGGAAAGTTAAATACAGTTTAAAAATACAAAAATAAAAGCCTTATTGAAAATCTAAAAGTTTTCTGAGTAAAGGTGATTTTAGTAACCTTCATCAGCGCTATGGATGCCTGATTCGTAGTGGAATAAGGCCTAGAGTAGATCCAAAGGTATCTCTGTTAGGGATATGGATGTCTGGCTAGTAGCAGAGAAATTCCCAAGCCTTCCCCTTTTATGAAGCATGATTCATAATGAATATCTACATATGTTACAAGTCAATGTTAATGATTTAGGTCATGAAATCTAGAAGTTGTTATCTGAATCCCAATGGCAATCAGTAAATAAATCAAAGCACATACAAAACATGACTGAGTTTTGATATTTGACCTTAATTATGCATTTTTAAGACTTATTTTAATTATGAATTTATCTTAATAATGGTACTTAATCATGTGGAATGTTTAGTTTGGTTATTATTTTGAACTACAAGTATATGAATTCTAACATTCTACAATGTTTCCCCTAGAAGTCACCATTTATTGAGGGCAAGATTC
Organism: Torreya grandis; assembly: GCA_037957365.1. NCBI lineage: Eukaryota > Viridiplantae > Streptophyta > Pinopsida > Cupressales > Taxaceae > Torreya > Torreya grandis. Next base: position 3,783,048 of record JARHVA010001018.1, read on the forward strand.
CCCATTTCTAAAAAAATGAGGACCTTTATTCAAATTTTACAAATTATGCTATAAAGTAGGTATTCAACTTGATCATAGTACATTATTGGGTATCATGTTTTGATTTAGATTACATTGACATGCTAGCACATAAGCTTTATTTGATCTTATGTAATGTTTCTAACATTTGGCCCATGTGTTTCCATCTTGCAAGATTAATATATCTTCATTAGAATGAACAAATGTTTATGGGTTTATGCTTCAATCAGATCAAAGATCAATGACACATGGGTGATCTTCTGAAGTCAATAAGTCAAAATCCCCCAGATCAAGATAGATGATACATATTCTTACATATAATTTTTTATCGATGATCTGTATTGAAGACTGGGGTTAATAATTCAAGATAGATCTATGATGTGTGTTCAATCATGTAGATAGAGATCTAACAGCAAGCATGAAGTCAATAATTCAAAAGATCCTAAGATTAAATGTGATGGTGATATGTGTCACAATCATGATGAATTGGTAGCAAATCAACAACCCACATTTGATCATATGTTTAGTGGATCAATGACATGTGTTTGATCATGCAGATCAAAGATCGATGGCATGCATTCAACCATGCAAATGGAGATTGATGGTGTGAATAGAGTCAAGAATTCAATAAGCCTAGATTTCATGTAATGCCTCTATGTGGTGTAAGAGAATTAATCAAATAGAGACTAATAGTAGGTTACATAAAAATCACATGAGGCTGCCAAATGTCACAATCTCAGAAGCCTAGATCAAAGATCAATGACCAACATTGAAAGTCAAACTCAAGAGCCTCCTAAGTAGATTGATGGAGTGAATTTGATCAAGCTACAAGGGACACAAGATGAATACATGTGTCTAAAGTGATAATGATCATATTTTAAAATTAAATAAATAGTGTGGCAAGGAGATGCCACATAGGTAGACATGTCAGATCAAAAGATTTTATGGACCTGAGCATGCGAAGGTATAAATACAAGATCAAAATATGATTTAGGTTACCAAAGAAAATAATTCAAATTTATATGGCACCATTAAAGCTCATTTAAACCCAAAAAATCCCTCAGACATATGAAAAATCCCTAGAATTTTTCATGCATTCATTGTTTCGAGCCAAAAGAGAGAACCCGATTGATAACTCCTTGAACAAATAGGTTGAACCTTGTCCTCGCTTAGTGCAAGTGCACAAGTGTTTTATTAATATTCAAAAAAATAAGTCCATAAGGGTGCCTTTACTCTGTTAACCCTTGTACATTGCAAACATGGATTATATAGATTTTACCAATGACCGATAAAACTAACTAATCCTATAACCAACTATTTATGGGAAATCAACCTGTAAGGTAGTTCTAATTAATAAATATAAAACATGAAAACTACCTAAAATTAAAACTAATTAACTTTATTTTATGGGGGTGTCTTTACTAAAAGATGCATGCCCCATTAACAATATTTATTTATTAACCTACCAAAAATCTAACCTAATGTTAAGACTTTAGAACAAGTCATAACAAACGCCCCTATGATCCAAAGTTAGGTCTTTGGACACATACCAAGCATTTTTCTAAATTTTTCAAATTTGATTCTATCAAGGGGTTTTGTGAAGATATTAGCTGTCTGATCGGCAGCTGGGTTATATATTGGATCAAGAGCTTTCTTTGCTACCAACATTCAAAGATAATGGTATTTGACATCCATATCTTTTGTTTTGGCATGAAACACTGGATTCTTGGACATCTTGATTACACTTTGATTATCAATGTGTAACTATGTAGGAGCAAACTGAGAAACCTAAAGATCTTCAAGAATACAATGAAGGTAAACAATTTCTCTGGAAGCATCCCATGCTGCAATATACTCTGATTCTAGTGATGAATTTGCCACTGTATCCTACTTCTTACAACACCAAGCAATGGCAGCTGAACCCATATGCATAGTGTATTTTATGGTTGACACTCTATCATCCACACATCTGCCAAAATCTACATCACAATATCCAACAAGTTTAAAGTTCTTGTTGCGGTGGTATTCAAGGACATATGTTTTCAATCCCTGAAGATAACGAAGTACTCATTTTGCCTCATGCCAATGAATTTCTCTAGGCTCATGCATAAACCTAGATGAAATTCCAACTAAAAATGAAATATCGGGCCTGGTAGTCATCAAGTATATCAAACCTCCCACCAATTGTCTATATGTGATGCCATCAAAAAATGCACTGGTATCATCCTTAAACAATTTCAAATTACTTTCCATGGGAGTGAGGGTAGGTTTGCAATCACTCATGCCAAACCTATCTAATAACTCAGAAATATACTTATTTTGTGAAATGAAAATACTATGCTCTTTTTGAATTACCTCTATGCCTAGATAGTAGTGAAGAAGTCCAAGATCTGTCATCTCAAACCCATCTTTTGATTCCTTCTTGATATACTTTTTATGGTTTTCATCATTACCTACGATAAATAAGTCATCAACATAGAGAAAAAGTATCACCATTTTCTTACCCTGCACTCGAAAATAGAGAGTATCATCAGATTCACTATGATGAAAACCAATGGATTTCAAGTATGAATCCATTTTCTCATACCAAGCCCTGGGTGCCTATTTGAGCCCATACAAAGCTTTTATCAATTTACACACTTTGTGTTCAGTACCCACCTATTCAAAACCCTGAGGTTGTTTCATATGTACTTCTTCCTGTAAATCACCATTAAAAAAAGCACTTTTAACATCCAATTGATGTAATTTCCAACCATTTTGTGCTGCTAAGGCAAGTACCATATGAATAGTGTGCCATTTAGTAGTTGGTGCAAATGTTTCCTCATAGTCAATACCTTCTTATTGCGTGTATCCTTTTACAACAAGTCATGCCTTATGTTTATCAATAGAGCCATCTGATTTATACTTAGTCCTATAAACCCATTTACAATTGATGGCTTTAACATGTGGAGGAGGATCAACTAAAACCCATGTATTATTGCTAAGTATAACATCATACTCATTTTTCATTCCTTGTTGCCAAACATGTTCAGTAGATGCCTCCTCAAAAGTGGATGGCTCAGAGGAAGAAGTAGTAACAACCATAACATAGTTTACCTATTTTTGAGAATTCCTGGGCCCTATTAAACCAACTTCATCTGCTTTCAAGTCACAAAAAGTAATTTGAGCCCATTTTGGATACTTAGTCAAATTATTCAAATTAGGGACTCCAAAATTCTCATCATGTGCATCATTCGAAGAGGGACTTAGAGAATTTTCAACAATTTTTAAGTCATCAACCTGTGAACTTGTAGATGAAGGAGAGTAAAGTGAAGGAATTTGAGTCTCATACCATAATTTCAAAGAGTTATCCCCATTATTCAAACCCTTATCTCTTTTTGTATTTTTCCTCTCTAATCTATCAAGTTGTGAATCAATCTCTGTAGTGTTCATAGTCCCGAACTCATCAAATATAACATCTCGACTCATTATGAATTTGCCTGTATCTTGTGCAAGCAAATGAAACCCCTTTTTATCTTTATAATAACCAAGAAAGATGCATTTCAGACGTCATTTTTCCAACTTAGTTCTGTGTTTAATAGGAACCAAAGCAAAACAAAGACATCCAAACAATTTCAAGTGTTTAACTTTTGGTTTAAACCCATACCATGCCTCATATGGAGTTTGTCCTAAAAGTACAACTATGGGGGACCTGTTTCTCAAATACACTACAGTACCAATGACTTCTGCCCAAAATTTATCATCAAGCTGTTTATAGTGCAACATGGCACGTGCTGTGCCCTCTAAAGTTCTATTCATCCGTTCAGATACTCCATTTTGCTATGGAGTATAAGCATTAATATATTATCGATGAATGCCATGTGCTTGACAATAATCTAAAAATTCATTTGAGGTATACTCACTTCCATTATCTGAATGAAGAGTGGCCAAATGTGAACTTGTTTCTTTTTCAACTAAGTGTAACCAATCAACAAACTTAGCGAAAACTTCATATTTGTTTTTCATAAAAAATACCCAAGTCATTCAAGAAAAGCCATCAATAAACAAGACAAAGTACCTACACCCACCAATGGATGAATTTTTCATGTCACATACATCACTATGAAGTAAACTGCAAACATCTGTTAGCTCTCCAAGATGACTATTTAGGAAATTTTTCTTGATTTTGTTTGCCCAAAACACATGACTCACAAAGAATACTATCTTTATGAAAAGTGGGAAATCCATTCACCATACCATATCTCTACAAATCCACTAAAGAGTGGATATTCAAATGTCCATAACGGAGATGCCATAACCGCTGTGTAGACATAGTACCTGTACCTGTGTCAATAACTACCGCAAGTTCTATAGTGGGAGGAAGCACTTTACAATGCAATCTAACCAAGTTTCCATCTTCATATCTTGTATACATTGTTTTATAATCATCCTTCACTGAATTAATGTAAATGAGCCCATTTTCAAGCACTATTTGATATCCTTTCTTTTGAATAGTTACCAAAGAAAGTAAGTGTTTCTTCAATGTGGGAACATACCAAACATCCTCCAAGTATTTTATAGACCCATTAGGAAGAAGAATCCGAATAGATCCAAGTCCTAGTGGTGTATGCATAGACTTATCTACTAAGGCAACTGGAGAGAGAAGCTTCCTTAAAATATCAAATCAAATCTCTCCTAAATGTCATGTGTTTGGTTGCTCCTGTGTCTAAAACCCATACATCTGTGAGCTCATCTCTAGCCTCATATTCAATATAATCAATGTTGCCCAAAGTAGTGAATGCAGATTCATGGGCAACATTACTAGACTCATCATAGTCATGATCAGCATACTGAGTAGAGTTAGACTTAGTCACTTTTTGTGGCTTCTGAATTTTATCAAAAGGAATCCTACATTGTGAGGCAATGTGACCAAATTTTTCACATCTATGACACTGAATGTCTGATCTACCTCGACCTCTGCCCCTATATGAGTTGTGACCATGTCCTCGATCACTTGTTACAAGTGAATGTGATTGGTTAGATTATTGATCATTTGAATGACCCCTACCTCTATTTTGATATATGCCTCCTCTGTAACCTTGACCCCCTCTATAATTGTTTCCTCTATTGTTTTGATGCCCAAATGAAGATGAACTAGGCTTTGACTCTAAAACATGGGCTTCTTAAATCATCTTGGATTTATTGGGTAGAGAGAGGTCATGTTGGATGAGCAACTCAGCCAACTTATCAAAGGTGATGCCTATGATCTTGTCAGAGACATGCAACATTTCAACAAAATTCTTATAAGACCCAGGTAGTCCTTTCAGTGTAGCAGTGACTATGAGGTCATCATCTAGTTTTCCAAAACCAGCCTTAGTGTAATCAGTAGTGATATTTTTCAACTTAGACATATATTCTCCCATATCCCCATCTTCATCTAATGACAAACTAAACAACTGCATACAAATATCTATCTTCTTATGCTTGGGTCTCTTATCATACAAATTTGACAATGTTTTCCATGCAGTGTAACTATGAGGAGAATTTTCAATATGAACATAAGTATCATGAGTATAACAACATTTACTAAGAGCTAATGCCTTAAAATCAAACAAATTAAATACATCTAATTTAGCATGTTCTGTTGGCAATGTGAGATTTTCATTCTTGACAATATCCCATAACTCATTAAAAACTAGTGAAGCCTCCATCAATCGTTTCTAATCTGAATAATTAGAAATTGTTAATCTATCACCATTTGAAATCAAATTTTGAATTTTTGGCATCTTGAAATGAAAGCAAGTGCAGTAGAGAAAAGTGTGACAAAATATAAAAAAATTGAAATAAATATCACACTCACTGCACAAGACACTGCTTCTACGGGGTTTTTCACTTAACCTCTGCGTAGAGCAAAAAAAAGAAAAAATAAATTTTTTTGATGGGTTTTAAACTTAACCTCACTAAAAATCAATTATTACACCCTTATTTCACCAAATTACAACTTTATTCCACCAATTACACCTTTATATTACCACAATAATGTAAAAGAAATAGAATTTTAATTCCCCTTTTTCGATTTTTAAAACACAATACAATAAGTATGCGTTTTACAACTTCAAGGCATACAAAAAGTAGATTTAAAAGAGAATATTCTTTTTACAAAACATATATTCTAAAGTAAAAAGAACTTCTTCCAAAAAGAAGGGATTTGAACCCTTGACCTCCTCCTTGCAAGCTTCTTTACAAAATAAGCTTAACCAATTGCTCTAAGAGCATTTTCAAAATATAACACTTAGAAATTTGTACTTATTCTAGATTTTGTCTATGAGGGAAAATTAAATTTTTTTTTACATGTGTGTAAATAAATTCAAACTTTTTCTCTTTTTAGTCTTCTCTTCCAAGCTATCTCACGTGGGACCCATCCAATGCAAATATTTAATATCCAAACTTTAGAAACTGTAAAAAAAAATTCTTGAGTTTTATTGCAGCGCCATTTTTGCTTGGGATGCCATGGCTGCTCCTGGAAGTATTTTCTGCACCTGTTCTCACTGCTGGAGGCCATACAAATCCATACAAGCAAGATAAAAAATGATTTTGATTGAGTTTTGGCAAATTTTCAAGGTATGATTTGCTGGAAATAGCTTCAAATCTCACCCAGGGTGTTGGAAGGCCGTACCATAGGTTGTACAACTTCAAAATTTTCCCAAATTTTCATTTGATGATGCAAAACAGGGGTTTAATCATGATTTGTAGGTTTTTTGGGATTTTGAGAGGGCTGAGAATGAATTGAAATAACAAAGGTAGCCATGAATAAAAATTACATAGGTTTTCAACAGGAAACAGGCTGTACAAGTTTGATTTTTGCAAAAAATAATGAATTTAATAACATTTAAATGCTAAAAAATTCATTTTTATGCCAGATGAGGAGTTTAAACACAATAAAATGGAGTATGAAATACACATGTTTAAATGTAAAAAAAAATATTTGAAAAATTAAAATAAATTAATAATTTTCAAACATTTAAACCAATAAAATATTTTTATTACATGACATACCTTATTTCATGCCAATGATTTCACGTGAATTTGATTTTTCACCTAGCCTTCCTTTCAAATTCACTAATGCTCCCAAAATTCACCGTGTTGGACAAAACCAAGCTCTAATACCACTGATAACTCCTTGAACAAATAGGTCGAACCTTGTCCCTGCTTAGTGCAAATGCACAAGTATTTTATTAATATTCAAAAAAATAAGTACATAAGGGTGCCTTTACTCCGTTAACCCTTTTACATTGCAAACATGGATTATATAGATTTTACCAATGACTAGTAAAACCAACTAATCCTATAACCAACTATTTATGGGAAATCAACCCGTAAGGTAGTTCTAATTAATAAATATAAAATATGAAAACTACCTAAAATTAAAACTAAGTAACTTTATTTTATGGGGGTGTCTTTACTAAAAGATGCATGCCCCATTAACAATATTTATTTATTAACCTACCAAAAATCTAACCTAATGTTAAGACTTTGGAACAAGTCCTAACAATGATAATCAAAGCTGGTCTAAGAGTCTAACCAAATAGCCAAAAGTGTTGAATTGTTATTCACAAGTGGATGATATAATCAGAGTCATAGTAATGGAAACCTAAGAACATACTTTAAATCAAGTTGTTTAATCATACTTGTCATCAGATGCAAAGGGTCTACAGAGTATTTAAAGATACAGAGTTTGTGGCTTCTTCACTAAATATAGGAGATAATAACTGCTCAAGCTTGTTTTAGACCATAGAGAACCAAGGAGACTTGAAACAACTAGAGGGTAGAATGATATAGATACTAGGATGTTTAATTGAGGATCCAACCATCTCCAGTCAAAAAGGTCTAATAATTGATGAAAAAATCCAATAGAGAGCTAACAAGTTCATCAAGCAAGTCAAGAGTAGAAGCAAAAGGCTGTAGTTGCAGGATCATCTCAAAGTTAACAGGGTTGAATTAAAATATTCTTTTGTATCAAAAACCATGTTAATTGAATTTAAAAAGAAAATACTATTTTTTAAAATCATGTGCAATATGTAACACACATGGCTTATAGGTTAGTCACATTTGAAAAGTGTCATTGGTATTAGAACATTTATAAAAGGACATTTGTCCTTGACATTTATCTGATTCCCATTTGATAATGAATAACCAAAATACATAATAGGTTGCTCTTCCAACCTATAAAAGGAGGTATTATCATTGGAACAAGGGAGGAAGTTTTGAGAGCAAAGCTATTTTGTAAATTTTGGAGCAAATAATATAGGCAAGAAAATTTTGTGAAGATTGTCTCATTTTGTCTGTTTATTTATTATCATATGGCTACTTCCTCAAGTTTTTGTTCTGATGTTTAGATTTGAATTGCTTTTTATGAATTCTAGATGTGAATGTATTAATTCAGAGTTATTAATTTGAGCTTTATGCTAAGTTGACTAAAAGTTATTAGATTCATTTCAATGTCATTGCTTTTTTGGAAGATGTACAAATGCAATTTTCTTGTTTACATAAATCTTTAAAGTGAATCTAATCTCTAATTTTCATGTTTTGAAATATCCTTAGACATTTGCTTAATATATGATAGGATATGTACTATTTGGTAATTTCATGTCATATGTTGGTTTGAAGATGTATATATTTTATGAAATGAGAGCTTTGTCAAGATATCTGAACTAAAGAACAGAAAAATCTCTCTTTCTACCTTATCCTACATATTTTCTCATTTTTTGATCAAATCATTGTAGTTTACTTTCTCATTTTTAATATTCATGCTACATTAGAAGTTTAGACTTTAGATTCTGATCATTATTCATTAGATTCAGCTAAATAACATTTATCTTCTAGAAAACTTTAGGACCACGGTTGCTCCCAACAACCACTTTCATAATCATTTTATGAAATAGTCAAATAGCTCAGCTACTACACCACAGATCTTAGGAAGATCACAACCAACAACTCATGCAAAATATTCTTTGAATCTTGAAATGAGAAGTATTTTCAACACTATACAAACCCTGTGATACATTTACATGCATTAACATAAGGTAGCTAGAAAAATAAAATAAAAATAATAAAATAAAGGTAACTAAAGTAATTTTATTTTATTAAGAAAAGGAAAATAAATAGTAATTTATTTTATTTCATAGTGTTATTGTTAAAATAAAAAAAAAATTGTACTAAAAATTGAAAAAATTATATTTTTAATAAATTACATTCAAACTTCTGAATTAATAGATAAAAATAGAATAGAAAATCAAAATTTTAATTTTAAAAAAAGAAGGGTGTATAGAATAAATTATCAACATTAAGAAGTTAAAACACAAGGAAACAAGAAGGGACTAGACAAAAAATGACCTAAGAACCAAGATGACTTCCCCCCATTGGATAATAAAAAGGATTAAAAAAAGTTCTGATTTAAATCATAGTTTTTTAAGTAAATGAATGATCAGCCTATAAGATTTGTTTAATTATACACCACCATCTATATTCAAGTTATTTTCATACATTAAAATTTATATTGATTCTCTTGAACAATGTTTTAAGTAGTGGTCTTTTATACATAACACATTGGTATTTCGTTATAGATATGATGATGAATTTTGAAGGAATATTCTGCCAAAGTTGAATTTATCAGTATATCCTTCTTCATATTTGAAACATGTTCATTGATCCTCATGTTGATGGGGAAACCCATATCCAAAATATATGACATCCTGCAAGAGTAATTAATTTTATGCACTCCACTTCTAAGAGTTGGTTAAAAAAAAAATGGACAACTTGACCAACTTCTTAAGTTTTTTGTGAAGGAGAAAGGTGGTATGAATTTTCTTACTCTTTAATATTTTTACAATTTTGTTAGAAATTCTTTCAACATACAGGAGGAAAGCAATAAGTCTATTAGGGTTGTGAACTAAAATTTTAGGTCTAACAAGTGAATTTAATTAAATATCATTCAATCAAATAAAAGTTAATATTCAAAAACTTAAATTATTAACTTTAATATTCTCTTCTTATATCATATTTCACTTTCTCACTTTTACATTTATTTTTTCATGTTTAAAATATAATTGACTCAATGATAAAGTGGTACCTATGGAAGAAGTGTCCTCTTAGAAACTCAAACACCAATACTTTCAAATCTAATTAGATATTTCACTTTTTTATTTCTCTTCTATTTAACTCATGTATCTTGCTTTCAAATCAAAACAAAATTTGAAAATGACTATTATTCAAGCAAATACTATGAACTACAAATCCCTAACCAAGAAAGAGAAACTATCAAAACTACATTACAAAAGGAACTTATCAAAATAATACTAAAAAATTAACTAAGCAACATGCATTCAAAAACATAAAAAAAACTAAAAGAACAAAAATAAAAAGGAAATAAATATTATATATTATTAACTAAGAACAAAAATTTGAAAAGAAAGATGAAATGTAAAAATGGTTATAGACCTACAAAACATAAATTAAATGAAATAAAGATAAAATAAACAAACATAAAAATATAAATGTACAATAAAATTTAAAAACTCGAATCATTACACAAAATAATAAATATAGATCTCATTAAAAAGTCAAAATATTATATTTATGATTATATACAAGATATGTAATAAGACTAAAATAGATTAGAACCTCACATAACTAGTTTTTCATGCAATGTGCATGCACAAAGTGATTATTGGTTTCAAGAAAATTATGTAAATAATTTAAATTCATGTATGACTAAAATAGATCGGTAATTATCAAATATATTAAAACTTAGCCATCTTTCAGATAACTGGTTTATTAATAGTTGATTAAAAACTGGATATTCTTGACTGTATCAAACGGAGTTATTCGCCATCAAATAAATTATTATATAGTCTTCTTATAATCATACACTTGATCTTATAACCTTTTCATAGATTCAATCAAACGTATTATGATTATATCTCTTATGTGCTTATATGACTTCTTCCTAAATAATATCATGTTCAAAACTTTGAAAAGCCTCCAACATAGTTATAACTTTAATTATAGCTAAAATTTATTAATTAATTTTTAAATTAAATAAAATTAATTAAAATTTTATTTTAAGTTAATTTAATTTTTAACTTTATATTAAAAAATGTTTTTAAAAATGCCTTCTCCCCCTCCCTTTCTTGCTCATGGCAAGAGCTCCCCTATATCTAGTGATTTTGGGTAGAAGGCTGACATTGTGTAGAAGACTGACGTCGTGTAGAAAAATGATGTTATGCAGAAGATTATTTTTGGAAGCTCTCATGTATCTAGTGATTCTAGATAGAAGGTTAATGTTGTGCAGAAGATTGACACTGTGTGGAAGATTGATGTTGTGTGGAAGACTGATTCTAGAAGCTCCCCTATATCTGGTGTTTCTAGATAGAAGGTAGATGATGTGTAAAAGACTGATGCTATGAAGAATACTAATTATGGGCTTGATGTTATGAAAAAGTTTGATGTAAAATGGATTGAGGTTGTGTGAAATATTGATTATGTGTGGAATAATGTTGTAGAAGTCATGGATGATTAGATCTTTTGACAGAATCTAACGTTGAAGGAACCTCTAAATCTAGATCTATAAATAGCTCCCCTAGACATTTTGACCATGTAACTAATGTACTCCCTACTCAAGGCAAAATCTCCCATGTATCTAGTGATTCTGGGGAGAAGGTCGATGTTATGTAGAAAAATAATGCTGTGTGGAAGACTCGCGCTATGTGAAAGACTAATTCTGGGTAGAAGGCCAATGATGCACATAAGACTGACACCATGTCAAAGATTGACCTTGTGCAGAAGACTGATGCTATGCTCTAAGGAAGAATTTTGTAGAAGATGTGGATGCTCAGATCTATAGGCATAATCTGACATGGAAGGAAGCCTTGACCAGATCTAGAGTTACAAATGGTTTCCCTAGGTAGGTTGACCAATCCCCACTTTTCCCTTATAATATCAATAGAGGTCTGAATGTCATGGAGATTGAAGCTACAGTGGATTCTATAAAGCATGTATCTTTCACAGAGGTGGTATCCCATAAGATAGCTCCAAAATAATATCCAAAACCTCTCAAACTGACATTTTATGACCTTGTTGTGATCTTTAATGAGGAGGAGGCTAGACAAGTGATCAAATCTAAAGAATACTTCTCATCCCCAAGGTTAATCTATAGATTTTTGGATTATTGGCCAAAATTTTAATAGCTACATGCTTGGATCTTGAAGCATTGGCAACACCTCCTATCAAGTGATCTTGATATTTACCCTTGTGTAAAAATTTTCTTTATTATTGTATTTCAAAATATTGAAGACAAGGTAAAGATTCAAAACCAATTCTTGTGCTTGAATCACCACCCCCTAGTTATCAAACAATGGTCCCCTACCTTCAATCCCCTCATTGAACCACTTAATGTAAAACCCATTTGGGTTCACCTACCTCATCTTTCTCTTCAGTTTTAGAAAAAATCAAGCCTGAAGGCTATTGGTGAATGAATGGGTGAGTATCTAAAAATGCACTTAGATATCGATCATTTATACCACACTACTTTTTCTAGGATTTTGGTAAATATTGACATTTCCAAGAATCTTCCTGAAAATATCACTTTGCAAGTTGGGGACCGCTCTTGGTCAAAACCCTTGGACTATGAAGGTTTGTTGTTTCATTTTTGTAGTTATTTTAATATAGGAAATTTGACTAAAAACTATAGTTTCCTTAGGAAAAAGAAGGATTCCTCTTGATGGAAAGGCTCCTACCTCAAACACCTACATGTACTTGCTAAAAATGATTCAGATTTAAATTTTGATAGTGATGATTATGTTAGGTTGTGGAGCTAAAAGCTTCACCAGGGTGCAAACAGGAGAAGTTATGGAGGTTGCAGAAGAGTTACGGAGTGTCACAGACACCGGCGTCGGTCAAGACAACTGACGACGGCAGGAGGGAGACAGGAAGGCAACCGACGTCGGTCATGGATCGGCCGGCGTCGGCACCCCCAGGCAGTCAGGGACCGGCATCAGTCACCTGTGGTTCGAGCTGCGAGTATATTACGGGCAGTTGGTTGACGAACCAAGTGTTTGCATGTTTAGAGCTATTCTTAGACTAAGAGCTGCAGATTTAATTATTGTATTTTTGTCTAATTATTGTTTGGATGAGATCTATATATGGACTCATGATTGTATTGTAAAAGTGTGCTAGAAAGCCATAGAGCTTTTAGAGAGAGCTAGTGTAGCTCCTCCTAGTTCCAAAGGGGTGCTGAGTGTGTATGATCAGGGAGAGTTGCAAGGTCTGCAAGGTCAAGGAGCTGATCCACCGGGGTACTGGTTGAAGAATCATAAGGACTTGGTGAGGCAAGGACAAGGGTTCTTCAGGGGTGTAGAGACATCTACATGGTGAGTAAGGTCTAGTGATTTGCAGGTAGCAGCAGAGAGCAGGAGATCTACTTGGAGTATGGTTGTGTACTTGGTGAACTGGCAGCGTGTTACTGACTGGTTGGAGAGGTGAACATCAATTCTGTATTGGAGTTGATTGTTGGGACCGAGAGAGAGAGGGAAGAAGGTCTTGAGGTGTGGCGAACCTTTGAGGTGGAGGAAGAAGTGGCATCTTCCTTATTGTATATTCTTCTGAGTGATTATTAATACAATTGTGTATTGTCTCTCATATTCCTGTGTTGTTTCATATTTCTAGTTAGTTATTTGATTTTGGTATAATTCTGTGTTTAGTTGCTAATACAAGAAGTAATCACATGTGTTCTAATTGGTAGAGCAAGATCCTGACTCAGTAGGGATCGGAGCATGTTTATTGTTTCAGGGGGTTTCCCTGACACGTGGTATCAGAGCTTTTGGTTGGGTTACTAACAGGTGGTTTCAGATCTGGTAGTGTTTGTTGATTACAGGTTACTCACAAGGGTTTCTGATTGAGTGGGAGTATAGCAATGGCAGAAGGAAGTAAGCTACGAATGGAGAAACTGAATAGCACGAATGGTCTGATTGATGGAAAGAAAGAGCAGGTAAATAAAGATTGTTGGTTGGTTGCAGATCAACAGGGAGGAGCAGATGTTGTAGGGGATGTTGCACAGGATGTTCTGGATAAAGTGGAATCTTGGTTTACAGATTCTTTTGCCTCTTTCCATGCAGTTTGAAATAGAGCATCTTTTCATGGGTATGTCTTTGGAGACTTTGGAGAGATTTATTTAGGAGCTGGAGAGCCTTGTCAGATTATTGACAAAGGGGAAGTGAAGCTGAAATTGCAGATGGATGACACACAATGGTTGAAGGAAGTCATGCAGGTACCGGTCTTGGAGATGAGTCTAATTTCTTCAAGAAATTTGGGTGATGGGAGATGTACTGTAACTCTCACAGCGGATACACTTGAATTAGATGGTGGTAAGAAAGTAGGTATCCTTTATCTATCTACTTATATTACTGATTCACCTTCTATTACAGAGATGTGGCTTTGTAGGCTTGGTTACATATGTAGAAGGAGAATGCAGGTTCTGAAGCGAAAGACAAATGTTTTTGACAAGCTAAAGAACTAGAAAGCCTTGGTGTTCATGGAGGAGATGATGGACATAGATCAGGTGAGAGAACTGAATTATTCTGAGCAGAGCAAGGTTGATTTGATTAGGACTTTGATCCATGGAGAGCTCACGAGTAAAAAGTTATCACTCATAGACGAACACAGGTATAGGCGTCGGTCACACAGTAACCGACGTTGGCAATAGGAAGACCGACGTCGGTCATAGGAACCGATGTCGGTAGAAGGGATATCGGCGTCAGCCAGGGAGACGACATCGGCAGTCATGGTCAGTGCAGGGAACCGACATCGATTGGGAGCAGACTGGGAGATGGCCGAGATCGGTCACTGGAACGGATATTGGGCAGACAACAAGTCTCAAACGCTCATGTGGAGGTCAGAAAAGGTAAGTGAACCTCATATTCATTGTTCACCTTCTTTATATTACTTACTGATGGTCAAGAACCAGGAAGATGTGAAGAGGCAATGCAGGTAGAGTCCATATACAGTGGGAACTTGGCATGGATGAGGAGTGTGAGTCCTTGGAGAAGAACCAAATAGGTATTTGTTGGTAGAGTTGTCAGCTGGAAGAAAGCACTGAGAGACGGAATGGATTCCTATTTTAGAGAAGAGAGTGGATGGACACATGAGACAGAAGGCCAAGGTATATGGTCTTGAAGAAGCTGCATGATAGTGGTACAGGTTTTGACAGGTGGATGACTAAGCATGGCTTCAGTCAATGTCAGTGTAACTATTGTGATTTTGTTCTTACCAGGTGGATGATGAGTCACGACATTATCCAGTTACTGTATGTGGATGGTTTGCTAGCAGGTTTTGTACATACAGGGATTTGCTGAGCTAAAAGGTAAGATTAGTTCAGAGGCATGTCATGGAGAATTTGGAGCAGTGAAATTCTTTGGCATAAGAGACATGGAGATTTTATCTCCAGTGGGAGCTGATGTGAAGATGGTGTTGGCGGAGTTCAGGATGCAGAATCAGAAACCACACCAATGGCTGGACAGTTCAAGCTTAGCTTGAAACAGGGTTTGAAATCACATGAGGTCTATTGTAGATCTGAGTTTTCCCAATCAGTGGGGGTTGTCGGAAAGTATGGAGCCAATTCGGGGAAGGAGTACTGGAGGACAGTTCAGTGGGACTAGCAGCAGGGATTCTTGTTATGCAGGGTCAAGTTCTTCACTACATGGATACGTAGGTTCAGATGTGGCAGGTTACTTGAATGACAGGTATTGCATCACAGTTTGTGTGGTGGTTGGTCTTCAGGATTGATCTTGAAGAGGGATACAATCCAGGAAATAGATTAGACGGGCTACAGATACAGGTACAGGTGCAACTGTTTATCTCCAAGTGGGAGATTGTTAGGTTGTGGAGCTAAAAGCTTCACCAGGGTGCAAACATGAGAAGTTATGGAGGTTGCAGAAGAGTTGTAGAGTGTCACAGACACCGGCGTTGGTCAGGACAATCGATGACGGCAGGAGGGAGATAGGAAGGCAACCGACGTCGGTCATGGATCGGCCGGCGTCGGCACCCCCAGGCAGTCAGGGACCGGCGTCGGTCACCTGTGGTTCGAGCTGCGAGTATATTACGGGCAGTTGGTTTATGAACCAAGTGTTTGCATGTTTAGAGCTATTCTTAGACTAAGAGCTGCAGATTTAATTATTGTATTTTTGTCTAATTATTGTTTGGATGAGATCTATATATGGACTCATGATTGTATTGTAAAAGTGTGCTAGAAAGCCATAGAGCTTTTAGAGAGAGCTAGTGTAGCTCCTCCTAGTTCCAAAGGGGTGCTAAGTGTGTATGATCAGGGAGAGTTGCAAGGTCTGCAAGGTCAAGGAGCTGATCCACCGGGGTACTGGTTGAAGAATCATAAGGACTTGGTGAGTCAAGGACAAGGGTTCTTCAGGGGTGTAGAGACATCTACATGGTGAGTAAGGTCTAGTGATTTGTAGGTAGCAGCAGAGAGCATGAGATCTACTTGGAGTACAATTGTGTACTTGGTGAACTGGTGCGTGTTACTGACTGGTTGGAGAGGTGAACATCAATTCTGTATTGGAGTTGATTGTTGGGACTGAGAGAGAGAGGGAAGAAGGTCTTGAGGTGTGGCGAACCTTTGAGGTGGAGGAAGAAGTGACATCTTCCTTATTGTATATTCTTCTGAGTGATTATTAATACAATTGTGTATTGTCTCTCATATTCCTGTGTTGTTTCATATTTCTAGTTACTTATTTGATTCTGGTATAATTCCATGTTTAGTTGCTAATACAAGAAGTAATCACATGTGTTGTAATTGGTAGAGCAAGATCCTGACTCAGTAGGGATCGGAGCATGTTTATTGTTTCTGGGGGTTTCCCTGACAGATTCTTCATCACCTTTGGAGGATCTTGAGGACCATAAAAGTCCCCCTCATTCAAAACATTTATTTTTAAAGGACTTAATCTCTCCAAGGAAAGATACGAACTCAGTAGTCCCCTCTGCTTCAGCCACCTCTTCTGAGAAGAACCCAAAAATGGAATTATCTAGGGTATAAATTGAGGAACCAACAATGGAAGACAAATCCTAGCCTTGTGTTATTACAGAAGGCAAGGAATGATGGACAAAAGTTTAGAAAATGAAAAAAGGTAAAAATGTAGAGATTCAACCCTCCTGTATGTCCCTCCACTCAGGGGGATCCCAAGCTGAACCTCTTAACTCAGAGGGACCCTGAGTAGATTCATAAAAGATAGTTGCTAAAGGTAGAAAGTAAGTGGAAGCCTGATGAACATCTGTGGAAAATCTCCTAGTTTTAAGGATGTAAATAGTCTGGTTGGATTTTATTTGTTGATGTTTGTCTGAAATATTGGTGGATGCTTCATTGAAGCATCTGTGGTTTTTTCTTATTTGTTTGAGGTGGATTTAAACCTTTATTCATTTTAGCTCATTTTTAGTTTTTTGGCTAGTTGTTCTTGTGTTTATTTTTCCTATCCTGTTGTTGTTAGTAGAGGCATCCCATTTGTGTATCAACATCACATCTTTCTCTCCTTTATATTAAGTTCTAGGATCTTAAAAACCTGTAACCTTTACTGAATCAAATTAAAAAATTCATTATGCGTTTAAAACTAATAAGTCACTTTTTTAAAAGTGAACTAAAATAAATACTTGATTACTAATTATTCAAAGTTAGACCAAAAACATGCTCATGGATGTGGGTCTACTAAACACATCACCTAATTCTAAGTTATTCAATTTATCATGTAATTAAACTCAAACACACAACATAGAATAATTTTTCATTATATATTTTGCATGCAAATTCTACTAAAATTCATATAAATATCAATATTTTTTAGTAGAAGTTGATTGCATACTATCTTTAGCCTCACATTTGTTTACTTTATCCAATAAAAAAACAAAATCATGAAAAACTAACTTTCAACAATGCACACATCATCATTTTATAATTTCAAAACCAATGATAAAATAAACTATTTACCAAGTCAATGTGGAAAAAATAGAAAATTAGAACAACAATGTATGGCATCCCCTATTCATATCAAAATCTAATAATGTTTGAAACTAATACTATAAAATTAATACTAACACAATTTTTATGAAAAAATAGAATAAATTACACACACATAATATTACACAATACACAAGATTTCACATGGAAAAATATTACGAGAAAAAAACTCAACATAAAAACCTCCTTTACTATTGTATTAAATTATTTTTTTTGAAATACAATAATGCACTTATCTATTCTACTCTACCCCTATTGCATGTGCGATTATATATAGGCACATCAATAGGCAATTTCCTAAGTAGCCTTAGAATACCATAGGTACCAGAACTGTGGGCCAAAAATACAACACATAACATTTCCCCATAAAATTATGGGTCATAACACCACCCATATTATTATTATAGGTAAAAATACCTATGGGATCACCAAAATGTATATTTTTATGAAAAAAATAATAAAATACAAAGTAACACATGGAAATTATACAACAAATATCCAACATTCTCCCACTTTTTGAACACTTTATATAGGGTTCATAGATATATAATTTCAACAATTAATGGAATAATTCCTAACGATATTTTGTAATGATATAAATTTTAAATATTCATAGCTTTTGTAAGTGAATAAATAACATTCTTATATGTATCCACCTTCTCTAGCAGTATCTTTCTCTCCTCCATTTCATGAACAAAATGATATTGAACATCGATATATTTGTTTGATATTGATAGTCAAGATTCTTTGCTATAAAAAATTCACTTTGAATGTCATAATCAATCTTTATAGCCTTTTGAATGAAACCAGTAGTGAAACACAACTTTCTAATCTAGTTTGCTTTCTTTCTTGCATCAGTAACAACCATTTACTCACCCTATGTAATGGATACAATAACACTTTCATTTTTTTCATCATCTAACATATGGATCCATTGAACAAGTTGAAAATATATGAACTAGTAGATATATGGCAGCCAATATTCCAACCCAATTAAAATCCAAAAATCCACGTAGACTCAATGTCTTTCTTTAACCATGATTACCCTGATAGCATAGTGCAGAGTTAAACGTCCCACATAAATATTTGAAGACCCTCTTCTCCATATTAAAATCTTTCTTGATTGTATTTGACATAAATTTGATCACTACTTACACTACATGAGCAATATCATATCTAGTACAAACTATTTCATACACCAGATTTCTAATATCACTAGCATACAAGACTTGAGACTATCTTGGGATGTTGTTCAACATATAGTTTTTTAATAACCAAAAAAATTTTGCTCATAGGTTTACTTTCCTGTATCCTAAACCTTTGCATAATCATCTTAATATATTTTCTTTGATTTAACCATAGTGTTATGTTTACACAATCTCTTTTAATTTACATTTCCAAAAAAAAAATGCAACAACTAGATGCTTCATATAATACTAAGATGGTAACTGAGACTTAACTTGATTGATCATTTTCTTATTTTACCAATTAACAATATGTCATCTACATTCAACACTATGATAACAAAAAAATTATCTTCTTGTTTAAAATACACATATGAATTAACATTACTTTGTTCAATTCTAAGTTCCAACACATACTTGTCAAATTTATAATTCCACATCCTTGGTGATTGCTTCAAGTCATAAAGATACTTTTGAACATTACATACTAAATCCCAATTTTCCTTTACCTTAAAAAAATTAGTTACATCATGTATATTTCTTCCTCAAGCTCACCATGTATAAAATCTATTTTTATATTCATCTTCTCTATTTCAAGATAAAAAACAATAATAATAGATAAAAGAAATATAATTTAATGTATCATATCAAGAAGATAAAATATCTCAGTAAAATCAATTCTCTCTACTTGAAATAATCCATTTTCTACTAAATAAGCTTTATACTTATCTATTTTTCATTATATAATATACCTCTTCTTGAATACCTATTTGTAGCCAACATATTTTCTACTTGGAGATAATTTCACCAACTCCCATGTGGGATATTTATCTAAGTATTCAATTTCTTCCTCCTTGGCCTTCTTCCAAAACTTATTTTCATTTGAGACATGTTCATCCTTTATAGTCTTGGAGTCTTCATGAATAAATGATAAAATTGATAAAATAAATGAAAAATTAAAATTAGGAGGAATATACCTTAATGGTTTTCTTATAAATAGATATAATCTTCTTAAAACTGGAGTTTATAGTTTTTCATCTTCTAGTTCCTCCTCCTCTACTTCATTTATATATTCCTCTTGCAACTCACTTTCTAATTCATCTTCTATAGTTTCTTCAAATTCAAACACATATTCTCCCTCTTTTACTTTAACATGAAACTTTTTAGGTTCATCTTTTGGTTGTCCTTCATATTTTAAAACCCCATTAGCCTCTCTAAAGATAAAATATTGATTGTAAATAATCATCTTCATTTTTGGGTTTCAAAGCTAATATCATTTTACACCAATACTATATTAAATATACGCTTTGCTAATTTGATATCCATCTTACTTATTTTTTATTTTTGAATATACATATTAACATTACAACCAAAAATTAAAATATGTTTGAGAGAGGGTTTCTTATGAATCCATGATTCACATGGAGTTTTATTGATCAAGGATGATGCGGGTGATCTATTGATCAGGTAACAAGAAATCATAATTTATTCTCCCCAAAACTATATTTATAATCCTACTGTATTTAGCATACTTCTCATCTTATTTGTCATATTCCTATTCATTCTTTCTAAAACTCCATTCTTTTATGGTGTATGTGGATTCATCTTTTGACTTTCTATTCCACATTCATTAAAAAATTTATCGAAAGTATTGGATTAGTAGTATCCACCATTATCACTTCTCAAGGCTTTGATCTTCTTTTATATATCATTTTCAATAAGAGTCTTAAACTCTTGAACTTATTTAAAACCTCATATTTGTGCTTGATACATTAAACTCATATTTTTTAATGGAATAATCATCTATGAAAGACACATAATATAATGGATTTCCTAGATATGGATATTTTATAGGTCCAAACACATATGTGTTTATTAAATTTAAAATACCATTTGTTCTAATAAAACTATTGGGAAAATTTACTTGAGTTTGCTTTCCATATATACAATGTTCATATAAGGAAAATTCTAAAGAAAAAACAAAAATACCTTAAACCATACCTTTAGTTTCTAGTGTTATAAGGCCTTTCTATCCAATATGACCCATCCTATGATCCCAGAGCATTGTCTTTTCTACACGTAGTGTAAGATTTCATTCTTGTCCATTTCTATCCTCAATAACAACCAAGCTATTACACCCAGCATTGAAAATGTTTCCCTCAATATTAAACAATGTTAGAGTGTGGAGTCCTCTTTCCAATACCAAAAATCTATGGAGCATCTTGCATATTTCTTTTTTAAATATCATGTTCATACCCACATCATTCATCTTACTTATAGAAGTTATATTTCTATTCAAACTTGGAACCTGGAAAACACCAATGAAGGTTTTAATCCTTCCATATTTTAATGTCAACTTGACTTTTCATAAAACAAAAAAAATAGTTGGAGTTGTCTCCAAAGAATACATCACCTCCATTTATTTTTTCATATTTTAAAAATCACGCCCTATGGGGATTCATATAAAATTTGGAATCTAAGTCAACCAATCATGCATCATGGCATGCACACAAGCTTAATGCTACCAGGAATAGATCCCTTGAGTCTTCACTTGGGGTATTTATTTCCATAGATTTGGAATCATTAGATGACTTACATTTTCAACATGTTTAGATTTGCATTCTTTCTTAAAATTTTCCTTTTTACCATAATTCCAACATTTCCTCTTATATTTTACTTTAGTCTTAGATTTACCTCTAAACTTTGACTATCAATGCCTCTTTTTATTTCTTTCTTGTGAAAAAACTCTTAAAAAAAGGAATCCTTTGTTTGGTAATCCTCAAAATATTTGTGCCTCATTTATTTTTATAATAAGGCTCCTAATATATCCTCAATTTTTAATGTTGATGTAGTAATAATTATTCTCATAGCTAAATTATCACAATATACAAGCAAAGAAAAAAGAAAATTAATACACTTTTATTCTTTATCCATTCTAATTTTGATAAAAAAAATAACAACTTGTCATAGTATTGAATGAATTCAAATGTTCAGCCACAGAGTCGCCATCATTCATTTTCAATGATTATAATTTATTTTAGAGAAATAGTTTATATGTTCTAATTTATTAGATCCAAACTAGTCACGGGTCTTCTACAATTTTTTTACATCTCAACAAGTTCACTGAGGGCATATTTTACAAATGTTTTATCATTATATAACTATCCCTATTATTCATACTATAACAAGTTTCACTGTGCAAAAACTATCATTATTTACTCACTTACTTTCACACAAGTGTCTTACTGGATACTCGAGTTGTTGAATATGCTAATATTACAAATTTCTTATGTAGTTCAATTTCACTTATCCATTCATGCTTATCGTGTTTTATTATTTTATTCATGATTTATGTGTACTCTTATCTTTGGATTGCAAACATTTTAACATATCTTTATTTGCAACTATAAGGGCCTTATTGTTTGTTTCTATGGGTGTAAGTGTCATTTGAACATGTCCTTTGTATGTGGCACTTCATATGTTCTTGTATGTGCTCTTTGTGTATGCGTCATGGCCATGACTCTTGTTTGTTATTTTTTTCTCAGTTTGTGATGCCATGATAGATATCATGCATCTCTCAAGTTTGTTGATTATGTGATCCACATCATGTATCTTCCCT
Organism: Torreya grandis; assembly: GCA_037957365.1. NCBI lineage: Eukaryota > Viridiplantae > Streptophyta > Pinopsida > Cupressales > Taxaceae > Torreya > Torreya grandis. Next base: position 3,805,918 of record JARHVA010001018.1, read on the forward strand.
GAGTAGTTCTATTCAGTTTCACATACTCAATATTGATCATTTATTTATTGTGTTCCTAGTTGTTAACATCTATCTAGACATGACACTAAGACATTACTATTTTACTCTTATTATGAATATTATGCCATGATCTCCAATGTTATCATTATTACTCCAAATTTAAATATGTAATATAACATTATTGACATAAAATCTACAATGTCATGAGTTCATAATTCAATTGTATAAGATGATATTGATGTTATACAAGGAAATTAACTCTTAGGTTAGTTTAGCATACATTACTTATTTAATTATAGATAAAACAAAATATTAATAACAAATAGTATAGATAATAATGCAATATTTAATTCTCATTAAAACATTATACACAAATACATCGATTTATGTCAAACTTAGTCCTAGATTTAGATATATCAAATATTGAATGCTAGATGTTCTACCTATGATTCCTTGGTAAGACTAAATACAATACAAAATATCAATAGACATGTCTCTTCCTCATGACTATATAATTTGTTCTTCTCCATGAGATGTCATGAAGTAAAATTGATGTTGTAAATGATGTTTGTAGCTTTCAAATGTCACTATATTATTATAAGATTTTATGGTTTACTTTTATGCTCAATAATTGAATACAAAATCCCATAAACAAACATCATTCACATAATTTTTTGTATTTTGAGTTAAGTTATTGTGAAGGATTTAAAACCCACCTCAAAATAGAGGGCATACATAGTAGTTTGTCTTAGAGACTAAGCTAAAATATTTTAGTGCACAATCATTAAAATATAACATTTGCTTAGTTGATCAAATTTCATACTCAGTTTGTACTCAAAAATCATATTCAAACAACATCACATTATTTGGACTATAGCATAAGTCATAGCTATCCAAACCAATGTCTTTTCATCCTAAGTATAAAAATAAGGGTTTTTCGAATTTATTAGAATTATATTAAATCTATAAAATAATTTATAATATTGCTCAAAACTAGTTTCATTATACACAATATTATATCTGAATTTTTCTCAGATTGGGGGAATCATGTGTGGCATGTGTTCTAAAATATTATGCATTTTTATTCAAAAATCCATTTGATTTTACTCAGTTAAATAAGAATTGATAAACTTTGATATCATATTGGGAGCATGTGCACAATACATGATCACTTTCTTACTCTTGTTTTCATTAGTTCCATAGAAGGAATTGTAATTCACTTCATTCTCTATGTTATATACACCAGACTCTGATTATGCTATTTTGCACCATTTTTGCCATAGGTTTTACACTAGTTTACACCAAAAAATAATCTTATTTTATTTACAGTTTTTGATTCACCTTTTTGCATCAGAATGACCTATTGGTATTCATATAGGGATTCCTAGCTACTATATAACTTTGAGTTATGTGATTATGGATTCAAATGCATCTCAATTTCATAATAAAACTCTCCTATCAATGATGATAGAAGCATGTAGATTCCAATCCAATTTATTCAATGAAAATAAATCTCCAAGGGTCTTACCATCTCTAGTCACTAGTTTTACACCAAAAAACATAACGGTTTACCTACATGAAAAAGGTGTATTTGTTCCTTTTTATTTGATCCGTAAATTTTTTTATTTACTTTTAGATTTCCATAATAAGTACAAATTGGTGTATACATGTTTCATTTTAGGTTCACATGAAGCATAATTTTTCAACGTGTGATCTATATCCAAGCCTACTCAACACAGGTAATCTTAGGTATAACCCTCATAATTTTACTCTAGTACTTTCACTTTGATGCTTTACTAAAATAAAAAGGAATTTAATATTTTAAAAAAACACTTATGACCATCCTTTTATACATACTTAGCTCATGCTCACTTCCACAACTCTAAAACCATTATTCCTCTACTTATATATACAGACGATTCATATCCTTATGCAATTCTGATACTTTATATTCTTATTCCACATTCCAAAAAACCTAAGCTCATCCTTTTACTAATTCATACTTCCATCTTAGCTGTCTCTACTTATTAGAAAAGGTCACTCCTTTAGGAATATCCCACTTGCCAATAGTGTCTGGATCCACTAGTTTCATCCTCCCACTAAATAATGGATAATTGCTCAAATTCAAATTCACCTAATAGGTTACCCTATATGTTTTTAAATCTCCATCTAATTAAATTCATAAAATACCACTATAAAATCATGTTTTCTATTTTTTTTCACTGATTGATAAGAGGCTCCTATATTGAAAATATAAAAATATTCTAACTACACATTGAGAGGAAAACACCTATTCTTCCCATTTTGGAGTCCACATAGCCCAAGTATCCCTAAGCTAAGTCTTAATACATCTATAAGGTCACAAGTCACTATTGAAGCACATAATTACATTAAAATTACATATACATATAACATTACACCAATATTTTGCATACACCATTGTAGCATGGGAGAACTCAACACAATGGGTGTTAAGATCAAGCACAAATTCATCCACTAACCCAATTTTCCCCATCTACCACATATATTTTGCATTTTAAATTGAACTAGGGTTCCAAGTGAAGAATAATAAACACAAGAACTTCTACAATGAATCAAGTGACATCGATTACACACACATAACCTACAGAAAAAGGTGAACTAATCTAAATTTACACAAATGTAAAAAAACTTACCAGTTGTTAGTGCAACCTATATATGATAGCACATGATGACATTATCTAAATAGTGTGACCTTGTCCTAGATTCCAACGAATCCCTATTCTTGATTCATAAGACCATCACATAGTTATACAGTCGATCACATTATCTATGTTTTAATTCATGAGATCAAAGTTTCATCTAAGTAATTTGTCTTTTGTATTTTCCCCTTTTAGCATATTTAAAAAAATAGTAAGTTCCAAATTAGTCTTATTTAATTTATTTCATATCGTATAAATTTTAATTTTACTCAGTAGTTTATCATAATTAGATTAACACTTGTTTAATTAACCAATTTTTATAAAACACATGGGTGGAGACCCACTAAACACATCACTTAATGATTAGTTATTCAATTAATGTAATTAATCTTACAAACAATCTTAAATACACAAAAAAAAATAGTTTTCAATTTAATATTTTACATGTAAATTCCATTATAAATCATTTAAATTCCCATCTTTTGTAAAATATCCTCTATTTTCAACTGCTTATAAAGTAGAAGTTCATTTCATATGATCTTCAATTTGTAATTTTTGTTGTTGTATCCAATTAAAAAGAAAATAGAATCACACAAAACTTTCACTAACACACACATTTTAATTTTATCATTTTAAAACAACTGATAAAGTAAACTGTTTGGTACATCAAACTAAGAAAAATAGAAAATTAAAACAACAGTCTATAATATCATCCATAAGTATTAAAATGTGAGAATGTTTCAATCCATTATCAAATTGAAACTAAAATTTAAATGATCAAACAAAATTGATTTTCTTCACCTTCATTTGAAGATATTAAATCAATCAATGGAACACTTATGTCAGTATTGTACTTAGAATACTCTATCAGGATCACAAACATCTCAATCCTCACTAGTCCACCTAATTCATCATCATCCTCAAAAATGATCTTTTTCATCAAATGTGTTACCACATGTAAATTGAAGGGCTTATGCCATGTTTATGGCTTGAAAAGATATAATTTTGAGGATCGATAATAGTATTAAGAGCTTGATTAAATTTAAAAGCACCTTTTTAAAATGTAAATGAAATCTCACAAGATTTGACAATGGCTTTGATACAAGATGATAGATATGTAGAGTAAGGATAGTGTCTTTCATATTTCAATGTTGACGTTTTAACATAATGTGCACCAAAACAAGAATCCATGTCTTTAAAACAATTTATAATTTACTTAGAAACTTATATCAATAATAACAAATATATGGCATGTATATGAAGACCAAAAAAAATCAAATTGTTGTGCTCATATAATCGAGGATCAAATGATACTTGCTTATAACTTTGTTAATATCAAAGAATTAAAAATTTCTTGGAAGATTCTAGAGGAGAGAAAGTAATAAAGGTAGAAACCTCTAGAATCTCTTTGGGACGTTTTATCATGATTAGGGATGGATTAGATAGGTGATTAGGGGATTTTATATAATCTAGGGGGTAGGCTTGTAGGAAAGCCTAGGAATAGGCTAGTGTAGGTGAGTAGGTAGATCATGGAAATTTTAAATTCTTAAATAATGTATAAGTGGGGTTAGAATATAATTAAGTGATAAATGACATATTAGAATAAGGATTAATTGGCTTGTGGGGTATGAGGAAGGTTAGTGGATGAAGGCTGAAGAAGGGGGATGTTAGATAAACGACTAAGAATAGGATAAAGGGGATAAATTAAAGGGATTGATTAGAATAATTAAGGTGAGTGGATTTAGGTGCATACATATATCATAATAAAAATATGAAAATCATTCATATAGTTTTAAAATGGGATTAGAATGTAGCACATGTATCAATATTTTAGTGATATTATCTAGAGATATGATATATTAATGTATATGGATTGATGGAGATGTCGACATGTGGCACACATCGCCATTAATTAGTTATATGGGTCCAATATATTAGGACAATGGAGTAATTTATGGAATTAGTGTATTGGGTAATAGTAAGCTTACTTGGGATTAAGAGGTTACCCATCCATTGTTAATTAGATAGAGGTCTATATAAAGGAGATGATTATCATTGTAAATAAATGAATTAAGTATTGAGTCTTCTATTATAAGAGGATATTGGAGGTTATCCACTTGAAGAGAAATTGTGGAGTTATTTCTTTCTAAAAGAGTATTGTATGGTGTTGTCCTACCTTAAGGGTATTCTATATCTGCATATATTGAATATTTGGACATCTTGTTCCACCAATATCTATTGTGTTGTGTTGATATACATTATAATCTGCATGTTTTTCAATTATTATAAGTGTGGATCATAACAAGTGGTATCGAAGCTTCGATTTGGGAAATTTATGTGGAGTGAAACCCTTAAAATTTTGGAATCATCAATATATTTTAATATATTGTTAATTTTTGTATAAATTTTTTTAATGGATATGAATAATATTACAAGTAAGTCTTAGTAAAATAATCGAGCCTTTATCATCATTTTTGAGGAAGTTATTCATATTTTAGGGTTTGTACTCATTTCATCATATCTTCCTAAATATAAGGAACTTTTTGGTGAAATTTGTATTAATACTGTATTACAATACAAAAAAGCTACGAATAAAATTTTATATTTTTCTGATATGTCTGGAGTGAGTTATTATGATTTTTTTTCGTATATTCGCTCTATAGGCCGAAATTTGTGAAAAATTTTCACAATTTTTTTACTGAAGCTCCAATATCATAAGACGAAGCTACAGTCAAAATTTGGGACTATTTTAAATGAGTTATTAATATTTTAGGGTATTTCATTAACCCTAGTTTTTTTTGTAGATCATGAAGTTGCAAGTATTTTCAAGGGAGGATGATATTGATGCTAGAGAATGATGGATCATTTTTAAGGAGAATAATACTCAAATTTTTTTTTATGTCAAACATGTTTTTCTCTTTCTTTTTTTGGGCCTGCACAACATTGGTTTAATTAGTTGAGCTTTGTACAAAAGCATTCTTCATGGGAAGAGATGGAACAGGTCTGTCTAGATCGATTGGATATAAAAGAAAAAGAGGATGAAGAAGAGGAAGAAAATAATGATGGTAATGAAGAAGAGAATGAAGATGTTGAAGAAGAAAAATTTGTGGAAGAAAATAATGACAATGAGGAAGAACATGCAAGTGAAGAAGAAGAAGAAGAATTGGATGATAAGGGTTCAAATAATTTGGCTCCAAAGAAATCCAAGTCAATTTTTCAATTTCATGAATGCATTCAAAATAAGGTTGTTATGTTCATAAACCCTACCAACAAATATAACTTCATCAACATGAATGTGGCTAAGCATCTACATGTTCAAGCAAAAAATATCAAGGAGGTTCAAGTAGATGGTAAGAATATTCTAATGTTTGAAGATTTGAAGCTCATTATGGAAAAATATGTTTTGCATTCATATTTTTATGCTTTTAATATGGATGATGTGGATATGGTTCTTGGATATTCATGGTTAGAGACTTGGAGAACAATCAATATTAATGTTTAGAAAAAGTTCATGAAGTTTTGGTATAGGAAAAAGAAGGTCACTTTACAGGATATCATAGTGGGAAAAGAACCAATAACAGTCCAAGTAGATCATGAGGATGAGATTAAAATAGGTGATGAAGAGCATGAGAAAGATTTAGATGACATAGATAAAGACACACTACAATCGTAAATGAACACTTCATCTACTCAAGAGACAAAGAAGGAAAAGGTGGAAGAGGTAGAAGAAAAGGTGGATAATGTCAAAGTATTAGAAAACGTTGAGGTATATAGACACCCACATCATCATGAAAGGAAACAATCATGAAACCAGGTGAGGGAGTGTCATAATAACAATCATTTTGGTTATATAGGAAATCAGATTTCCAATCACTATGGATATGCATGGAAGTCAAAGAAGAAATACTATGGTCAAGTATGGAATCAGAGCAACACAATGGCCTATGGAACATGGAATGAATAGGGAAATCACTTTCAATATGCATGTAAGGATACCTACTATGGTCATGGTTGGAATTAGAGTAACGTACAAAATATGGTACATAGAATTAAAAAGAGGAATAATTATGCATGGATACCAAAGCAGTACAGTTATGATCATGAAAGAAATTAAAGGATCACAATGAAATTTGGAAATAAGTTTGAAGAGCTATCACCTGCCAAGATCACATACAGATGGCTAGTTGATAGAGATTGGAGACAAATGTGCAATGATTTGAAGCACACTTATTATTTGATTTTTTCATATGTTTCGAGGATGAAACATGTCAAGAAGGGAAGTAATAATATGTATCTAAGAATATGCTATATTAATGTATATGGGCTGATGTAGATGTTAACATGTAGCACACATCCCCTTAGTTAGTTATATGAGTCCAATATATTAGGATAATGGAGTAACTTATGAGCATTGGGATTAGGAGGTTACCCATCCATTATTAGTTAGATAGAGGTCTATATAAAGGAGATGATTATTATTGTAAAGAAAAGAAGTAAGCATTGAATCATCTCCTATTAGAGGATATTGGAGGTTATCCCCTTGAAGAGACATTATGAAGTTATTCCTTCCTAAAGGAGTATTGTATGGTGTTGCCTTATCTTAAGGGTATTCTATTTTTGTATATATTGAATATTTCGACATTTTTCTCCACCAATATCTATTATGTTGTGTTGATCTACATTATATTCTGCATATTTTTTAATTATTATAAGTGTGGATCATAACATTTAGATACACACTAATGATACTTGATACGAACTCGGTACTTACCTGATTCTAACATAATATTTACCTTGATACTTACCTAATTATTACATGATGCATACATGATACTATCTTCTCAAAAATTAATTTGAACATATGGCAGGTGAATCACATATCTGGAATTTTAGATACAATATAATTATATTAATTTCATTATAATTTGTCTTTATTTTCACTAGTTACTTCACATAATTATCAAAACTTCACTCAAAACACTCATTTTTCAATGTGTGTCAAATCCCCCACTTCACAAAATTAACATATCTTTGGTAGTAAATGACATGAAACCCTCTTACCAAATATTTTTCTTGCATATTTTATTTTTTGGTTGTGAGTTTCATAAAATAAAAAAAAATGGTTATCATTTATATTAGCCAATCAGCTAATGCAAGCATACTGTGATTTATGTTCATCGGTAGAATAGTACAAACACACTCTCATTTTTTTTACTAGTAGGATAAGACAAGTACATTGCCATTTATGTTAGCCAATAGGATATTATAATTACATTGTCATTAGTGTTTATCAATTGTATAATACAAAATACACTAATGAATTTGTCTTTATGTTCGCTTATCAATTAAAATAAGTTCATTGTCATTTATGTTAGCCTTTCAACTAATAAAATCACATTATTATTCATTTTTTTCCTTTAAATTACCTTTTCATTCATATATATTTTTATTTAAATTCTCTTACAGTTGGGTTTAGTTTTTTTATTTAGTTGTTTTACAATGGATTTTTTTGTAAACCAATAAGGATCACATATTCCTTTGCAAAGAATAGAAATATATAGGGAAAATTTTGTTCATCTTCTCATATTACCACAAATTAATATTCAACTAGAATTCACTCAACTTGGAATAAAAAATATTTTTTACTTGTGTTGCTCGTGTTTCCCATAGTGCTCATGTTGCCCATGGTGTTCATGTTTCCCATCAATAATAAAATGATATTGATCAAAACAACTTGGATAATAAATTGAAAACTCCAATATCATCAACAAATTCTAATATAATGGTTGAAAATATTTAAATGTGATTGATTTGAATTTCAATCAAACTCCATTCAATAGGTCAGGCCATCAAACTTCCTACATGATGGCAAGATATTAAACTCCATTCATCAACATGTCAGACCATAAAATCCCTTCATGGAGGACATAAAATCCCCTTCATGTTAGGCCATAAAACTCCATTCAACATGGTAGATCATTAAACTCCCTTTATGGTTGGTCATCAAACTCTATTTAATGTTACAGGTCATCAAACTCCATTCAACATGGTAGGTCATCAAACTAAAAACATAGACAAAAGTCACAAGATTCCATTATTACAAAAGTCTCAAATAGAAGTAGAAAAAAGAGTGAAAAAGATATTAAAAAATAACTTGATTAAGTATGTACATGAATTAATTTGGTTTGATAGGGATAGTAAGTGGAAAGATCTAGCATATTACTTCCAAAACATCTATGACACAATGAAAAAATGCATGTTCCCTTCTGAAGTTGAATGTACAGGAGATTTTTGGCCTAGAATTCACCACAACATACCCCTGCATAGAGATATGCACAAAATGGTTTATGATAGGACCTAACAATTCTATAGGAGTAAACTACACAATATGGGTTGCTACAACTAAAATCAATATTGAGATACTACCAATAAATGGATATATATAATGAAGGGTCAAAATAGCTTGGTTCATCTTAGTGCTTGTAGGGAAAAAGGATGCAGAAGAAGCAAAAAATTATTCAGGTTGTTTGGATAGGAAATGGAAGCCAAACTAACTGACACATCTTTACCATCCATACTCATAGATAGTATCATCTACACTTGAAAACCAAATTTTTTTTGGAGAAGTCATACACTTGTTCTCACTGATTTTTTGAAAGACATTGTAATAGACTATTTGAATGCATCATCCCACTAGGCACTTTCAAAAATAGTGATAAAGGATTGGGAACTATTATTTTCTTTCATGACATTGGCAAATTTGAAATGGTGTTTACTTAATTTTGGAATGAGAAATGTGAATGGTTTTTTTCAAAATTTAGTCCATTTTTTGGGAATATATAATGTTTTATTGGTTTATTTATTTATATTTATTTCTAGTGGTGCTTCTCATTTTGGGTTTTGGAAAATACACTTTGGCATTTGTGTTTTATATTTTTTACTATGATAATTCAATATTTTGGTAACTGTGCATCTATTTAATGGAATTTGAATGTTGGAACGTCCACTTCGCATTTTTGTGTTTCAAAATGGTATTTGGCTTTTGTATATTCTAAATAGCAAGATTGCATTTCGTAAATCACAAAAACCTCTTTGGATTTTTAGTTTTCCAAATTAAACTTCACATTTTGCATCCTTCAAAATGGTCTTCGGTAAATGGTCTTCACAATTTGCACATCATAATTTACACTTTGACTTTTGTGCATTGTAAAATACACTTCAGCATTCCCATGTTTGCGAAAAGGTCTTCGAGGTTTACATCTCAGAATGCCCCACTTCAACGTTTACATGTCAAGATTTGTTCTTTGGCATTTGCATATCAACAAATGGTTTTCAGCTTTTTAGTTTTTCAAATTACACTTTGGCCAAGCACCCAAGATTATGCCACATGGCATAATCTCGATGACTCGACTATGTGGAAGGATGACTGGTCCAAATAAAATTCCTGAATAGTATGAGCTCATGAGATTATGACACACATCACAATCTCGATAACTTAGCTATGTAGGAGATTATATTAATAATATAAACATCAAGGAGGTGCCCAGCAACCCAAACACTCATGATCGGGCAAATTAGCACAATCTCGCGGACTCTCTTGCGAACACCAAAGTCAACATGAAAGAATTGGTTTTTGAGCGATCGACACATGGCATGTGCACAAATACGAGATAAATTTTGATGGTCATGGGGACGTCACCTAAAGATTAAACAAATAGTTCACAATTTAATCAACTATTAACATGTGGCATCCCAATCATCCTAGGTTATTTAATCACATATCGCTCGAGTGCTCGATTGATGTATAAATTATTTTTCCTTAAAAAATAAACCACCTAGGCTTATTATCTGTAAATGCATGGTTTATGAACCAATTTGAATGACCAAACAAATTTGATTGAAGATATTAGAAAGACTATAGGCCTTTTGATTGTTTTGCACATTTAGATAGATGTGATTTATTTGTAATAATTCCAACTAATTTTTTATAAGTCCATTTAATTATTGATAAAACTCAATTTATTTTAACTGAGGTGTAAGACGGGTATATTAGAAATTTAATATTTTAAAATAATTTAGACTTATTACAAAATACATAATTTAGATAGATGTGATTTAAATACATTAGATAGATGTAATTTATTTGTAATATGTCCAACTAAATCTTGATACAATCCAATTTATGTTTGATAGTTTTCAAAAAATTGATTACTAATTGTTTCTGATTATTTTAAATAAGTTGGACTTATTAAAAATACATTAGATAGATGTGATTTATTTGTAATAAGTCCAACTAATTCTTAAAAGTTCAATTCTTGATAAAGTCCAATTTATTTCTAATAATTTTTTTTAAAAAATGATTATTGATTATTTTTTATTATTTTAAATAATTTAGACTTATGACAAATACATTAGATAGATGTGATTTATTTGTAATAAGTCCAACTAATTCTTGAGAAATCCAATTAATTCTTGATGAAGTTCAATTTATTTATGATAGTTTTCAACTACTAATTATTTCTGATTGTTTTAAATAATTTGAACTTATTACAAATATATTAGATAAATGTGATTTATTTATAATAAGTCCAACTTAATCTTGATACAGTCTAATTTATTTATGGTAGTTTTAAAAAATTTGGACTATTGATAAGTCCATATTATCTAAAATAGTCCTTAGATGGAAGAAATGAAAAGTCTTAGAACTTGAAAAATGTAGAGATTGAAATGTCATCCAAGCTCTTTGTAATACCCTAAAATCCCAAAAAATTAGTGGGTCTAGCATTGTCTAAGTCCACACCACCTACTGTAATACCCTAAAATGTTGAGCTTGAAATGTCTTCCCATCACTTGAAAAATGTAGAGCTTGAAATGTCATCCAGGTTCTTTCTGATGCCCTACATACATTTGATGTAGCTTACAATTTTGATGCAACTTAAAAGGGTCACCTTTGATTTTAAAAAACACAATTGCATCAAGGCCTAACACAATTTTCAAGTCTCAGAATTTTTCCCCTCTAATACTTCAAAATTAACAAATTCAAATATTGGAAAAGTGAACCATGACACAAAAAACCTAATGCACTTCTTGACATAAAAATTTTAGATGCTTGTTATGTCAATAAATTCTTAGCCCAATTTTTGTCAAATCAAATAACACTATAACTGACTCACTTCACCTCCCTGATGTAAATTACACCAGACAAACTTTTATGTCAAGCCATTAAAAACATTTATAAGTTAAAAATGCTCTGATTTAGACCCAAATCCTAATGTGAAACCATGGAAATCTATTAGTGCATCAAAATGAACTACAACACTTGTCTATTTATAGGTGATTGAATTCAAATTTAACAATTTTAGTGCCCATCCCGACTTCCAATGGATAAGACTTGCAAAATGGGAAAAGGGAGATATGGGTACACCCAACTTAAAGGCGACCTATAAAACAAGATAAGCCCATTATAAGATAGAGGGTGAGAATTTTGGAAAGCTACTTCCAATAGATATAACCTAAAAGAGAGAGTAGGGATGGGGAAGAAAGGGGCACTCAACTTAAAATGGACCTAAAGAGTAGATAATCCTAAGACAAGATAGGGTACGAAGAATTTGGAAAGTTAAAAGTTAACAAGAGGACAAATATTTCTCGATTTGATCTAAATTATTGATACATAGACAAATGTACCCACATTCATAAAATAATATTAAATAAAAGACCAATGAACCATTTTTATGAGCCTACACTTACATAACCATAGATCCCTGTAAAATAAGTGGTGCAAACAACTCCACCCTACCGTGATATTTTCCCAAAACATTCCCTTAGTGAGAGAGTGATAAAGGTCCTCACATGCACCCTTAATCATGCCCACACCCAAGGGTATGAACCTAGATAGTTTGGGTGAAAATACTAGTGTTGAAACATGGTGATCCAATGTTAAATTAATCGTACAGTCTACAACTCATTTGGCCCCACAACACATGGGATATAGAGATTTGTATAATGAAATTCTTAGGATTGAATATCCTCAATACCAATCTTAGAATAAGAATTGTTACCACCATTTTTTATATCAGCAATAAAGATTGATTGTCAATTGGGAACCCATATCCAAGTGTAGATGCAAAAATTAGAAAGATCCAACACAAGCCTTTTTTATTTGATAGGGTGAACGCTTTTGGAATCGGCACTGGGGCACAACAAGAGGCCTAGTCCCTGAAACAAACAAAAACATGAAAGCAACAAAGAAACAAAAAACATCCACCAAGAATGACAAAACCCCACCCACAAGGGAACAAGACCTACGCTTTCAAAGAGGCAAGAAACAACAACAGGTCACCAATCCTCTACCTATAGACAACAAAAACATAGAGAGGGAACCAAGACCCAACAATGAAACTTTAGCCAATCTACCACGGAAGAATGTAGAAAGAACAAAATAGGAGCGGAAGCCAACCGAAGGAAGCCCAAAAAGAGCATCACAATTCTCAACCAACCATAGGTTAGGGCATGTCTTCTCTCTCACCTTGAAAGAAGGTCCTTCATTATCCACTAGGATCCATCTCTCACCAATTCTTCTACCTACATCCTTAGCCTTTCCACCTCAGAGCGTCTGCCATTCTTCTTTGAAGTGGTGTCCACATCAGCTTTGAGTTTCCCAGTTCACTTCGGGGGAGGGACAAAAGTAGGGGAGAGGGGGGATGGCAAAGGAGAAGAGATGGGCAGCAAAATGTGGCAACCCGAAGGGGTAGGAAGGGACTACAAGTTTCGAGGGAGGGAGAAAAGTAGGAGAGAGTGGGTGGGCAAAAGGGAAGGGATGGGCTATGAAAGGGAAACAAGCTAAGAAGGATAGGAAGGTTTAATGGGCGAAGGGGAAGAATTGGGGAGCCAAAGCCAGATTGTTCCCCCTGGAGTCCTGACTATGAGGATCCTCCTTCTTCCAAACAAGCAGAGGGGAGGAAAGAAAAGACAAACGGATCATGGATGAACATGCTGCCACCTTATGACCTAGGAGGTTGCCCCTGAAACAATAGAACAAAAGCCCTTCGTAGTTGAAGTATTATGTCCACCTGCCCCTAGAAGAGGACAAAGTCACCAAATGAAAAAGAGGTTTTGAAATGTCAACAAGGGCGCAAACTCGCACAAATCTACCAAACAACGAACCACAAGCCTTGATAACAACTAAACCCTTTTTTAGATTTAACCATCTATATGAGGCTTTGATTCCAAGGTTTTAAGGCTACTTACATGAGGCTTTGGTTTTCTAGCTATATTTTCGTAGGTTTTCTCTAAATTGATTAACTTTGTTAATTTTTATGTACTAGGGTGATAGAGGAATTCACCTTATAGCCCTGAGCAGTATTAATTATCAACATCCACTTTATATATGAGAGCACTATTAATTGTTGAGATCCACTTTATACACTGAGAACTATCAATTATCGAGATCCACCTTATAAAACGAGCACCATTAATTATCGAGATCCATCTTATAAATAGAGCACTTATATCTCATCGAGAAAAATGAATCTAAATTGAATGTGAAGAAACCAACAATGTTTAAGTTGTTTGGAATTGTTGGTTTAAGAATATTAAAAGAACTTTTTAAACACACTTTAGAGGGAGGGTTTTTGAAACACGTTGATCTAAGAGGTATGTTCCAACAATAGGATAAAAAATCTTCTCATATAGGGATAAGAAATCTGTTTCAAGATTTATTTATTTATTTATTAGTTGGTTGGTTAGTTTTTTAGTTTTTTTTTAAATAATATGTTAATTGTGAGGTGGGCAGGCTTACTCTTGGTTTAAAAGATAAGGAGGGTTCCGTCGTGAATCAAAACTTTGGCAGTCGCCTTATCTCCAGCTGTGGATAGCCTTATCATTTATGGGATTTGAACATGATCGTTATACCACAACCCAAGATCCATCTGAAATATTATTTTCCGATACAAACTCAGACAGATTCATATATTATTTTTGCGTTTAGGGAGTCTTAAATAAAACGGGATGAAACAAGTGGTTTGGTGTAACGTCTCACACACGGTAAGTGTAACAAAAACAAACTGCACCAGCCGGGAATCGAACCCGGGTCTGTACCGTGGCAGGGTACTATTCTACCACTAGACCACTGGTGCTATTGTTGATTATGTTATCTAGAGTTTATTTTAGTCTTATAATTTGATACAAATTGTTTTATAGCCGTGCTATCCCATGGGATGTGCAAATTTTTAGTTTGAATGATACAAAATTATACGCTTGGGGGATAAATCTTAAAAAGGAGCTCTGAGGGTTTGTAGTTTATAATGAATTTTACTATCTAGGAAAAATGTCATGGGAGTTGAAGGATATAGGGTTAAGGGAAATAGGTATTTGAATGGAGACAAAATAAAAATTTTGGCCAGGTGAAAGAGAGAATAATCAAATAGGATTACTCTAAAGGTAGTTTTTAAGATATTTGTACTCATCTTTGAATTTCGAGCTATCGATCAATTATATTAGTGTGCAAGGATTCTCCACTTTTGGTACTGCAGAGTGTCCTGTATGCATGGATGGAAACAGGGAAAACTCTGCCTTGTGCTACCAGCTTCACCCTGCCATCGTTTCGCCTTCCATGGGGAATCCCAGCTAATTTGCTAGTGCTAAATTAGTCAAGCCAAAAGCTAAAACAATCCTTCATAAACATCAAGATTCCAGACCTGAAACAAAAGACGACTTCATCGATGCCCACCTTGGCTGTCAAGACCTAAACCCCTGCATAATCAACATTCCAAATGAATTGTATCATTTGAGATGAGACTCTTTTCGCAGGAGAATTATTATAATAATTTTTGAATAATATTACTTATGGAGTTTTGGTTCCAATCTGGTCTACTTAAGATACAAACATTGTCAATAGTGTAGGTCATCTCAAAATAACCTCATAAATAACTGTTATATATTTAAATACTCAGAGGGCAAGAGGTCCCACATAGCAGGCCCACTCTCTAAACAAATTATTAGAGGGAAGGAATGCTGAATATACCCACTCCTTCGAGCTTCTCAGAGTTTAGCTTCTTTCCCCATCTTCAACTAAGGACCATCACAAAGAATTAGAGCAAATAGAGGCAACATTGGTAGCCAAATTTGGGTCAAAAACATGGCAGTGGATTATTCAAGACCATGCTGATCATTTGAGCTTTTGATACATTTATGAGTGCACCAAACATGACAGATCCGTTCATTTACAACAACAAATATTTTAATAGAGCAGAGGAAGGAAAACTAAATAGGTGGTTTGATTCGGAGGGCAAATCGAGATAACAAAGCAATTATCACTTACAGTTCAAAACAGCAAATCCATACCAGAAATGGATTAAAGGGCATCAGACCTACAGCAGATCCACTCCCAAAACCATCATACTTTCATGCAACAATTATGTTGTCATCATAATTTCTTGTCTTTGTCAGAAAATGCAAAGAGCTGTGTAGGGATAATTCATCTGAGGTTTAGCCCGGTGTCTTAGAACTTATTCAGCTCTAATTTGAACACGGCAAACTCCCTAGTCCTCATATATTAACAACAATTATAAGACTGATATGATTTTTAAAGTAGCCGCCGGACCCAATTCTTTGCTAGTTCACAAGCTGGCTTGTAATTGTGTGTTTACAAAACTGTAGTACACTTCTATAGACACTTAAAAATAGTCCATAAACATTTATTAGTCATTAAATTGCATGATTTTCATATGTTTTAATACTCGTGGATTGTCAATTTTTGATGGTTCACGACTCTTTTCTTAGTCCCCTCTATCTCCTTTTTGCGCTCACCGTTGAATTCCCCTTTGTTTGGTCCCCTTTGTCTAGAGCATACATATGCACCTGGGCGTTGTCCCAATCATCCATAAGCTGTTAGATGTGTTTTTGTAAGCCCTTTTGGATGGAATGTACTCATTCTCCAGTGCCATCTTTTTGTTTGTTGACCATTGGAGACTGATTTGGGCACCAATATGGCCATTATTTGAATTAAATTTGTATATAAATATACATACATTCTAGAAAAGAGCAAGAATTCATTGATGCACTAGAGTTCACATTAGAGATATTGCAAAACACTTGTTTGCATGTTTGAATTATTGCAACTATTGATGTATGTTGATTTTGATATTTTTACCATTGAGGAGCTTGACAAATATCAAGATAGTTTGAATATTCTCTAGTATAACGAGTGCTCCAAAACACATTTTGTTTTCCTTATGATTTTCAAGTATTGCAACCCAATTAGAGCAAGAAGAAAACTTAGTGTTTTGTAGGTGATTAGAGCAAAGGCACAAGATTTTGAGCAAGGTTTTTTAAGCCCAAACCTAGGTGAACATAGTCATAAAAAAGTTTGGACATGTCTAAATTTTTTTCTAGAGTGTTTATATTGTCCAAACATTGTTTAGAGCATACATACGACCCAAAAAACATTCTATGTTCAACACAATTTTCTCAAGTCAGCATTGTCTTACTTTTGGATGCACATTTTTACTATTAGATCTTGACAATTGTCACTAGATCTTGCGATATTCAATACATCCCTTAACCTAGCGTGCCACCTCATTTTCTTTGGTTTTGGAATTAAATAATTAGGTTAATTACTATTTTATACGTATATTTAACCCAATTAAATGTTTATGGCTATTTGTGTTGCAATTTAATTGTAAATTCATTTATTTGTATTACATTCAGTGAATAGTGCTCTCTCACACCCTTCTAAGGTTAGATCTTATTCCAGTTTACAATAAATATGGTTTTCTTAGGGATAATAACTTTCCATACTCCTTTAGGACTTCACAAAACCCTGATTTCTTGGGCTTTCCCCCTATAGTTTGATCTTATTTTACATAGGGTCAAATATAAATTTATCTAATTTTCTAGGGTTAATTCCATTGCATGCTCTTATATCCAATAACCCTAGATACCTTGTGTTTTATTTTCTTAATCTTAATCCCTAGGTTCATTTTTTTTAAAAATATATCAAACCTTGGCGTAATTGTAATGGCTCATCCTTTTGATGTGTTTTTCATGATGATATAAATTCTTCTATGATTGCCATGTCTTTTCATAATGATATAGAATATAGTGATTATGATGATAATGATAGTGAATATAACATTGATAAAAGATTAGAAAAATTAAGCTTTACTCTGGTGGGTCCAAGTGAATATACAAATGACATGGGTGTATTTGGTGTTAGTCCCTTTACTTAAGCCCAAACATGTTTATGGAAAGTCAAATTTTGATAGGAGAGAAGCCATTAGTAAAGAAAATAATTGTAGCCTCACACAAAGTAAGCTAGAAAGATATAGATTTGGACTTTGATGTGCACAACAATTTCTTTCTCTTCAACCAATTGATTCCTTTGTAGAACTTGAGAAAACTTTAACCAACACTATAAGCGATGGTTTTGATTCAGGTTCGTGTTCTCATATTATGGCCGATGTTTCTTCTTTGAATTCCAATGATGATAATAATGTAAATGTTAAGACATCTCAAAAAGATTATTGGAATGAAAATGAAGAATATTTTAATCAAGAGGCTTACTTAGAAGAATAAGATAGATTTAATAATATTAATAAATATGTCATAGACAACCCTAATGAAATACCTAAACTTGTAAATATACTAAAATAAGTTGCAATCAAAATTTACCATCTCATAGAATCATTTCTCAGTTTTATTTTAATCCTACTCAAGTTTTTCTTGTTATTCATGTTACTTCTATTGTTCCTTCCATTTCTAAACTTTTTATTACATCTCAAATCCCTCAAATTCCTCAACATGTTTTTGCTTCTCACATTCTTCCTATTTCTCAACACATCCATATTGTTTCTCATGTTCTTCTAATTTCTCAACATACTTTTATTCTTTCTCATGTGTCTCAAAACTATTCAATTGCTATTGTTCCTTATATTTCTCAACAAATAATTGCTTATAACCTCAAATTGCACCACATGTTGTTGATCTTTATATTTTGTAAAATTGTTCTATTCAAACTTATCCCACTTTTACTTCCATTCCAAATCCAACTATAGCTACCATGGTGCACGTATTGTGTAACTTGGAAAAACAAAACAAAACTCTTTCTCAAGGTTCTCAAAGGCCGACTAGTAGGGTCACTTTGAATGATATTCTCTTCAACCCTTTCGCTCATAAGTGCTTGCACACTCTAAATTATTAGTTGTTAAAAATAATGGAGTTCCTTGTTATGCATTAGTGCATTTTATGTGTCTTATTTACACTTTTCTCATTGTGATAATTCATTAACTAATCTATATCCAAGGAACTTGAAGGATAAATCACTAATTGGTTTTATGTTTTACCACGTAGATCTATTCAACATTAGCAGATGATTTCTTAGCCCATTTTAAAATCAATATTTATTGGAAGGTTACATTTATGGAATTAGCTCAAATTATACAAGAATACATTAGCACATTATAGAATATGTGCTTATTTTTAAGACTATGGTTACCAAGATGAGTAATAAGCCACACAATAATGAGATTCAAATTTTGTTTGTCGATAATTTGCATTCAATTATTTAATAAAAAATTATGTTCAATTCTTATTTTTATTTTGATGAGCTTTATCTTATTTTTATAGAATGTGTTATCTAGCTCTTTGATGCAAATATCCTTAAGTATTCTCCTATGCTTCCACATTTCCAAACAAGTCAAGTTTTAAGACTAGAAGTGATGATGGCAATGTTCCAAACAATAATGACCATAGAAATGATGTTAGTTTCATAGATCAATGCTCTCAAAGGATCATTCTCACTCAACATAAAGGGTGTATATATATATATATATATATATATATATATATATATATATATATATATATATATATATATAACTAGGCTTAATTACCACCCACAACAAGGGTTAAAGATATTAATTGATTATAATGTGATTACTCTACCTCCAATAAGGGAGTTGAATAGTTCAAAATGCTTGCCTATATATTATGACCTTAGTTCATTTTTTGGTTATAATAGATTCCTAAGACATTCAACAATTTATTACATAGCTTTAATATATAAAATGCAAGATATTATTAATAACAATCAAATTCAATGGGTGGAACAAGTAATAATATGAATGCATTGGTGCTTCACCAGGTCACAACAATCAAACAAATGACAATTAAAAGTTCCATATAGTAAACAAATCAAAGTATAACATTGTGTCAATGGACTATGAAACACACCCAATTGATGTTTTTATTGGTGAAATTAATTCAATTAATATAAATAAATCCTCTCACCAAATTGTGTTCGATGAGAGTGATATTTTAAGTAATAGCTCATACAATATCCCTCTATTTATGGGAGCATTCATAGATGGAAAGTAACTCTCAAAAAATTGTGTTTGATCAGAGTGAGATTCTAAGTAATATATTATACAATAACTCACTATTTCTTAGAGACTTAATAGATGGAAAGTAAAAAGATGGCATAATGGTTAGCAATGGCTCAAGCTTGAGTATATGCATCAAGGAATTTATCTATAGTCTTGGATGTAGTACACTTGATATAGCATATACTTTGAAAATTATTATGGGATATGATGGTATTGGTAAAGATCATTTTAGTTGTATTGTATTGACTATCATAGTTGGTCTAAAGACAATTTAAATCATATTCTATGTGGCACCCAATAATGGATTTTAAAATATGTTACTTGGTAGACCCTACATACATCTAATGAAATCAATCCCCTCTCCTATGCAATGATGACTAAAACTTAGATAGAAGAGGCAAGACATTAAAATTCATACAAAAATAGAGTTTCTAACAAATCAAGAGAGCATAAGGTGCAAGTCCAGAATTATATTCAAAATAAAATTTAAATAAGGCAAAAGATGAAACCTATAGCCACAAAACAAACAAAAGGGTATAAATATGTGCAAATATAAATGTTACTTGTAAAGAAGATGACACTTCAAAGGATGACTTACAATGGCTCAATTCTTAGGTGCCTCAACACCTTGTATGTAAACTTGATGCCCATGATGCTTTTTATAATTCTAATAAAATTTATGACTCTATTATTAGTTAGCCTTGATCATACTAGTAATGTATTATGACTTTTTATGCTATGAATTAGTATTTGTGTCATTCATTATTTTTCTACTTTGATTGAAATATTTTATACCTTATGACTATTTCATGTTCATGTCACATGTTTGTACATAGATAGAATCAACAATTCACTTCTTATTCATATATGGTATTAATAAGATTGAAAAGTAGATGTAGATTTTATTTTTTAACAACTAATATCATTTTGATTATGGCTTCATAATAGGCTGGGGCACAAGGGATTCACTAAAGGAGTATAAGAATACCAAATGCATGCATATTGGGGATTTTTTAATCACCTAAAATCAATACTAGTATAACATGGCATATTCAAGGGTGTAGGGGTATTAAATATAAGTTTATAAATTATGTATTGATGGTAAGGCATGGGAGGTGGGGAGAATTTGGGTCAAAATAGGTGAGCATATACAAAATTTGAAACCTATAAATTTATTACCCTCCCACCTAATGCCTCTTAATGGTGTATTTTAACATGTCTTTGATGACAAAGTTCCATTACCTTTGGCTTCTACATGTCTTCCAGATCTACTTATGTTGGAAGAATCAAGACTTGTATTTCTCAAAATATGTTGATAAAAACCACTATTCACCATGAAGTCCATATTATCATCTTAAATATGGTTTTCTAATATTCTTTAAAATCATTTTTAAAAAAAAATATTACATAGAAGATGAAGTGAGAATGTAGAGGATTGGGAGGATAGAAGGTGCATATACCAACATATACATATTATAATACCACATAATGATTGAGATGGTAGGCATGGGTCATACTCATCATGTCTCCCATTTTATTTTGGATGAACTACTAGGTTAGATGAAGACATGTGGCTTATGAAGCCTACGGGAAATGATGGAAATTTGTTGTTGTTTAATAATTTCCATAGGCAATGCATTATGAATAACATATTCTAAGATGAAATTAATACATGCCCCAATTAGAGAGAGAGAGATGTTGATGGAAATAGAGGCCTCTTACTCATGGAGAATGTTGGCTATAGAGGACTTCAAGTCTTAAAAACATTCAAAATGGAATCTAAATGTCTTTTGAAAGCAATCTATAAACCAGCTGAAGATAAATGGTATGATCGAGATATCTTTTTATAGGAATACTTTTGACATATCCTCAAAATTATTGAATTTTTTTCCACTATCACTTGAAGATTTGGCCTTGTTGGTGCATTTGATTTTTTTTATTCTAATGGAAATTATTATGCCCCAAACCAAACCCAAACCATTTTTAGTAGATTTTATTGTTGATGAGAGCTTTTTATTTATCACGAATTTTCTTTCAACCCTATCCATTCAAATGTCTTTCCTTCATAATTAAAATGCATAAACAATTCCTATAAGTTCATCTCAATTGTGCCTAATGTGGTGAGCCATTGGACTCCCAACACATTATATATTCCCCCAGTGGGAGTGGAAAACATAGAGTTATTCAACAAGGAGTCACCCATCTCAAGTTTAATAATATGAAAATTTCCTAAACAGCTAATTGCATCCCCATCCATAATCATGACCTCAAATTATGGATTTGGATAAACAAAACAATTCAAACATGTATCCAACTATTTTTTATTAAATTGTGAGTACTTCTTGAGTAAATTATTACTTTCATCCTCTGATTTTTAAGAAATCCCACTACTGTGAGGGTTTTTTGGGTACTAAGACTTGAGAGTGCATGATAAGATATAATCATAAGTTAATATTTTGATTCTTTATTTGGTCCCTTTGTAGTCTCAACTTAGTATTATTTTTATTCTTATTCTTTAGTTGTTGCTTCAATGTAGAACACTCTCTTTTGTGGACACTTACATCCTTTATTGTATTTGTTGTTACAATCAAAGCATAATCATTTTCCCATTTTTTATTCAATTTATTAAGGCACTAATCAAGCTAATTTAGGAAATGATGGTGTCAGGGTGTTGTGATCTATGATACTATTGAATGTTTATCTCATGGTGGCCATAAATTTTTCCTCTAACTTTCATACCATGATAATAGACTTAGAAATAGTAAGGAGATTAAACAAGTGTACCTTATGTTGAATGTGGTTCTTGATTTTGCCTAAAACCAATTTGTCTGAGTTCTCCTCCATAGAATTCTCCACTTTTAAGGATAGGGTATGTGTTTAAATTGATTTTGGATTTGGTAGTCTAAATAAGCCAAAATATTGAGTCTAATCAGATTGTATAATATATTTCTAAATTAAGCAAATTTGATTCTAATAATAGAGCATAAATGATTTATTGTAATTTAATATTTATGGAAATGACCTAGAAGAATAGGTTACTTAGCTTATTTAGGCTCTATGGTAATGTAAAGTCATAAAAAAGGCTTTGTAGGGGCTCTATGTTGACTTAGATTAGGAAAAAGACTGTGAAACCTACTGGGATGAGTCTGACGTTGGGTGGACACCTGTGATAATCACATTCATCTTTGTGTATTGGATTCATCTAATATAATTAATACAATATGTGATAATTGGGATTAATGTGCCTCCACTTTTAAATATCTCATATATATGGAGATTTCTTTAGACATGTGCGAACAACATTTTTTCCTTTCTCTTTGCCTCAAAACCCTAACTTGCACACTTGAGACAATTGTGACTTGAAAAAATGGTTGGGTGGTATGGGTTGAGCTAACCTCAACCAACCCCAATTAGTGGATGAGCATTTCTTACTCCAAAGAGGGATCAAACTGCATGTCTTTATCCCATGTAGCTACATGTTTGCAATTAGTGTAATGCTAGCATGTTGTGCAATCATGTGTATGGATTTCAACACTTGACAACCTATGATTTCGATCTTGAATTAATATTAAAAATTTTCTTAGGTATTTTTAATTTTAGGGAATTCATATTTGGAAGCTTTAGGTAAGTTTCTCTCAATGTGCAAAAGGATAATAGATGTACTCTTGATATGTGCTAGATAGGAATAGGATTAGGCTAAATTTGTTTGTATAGTTGACTCTTTGTGTAATTTACCTATGAAGGGACATGCAAAACATATGGGTTGACACATATAAAGGATTTTAATTTTGTAAAATATTTATCAAATGGTGGAGGGATGAATCCAACCAAGGCAGATGGCTCCATTCACTAGATTTATCTAACTATGGCTAAAACTATCTAAAAATCAGGAAACATTAATATGAGATCATTAAATAGTTTGATTATGATAATAAGTTGTTCATATACATCCTAGGGAAATTATGTGTATTAGTAATAATAATTTAGGAAGGTTGGTCCCATAGATAGGAGAGTGGTTAAGAGAGAGTGTGAGTAAGATTCAATTACGTGCACACAAGTTATGTATACCAAAGCTTGGTCAAAAATGAAATTATCATATGTCTAATACCAAATATGAGTGTATAAAATTTCCCATCCTTTTATCCTAGTAATGGAATTACTAGAGTAAAAAGATACAAGGCAATACATAAGTGTAACTTTGTAGATGTGTTCAATAAGGGCTAAGTGTTGTGCTTGCTCCATACACAACCTATAATGAAACATGTATAAATTAGGTTTCACTTATGATATAAAATCTAAAGTAAAAAAATTGAACATAATTGAAATTGAAATAAGAAGGAATGATACACCTATATGTACATGAACCAAGTTGTCTTATGGAGAGAGTGGAGAATGGGGTGATTATTCCCCTTTGAGATGATAGTGTTAAAACCATGGATTGAGCTAAATATTCCAAAACCCTCATAGTAGATGGATAAAAAATTATAAGTTAAGTCACATAGAACCTCAACCACATTAATCATTATATTTTATTTAAAGGAATGCAACCCACCATACGTTCCAAAAAATATGAGAAAATGAGAATATGTGAATCTAAGTAATTTTATTTGAATCATCCATTGTTGATAGATTATATGATTAAATCTGAGAATCTGAGTACAATTGATTAGAACCTAAGTAAATATTTTTTTTGTAGACTTCCTCACATATGTGTTACATATGCACTAAACCTAATAACCTAAGTAATCTGAGTAATATATCATGTACCAAAGAATCGTAATATCTTTAAAGTGTTCACATATGATGCATACATGACCCCAATTTCATAATGTATGTAAATTAAGTCCTATAATCTTATAATAATATCATAGAACCTATGAAATGTCATTCATAATCCTATAAAATATCTGACATATACCTTGCATATGCCCCCAGTATGTGTCAAATCTATAATAATTTGAATATTCTAAGTCCACAAGCTAAAAAATGTGTGCCAAAACTCTAAATGTGTGTGTGTGTGTGTGTGTTTGGTGGTTTTGAGGTGAGATATGTAGTCTTTGAATTACTCATCTCAAAACAAAGAGTTATGTGCATCATGTTATATAGAAAAATATGTAAGTGTGTAAAAGCATGAAGTAACATGATTAGATTATGTTATCATAGTAAATTTATATCATTTTAGAATATATGAAACATGTATCTTAAGGCATATAAGTGTCATGTCAAGATAGATATAATAATGAGTTGTGTTTAATAAAGTTAGTATAGCAATGAGTATAGAAACATTGATTAATAACTATGGTATAAGATGCATGATATGTATCATGGCATCACATACAAGAAGAAAAATGTGTGACATGGATCACAACATCAAAAACTCAGCAGACAATCCTAAATGTATCCACACATAGAAAACAAAGTCACTCACAATACCATGACCATGACACACACAAGTAATCATAGAAATACATACAATAAAAAATAAATGTAAACAGAGTAAAAATTCACACATCTAAAATAATTATCACATAGAGTAATGATCATGCATAAAGAATGTCATGTAATGAACACGTAGACAAAGATTCAAACATAAAGGAGTCACATAATGAACACACAATATCATGTAGAGTCAGATTCAAGAAAATAAATAATATCACAAAGTAATGTGAAATCAAGGATCACATAATCTAACACATAAAAACAACAAAAATGCATAGTTTAAATAAGGCCAATTTGCACAATCAATGTATATCATCATTGCATATAGCATGACTATATTATCTAAAAAAATAACATTATAAGTAGTATAAGTAAGATCAATGAATGTGTAAGTAGTGTAAATCAACTCAATATGATCAATGGAAATGGTCATATAAATATGTAACCTATGTAAACATGTATCTAGATGCCCCAACTGAAATCATGCCCCCAATATAGGAAAGGTAGTTATTGGGTGTAGGAAATTTCTGCATCTATATGTCTATGCCATGTAAAATATGTATGTCCTACATCTCAATCATGTATAACATGAAACAGTTGTGCATAGATAAACTAGATATATAAGCTATCATATGTGATAAATCATAACTAAATCATGTAAATTAAGTAATACACGTCATGCATATGTCCTAGTTTTTTATTTTTTGAATATTTTTATTTTTTTGCATTTTTGAAAAAAGTTAATGCTTTTATATTTTTGAAATTTTTCAAATCTAAGATGTTTACATGTCAAACTAATGTAAGTCAATGATGTTCATAGGTTTCCATTCAAATGAAGCTGAACAATAAACACATGTGCACAACTTCTTTGTGATCACAAATGTTCCTAGTCAATTTAGTTTGAATTTGTCTTTATTTTCTTTATTTGCATTGGCATTCTTTTGATGATATTTTAAGACCAATTCCCAAATTTAAAAATCTCAGATTTTCATCCTCTTGTTGTGTGCTTTATTAATGCATTTTTTCTATCTTTTGAGGTGCTCGAAAAATTGTATGTGTCTGTCATCCAACATTTCTACATCAAAAAATCACTTTTCCTGATACTCATTACATTTGATAATCTCTTTTAGAGAAACACAAGGATGGTATCTCTAGTTCTAAATGCAATACAACTTCTATTCCATAGACTATAGAAAAAAATATTAGCCCATGTGTGTGTATGAACATTCATATGGTAGGCCTATAAGGCATAGACATTCAGATTATGGCAATATTCACCATGCTTTGTAATTGTTTTACTTAATATTTTAGTAATTATCTTATTTTTTGATTTTTCCTATTTGTTTCCTTCTAGATAGTAAGGAGTGGAAAATGTATGATAGATCTTATATTTAGCACAAAATTTCTTAATAGTGTTATTATTGAAGGATAACTCACTATTTTTTATGATAGTTCATGGGAGACCAAATTTTGAAATGATATTTGTCATTAAAACCCTACATATATCCTCACCTATAGTTATTGTAATGGTATTACTTCCACCCATATTTTAAAATATTTTGTATTTGTAATAATCAACGTGTGACCTTCTGATGATTCTAGATTGATCTTGCCTATCAATTCAAATCCTCAAAGGGAGAAAGGCCATGGTGATACAATATGTTATATTTCATATGAAGGAACATGATTCAAATTGTTGTCATTGGCACTTTCCACAAATCTTTGCATGTTGTTGACATTCTTACTCCACTGTGGGCCAATAGTAACCCATCTATAATAATTTATAATACATTGATTTTCTTCTAAAATTTCCATCGTAATCACTATTATGTACCTTTTATAGAGTTATTTTATCTTCTTCTTGGCTGAGACATTGAATTAAATGTCCCTCAAACAATATCTTAAATAAATCCTCTCTGATTATAACATAGAAAATTGCATCTCTTTGTAACTTATGTTTGTTGTTCCTTGAACACTTGTCTAAGGTTATAGTTCTTTAAAAAAAATTATAGATATCACTATACCATTCTAAATTGTGCATACTACATGTGACTATAATTATTACTAAGGCATGTACATTTATTATTGTAGC
This sequence comes from Torreya grandis, assembly GCA_037957365.1. Taxonomy (NCBI): domain Eukaryota; kingdom Viridiplantae; phylum Streptophyta; class Pinopsida; order Cupressales; family Taxaceae; genus Torreya; species Torreya grandis. The sequence goes on from JARHVA010001018.1 coordinate 3,833,511, forward strand.
TTATGGGAAATATAATAATCATATAATAAACATTTATTGATCATCATTATTGTCAATAGGAACTAGAGAAAATATACTAACCATGGCATTTGCATGGTGATTATTTTTGCGAGGTATACTCTCAATAGTAATTGTATCAAAGTATGTCATTAATCATTATACCATTTCTTTGTATGGGATCGAATTTTCCTCCTTTAGCTGATAAAATTATAAAACTTGATTAAATATGGTTTTATAATACTTGTACACATGATATTTTTTATTTTTTATGTGTGTGTGATAGATAATCCAAGTATCAATGCCTAATATTTTGCTATATTATTTGTGCATGAGAACCTTAAGTGATATGTGAATGGCATAGGTTGGCCCAAAGGAGTGATGGGAACTAATTTGACCCTAGCCCCTGTGTCACATTCAGATCCATTTAATTATATATTCAAAGTATCATCATCAATATGATATGTAATAATATCATCTCAAGAAGCATCATTGATTGGTACCATGTCAACTAGATGTGTTACAGCTAATTGGTCTATGATTACTTATCCTTTTAATAATTTTATTTAAATTGAATTTGATAATTATCATTACCCATTTAGTTGAATGCCCTGATAAATTTGGTTTCATAATGAGAAACTTCAGTGGGCCTACCTTTATGATGACATGTGTTTCATTAGTAAGCATACTATGTCAAAGGTTTTGCATTGCAAAAACTATGGTTAGGCATAGTTTCTCCATTGTGTTATAATTTATTTCATAATACACTAGTGTGTGGTTGATGTAATAAATTTCATGTTCTCTATGATCATCAGTGTATTTTTCTAATAGAGCCCCTAAATCATGATCTGTAGCAAAAAAATATAAAATCAAAGGCTTGTCCGGTATTGAAGGCATGATAATAGATGGATTAAGTACATATTATTTGATTGCATCAAAAAATTGTTGACAATTGGAATCTATTTCAAAAAAATTATATTTCTTTAGTAATTGCATGAAAGGTTGTTTGTTTTCGGCCAACTGAGCTAAAAAAAGTCTTATTGCCTAAATTCATCTTTGTAAACATTGGTAGTGATTTAATAATTTTGGCGGAGGTATATATTAAATAGTTTGTACCTTATTTGGATTGACTTGTATGCCTCTATAAGATATGATATAGCCTAAAAACTTTCCTAAATATTCTCCAAATACACATTTTTGGGGTTTAAGCACACATTGTATTAGCGTAAATGTATGACTATTTGTTTCAATTTTATAGCATGATCTTGTCAATTATTAAATTTTGTAACTAAGTCATCAACATAATATTATAAAGTTTTATGTATAAAATCAATAAATATTTGTGTTATAGCCTTTAGATAAGTAGCTCATGTATTTTTTTGATTTGAAGGGCATGACCACATAGCATAATATCCCCCATAGTCTAATATGTATGGTTTTAAGTTGGACTTCATGATTTATATTTATTTTATTTTATTTAGCAAAACCTTAAGTGATAATATCTCATAGTCAATGATAAAGTCTACAATCATATAAACATTTAGTAATGGGAAGTCATCTTTAGGACAAATCTTATTTAAATCATGAAAGTTTGTAAAACACCTAATACGACCACTTGGTTTAGAAAATGATATGATATTAGAAACCCATTTGGGATAATCATTTGACTTGATAAACCCTACATTAATTACTCTTTGAATTTCATCTTCAACTAACAAATCTAATTTTGGATGCATTTTTATAATTTTATGCTTAGCCTATTTTGAATTTGGGTAGAGTTTTATATTGTGCATTACACTTACGTCTATGCTTGGAATATTTGAATAATCCCAAGTGAATAACTCAAGGTAGTCATGTAATATATAGATAAAGGATTTGCATTCATCATCTTTGAGCATGGATACAAAGACTAATGGTCTTGGATATATATTTTTTATGTAATTGAATTCAATTTTTTCTTCATTTATCAATGATGATTTATCTTACACATATGGTGTAGTAGGAATTGTATCAAGACCATCTACTTACAAATCATCTTATGAATGTTCACTGTCTCTGAGATATGTATGGGTATTTGTTATATAAGGAAACCTTTTGTTATGATAGAAGGGAGAGAGAGATCCTCATATGCCCCCAAATATTCCAAGAGAGAATCATTATTAGAGATCTTGTCCAATGTTCAAATATCTAGTGAAACTATATCACCAATGAGGTTTGATTGTACTAACTATAGTGTTCATACATGGTGAACTACATGCACATGCTTAGGTTTTGATTAAAGGAAATGTGTATACATATTCTCTTTCTTGGTCTTTCTTTCCTTATTGATTGTTGCATCATTTGTGTATCCAAGGCTTTGTTTATCTTCATGATCATATGTAGTGATGGGGTTAATAATGTCGTGTGCATGTTTTCCCAATCCTTGTCTTGTGTATCCATTTTTTACCAAAAAAATAATCTTGAAACCATATTGATTTAATTATTTTACAAATGGTAGAAGAATAATTGGTGTGGATGTTGTTGTTGGCATATCCTTGTACATGACAACATTTCCATAGTTTTCAAGATAAAAGTACATGTGAGGTATATAATTTTCCATAGGTTATGTCATTGCCCAATGTTTGAAAGGCTCTTGATATAGAGACACACACACACACACATGTATGTATGTATATATATATGTATGTATGTATGTATATGTATGTATGTATGTATGTATGTATATACACACACACACACACATATACAGATATATATGTATATGTTTATATATGTACACACACATATGTATGAATGTATATACATGTATATATATACATACATGTGTGTGTGTACATACACACACACATATATAAATGTATGTATGTATGTATATACATACATATGTGTGTGTTATACACACACACACACACACACATATATATATATATGTATATATGTACATACATACATACACACATATGTATGTATGTATGTATATATGTATATATATAGATGTATATACATGTGTGTGTGTGGAGGGGGGGAGGGAGTGGGGGTGTTAAAATGGCCCTCACCCATACATATATATTGATCAAAAGAGAAATATGGTTTACGAAAATATATTAAACCCATTCTACCAAGAGATTGCCCTAAAGAGGAAAAAGAGCAGGGAACAAACCCCAAATATAACAAAATACCAAAAAAAATGAAAAGGGAAAAAGGAAAAAGAGAACTAAACACAAAGGTAAATAAAGGCTTAATCTCCCACCACCATGGTGGCATCCGCATTAACACAAGCAACATCCAACCATGAGCCAAAAAAAGCAAGCTATAAGTTTCACCCTCAATAGTGATGTCAACAAAGGGTTTTATGAGAGTACACTTGAAATCTAGGTAACCACCCTCAGCTAAATTCTCACCAACAACCCAAATCCTTGATACCAGAATAAAACCTCTCTAAGACCCACAACATCCACCGTGGCCTATAGGCATCTCTGCATATGAGATGAAATGGCACACCGAGTGACCAGGAAAGAGGGAACACCCCCACCAAATAGCCTACCAGTTTCTTCTACATCATTGCCTCCAAACCTCTAGTATTACAAAAATCCACCAAAAACATATCACTTGCACCATCATGTTTGAATCAAATTTCCCCACAAACCTATCCAAAGATGGCATAGGAGCCATGAAATTTTCCAGTAAAGGATCTAAATCCAAGATAGTCACAGACCCCTCCATCAGATTTGGAAGCACATCATATAGTTTAACAAACATATATTCCAATTATTTAAACATAAAGAGTTGAATTAAACCCAAACACTAAGAGCCAAATAAGGGGAGAGAAATACCATCCTATGCAACCAATTTGTTGAGGTAGGCATGAAGCTCACCATGTAGCCCCAACCAAACAATAGTCTCCACTACTTTATGCATTACAATGCCATCTTTGACAGTGCAGAGTAAGTTTCTCGCAAAGACAAAAATAACTTTTGTATTTGTTTTTTTACTCTACACCGCATGAAAGTATTTAGTTCCCATGATAGTTTTTACTTCCTCAAGAACCTCAACATTGGGCATCTATAAAATCAAGTAGAGTTGACAGTCAAAGACACTATCTCAGGATGCCATCTCTCATTTGTCAGCTTATAGGGAGAGCACTAGTTCGATGGATGCCACAAAATCCATAGCAAAGAAATAAATCCACCACCACAAATGAGGATAAAACAAGATAACACAAAAATAAAATAGTCTATGAAAATGCCTAAGCACACAATACATTTATATCACAATAATATCTTCACACATAAAAAAATTGAAAGCACTTCCATGATGACACTAAAGGCACATGTGTCAAAGCCCAAATAAGTAATGATGTGATGCCAATAAAAATGGCCTTAGATTTGATAGATCAAATCAATACTAGGCCATGTCTCCAAATCATTATCCATGATGTAGTTGATCCTTTGATCCACTCCTCAATTGGATAGAAAATATGCTTATTGTTTTGCTTCCCTATTGCAGTGGTTGATATCCCAAGATGAAAGTTAATACAAACATGGCCAAATCATGCTAAGTATTTTATTCAATCTCCAAGCCTTCATTAAGTGATTACAAATGACATTCATAATGAGTTTGGAATCCCCTTTAATAACCAATTTCTTAATCCCACATTGGGGTGCCAATTAAATTCCCAATACCAAAGCTTGAGCTTAAACCTCATTTTCTATACCATGTTTAATTTTTGTAGACATAGCACGGATGAGAGAGCCTGAGCAATCCCTTATATTGAACCTAGCTCTGGATGCACCCATATTCCCTCTATAAGCCCCATAAAATTTTAGCTTAAAAAATCCAATTGGGGTAGTAGTCCAAGTTGTAGTGACACGAGCGTGAGAGTTGTCAATAATTAACCATGGCCCATTAATGTGTGTGTGTGTGTGTGTGCGTGTGTGTTGTAATATTGTCATTGATGTCAAAGGAGTTATAATTGATGTTAATGGAATTTCCAATGGAAACATCAAATGAATTGTAATTGATGTCAATGAAATTATCAATAGAAATATCGATGGAAATGTCAACAAAAATATCAATGGTCACATATTTTAGTGAAGAGGTGCCTCTTGGATGGGATGCCTCCTTTTTGAAGTGCCTTTGAAGGCTATATAAGGGGGGTAGAAGGTTTAGAAATATATGGAAGTTGAAGTGTGAGATATGTGAAGATTAATAAAGAAGAGAAGGAAGCAAGTGTGTCGAGAATAAAAAGGTATATCAAACAAACACATGTAGATTTGAAGGATGGAATTAATTATTTCTATCATTCAAGCATAAGCGAATTTTTGTGGAGAAGAAGAAGAAGAAATCAAATTTGCCATCATTCATTGATGAAGCAACAATAGTAAGGTGGAAGATTGTTTCAGTAGAGGTTGGTGCCTCAGAAAGAAGAGATTGGTGTCTCTTGCTAAGTTAGTGCTTAGTAGTGGGGATTGGTGTCTCGAGTAGGTTGGTGCCTAAAAATTGTTTAGTGATGGGAATTATTGTCTCTAGTGGGTTGATTCCTACAAATTATTTAGTGATGGGGATTGGTGTCTCTAGTAGGTTGGTGCCTACAAATTTTGTAAGAATAATTTTATTTATGGCTAGATTTGGATAGTAGATGCAAGTAGTCCTTTTCTTTGTGGTTTTATCTTGAAAGGGTTTTCACATAAATCTTGTTTTCTTCTTGTGTTATTAATTTTTGATGTTATGTAATTGATATTATTTTTATTATCAATTTAAAAAATTAAAATATTACCTTATACTAGTTCACCCCCCTCTTAGTATAAGCATATGCTCAACAATTGGTATCAGAGTGGGTTCCTTCAGAACTAGTCTAATCACTAGAAGGTAGATCTCAAGAGGACACATGGCCAGTTAAGAAGGATTTTCCTCTAACATGGCTCTATTGTTTGATGGAATGAACTATGTTTTATGGATCATAAATATGCACACTTACCTAATGGCCCTTGGATTTGATATCTAGTAAGATGTAGTAATTGGATATATAATGCCACAAAATCCATCAATGGATACAAATGGAAATAAGGCTAAAAAAAATTATGTAAAAGCCATGAATGCAATTTTGTGCGGCTTATCAGAATTGGAATTTGTCAAAATGCATTACAATTCAGCAAAAAAACATTTGGGATGAACTTCAGACCATCTATGACGGTGATGACAAGGTAAATAAAGATAAGATTCAAACACATAAAAGATAATTCGAAAGTTTGAAAATGAAGGATGAATAAAACATTGCATCCTATCTGCTTCATTTGGATGAGATTATTAACACCATCAGAGGGCTTGGGGAAAAAGTTGAAGAATCCATAATAGTTCAAAAGGTACTAAGGTCTCTACCCTTACGATTTGATGCCAAAGTTTTTGTTATTGAAGAGATAAAGGATCTAGACTTATTAACAATGGATGAGCTGAATGGGATAATCATAGCTTATGAAATGAGAATTAAAAAAAAAAATCCATCAAAAAGGGAAGCATCCTTAAAAGCTTCAAAAAAAGGGAAAAATAGATAGCCTAAATCAAGTGATAGCACCAATGGTGAACAAGATGAGAAGGAGGCCTTGTTTGTCAGAAAGATTAAAAAGGGATCCAACAAATACGAAGTTAAGATACCTTTCCAGTGTTTCAATTGTGATAAAATAGGACATTTAACTAATAAATGTTCACATAAGGATGATAGTGATGATGAGGAAAATCATAATGAGGAAAGGAATAAGAAGGAAAGCAAACCTAAATACAATAAAAGATTTAAACAGAAAAACTATAAGAAAAGGTTTGGTAAGCACAAGAAAATCCTCTATTCCAAAAATGATAGTAACTTAGTTGAGGAGAGTAATGAGAGCATATCAGACAATGACAGATAAGAAATTACATTCATGACAATAGAAACAAAGACTGATGTCATGGCAAATGAAGACAACTTTGTGAGTGAAGGAAAAGAAGAGATGGATTTAGAAGAATAAGAATATGATGAAAATGAAGGAGAAGTGAATCTTGAAGGAGAACTCATTTGTGCCTTAAGCGTGATCAATAAGCTTAAGAAAAATAATTTGAAACCAAAAATTATAGCTTCAAAAATATGAAGAAGAGGATTGTGTTTTAAAAACAAGAATGCCACAAAGCGCTGAGGAATAAGAAAAGACTATCATTAACCTTAAAACTCAATTACAAGAAGAAAAAAGGATAGAAGAAGACGTGAGGATTTAATTAAATACAAAAGAATAAAATTATGAGAGGATAGAATCCAAAATTGTTTCCTTGAGGAAGGAACTGGAGAAAACAACCACTAAGTTGAATAGAAGCCTCCAATTTGAGAAGAATACCGATATCTTAGATGACATCATAAATTACCAAAGGTCACCATTCATTAAGCATGGTCTTGGATATGAAGGAAAATAGAAGATCATTAAAGGTCATAATTCAAAAAATATAGAACCACCAAAGAAAGTATATGCAGAGAAGCCCAAGAACTATACAGATGTACTCAAGGGTTCCGTGAATGGTGGAAGCAACAAGAAGAAAGAGCATGACACTTCTCCAAAAAATAACAAGGATAAATTTAGAAAGTCTTTTCCTCCAAGGTAGGCACATATGACTAGGTTTTAGAGTTCCTTTTATGGTTATTATTATTTTTGTAATCATTTTGGTCATGAAGCAAGATATTGTAGGGCATAAGGAAGAAATGATTTTGTATATAATAATAACATAAGTTATTATGAGTCTTCAAATAGAAACTAAAATCCTTTTACTCCTTTAGTAAATTATAATGTCATATGCTATAAGTACAACAACTTTGGACATATAACATGCTTCTATACAAGTGGCTTTATGAAACCTCATAGGAAAGTTAACAAAGTGGAAGCCATGAGTAAACAAAAGGAAGAAACTTCAAAAGTATGGAAAAAGAAGCAAGTTTAAGAAAATAAGGAGAGACCTATGCTTGTGCAAACTAAATTTCATGGACAATAAAAATCATTAAGCTCATAAGAAGAAGCACCAATTTAGGGGGAGCTAATCATTGTATTATCTTTCAGCTCCATAAATTGTTTGGTGATATGCATTCAAAAATCAAAGAGAAAGATCAACTAATGAATATTATTTATGAGAGTGATGATGCAAGTGATGGTTTTATTTTTAGAAATAATTCAGAGAAGTAGGAACAAAGCATAATGAAATCAATTGGGGTGTAGAGAAACTTACAATAGGCATGGGTCAATGTAAGTGCAGATTGTAGAGGGTAGCTCAGATCCATCAAGTGATCAAACTGGGAATGTTAATGAGCATATAGAGCATTATATGTAGATAGAAATGGAAGTGGAAAAGAGGAGTTACCACTTGAGTAGCTAGAGATAATCCAAATAGATGTAGATGATGTCAAAAATCCTAGATTTGATTAAATTCAAGGAGAGAAAATGAGAAAAAATAAGTCCTTATGCAAAAGGATAGGGAAGAGTAGAAAGACAATCATTCAGTTGTGGTGATGTTTATGAAGATGACATGGATATTTCCCATGATTTATTTATGTATGGAAGTATAATGAACATCCCTTTTCCATTGATGTCAAAGGGGAATAATTAATGAAAGGGGGAGCAAAGGAAGAAAAATACAACAAGTGGGAGTTTCTCTATAAATTTTCCATCAATGATAAAGGGGAAGATTGTTGTAATATTGTCATTGATGTCAAAGGAGTTTTAATTGATGTCAAAGGAGTTGTAATTGATGTCAACAGAATTTCCAATGGATTGTCAATGGAAATGTCAATGGTCACATGTTTTGGTGAAGAGGTAGCTCTTGGATGGGACGCCTCCTTTGTGAAGATATTTTGAAGGCTATATAAGGTGGATAGAAGGTTGAGAAAGATATGGAAATTGAAGTGTGAGATATGTGAAGATTAATAAAGAAGAGAAGGAAGCAAATATGTGGAGAATAAAAAGATATATCATACAAACACATGCCGATTTGAATAATGGAATTAAGTATTTCTATAATTCAAGCATAAACAAATTTTTGTGGAGAAGAAGAAGAGGAAATTGAATTTTCCATCATTCGTTGATGAAGAATCACTAGTAAGGTAAAATATTGTTTCAGTGGAGGTCTATGACTTAGAAAGAAGAGATTTGTGTTACTTTCTAAATTGGTGCTTAGTAGTGGGGATTGGTGTCTCCAGTAGGTTGGTGCCTACAATTTTTTTCGCAGTGGAGATTAGTGTCTCTAGTGGGTTGGTGCCTAAAAATTATTTAGGATGGGGATTGGTGTCTCCAGTAGGTTGGTGCCTACAAATTTTATAAGAAGAATTTTATTTGTGGTTGAATTTGGATAGTGGATCCAAGTAGTCCTTTTCTCTGTGGTTTTCTCCCAAAATGATTTCCATGTAAATATTGTGTTCTTATTGTATTCTTAATTATTGATGTTGTTTAATTAATATTATTGTGATTATAAATTTGAAAAAGTAAAAGATTACCTTATATTGATTCACCCCCCCTCGGTATAAGCGTGTGCTCAACAATATGTATATGTATGTGTGTGTGTGTACACACACACACACACACACACACACACACACACACACACACACACACACACACATACATACATACATATACATATGCATATACATATATGTGTGTGTGTGTGTGTGTGTATAATATATATATATATATATATATATATATATATATATATATATATGTATGTATATATATGTATTTGTGTGTGTGTGTGTGTCTATATATATATATATATAAAACACACACACACACACACACACACACACACACACACACACACACACACACACACACACACACACACACACACACATGCACATACATATTAATCTCTAAGGACTATATTTGAGTCACACATTTAAGGTAAATGGTACCGCATTCATATCATGAATCCATGGTCTTCCCAATAGAATATTATAGTTAAGATCATTGGTCATTACCTAGCATACATTAGTTATTATTTTAGGACCCACAATGATATTCAATTTAAATTTTCCTAGCATTTTTCAAGGGATATTATCAAATCCCCATATGTTCATATCAAATAAATAAATATTTGTGGCTTTTCTACCAAGTAGATTAAGGAATGATATATTACAAATATCAAGTCTATATTCATTGTCCACTAAAACCTTCTTAACTCCCATATTTTTTATTTTTACTACAATATGTAATGGTATTTGTTGGTATTTAATGTGAATGAGAGATAAGTAATATTTCACAAAATATATATTTTCCTCATCCCATCATGATGTATTGATGATAGAAGTGGCATAAGGTGGTTCATCATCACTTTGTAAACTCGTGCCACACTATGTTACATGAATAATATCCTTATAAATAAGTGACTTGTAGAGAAATTATAACATAATGATTTTAGATAGAGTATTCTTAAATTGATAAATAATATCATACTCTTGGTTATGTTTTTTGGAATTTTAGCCAGTGGATAGGGATGAGGAGGAATAGTTTGAATTCCTCCACTTTGTACCCTAACTCTTTGGATTGTAACAACATGGAATTCAACACCCAATAGGAAGAATGGGGGGGCGGGGGGGTGTGGGAATGGTAACCATCATACAGTGAGGTCTATGGGGAGGAATGAAATGAGTCATAAATTTTATTTGATGTTTAGTAGTAACTGTAAGAGTCTCAAATTAAATATTTAAACAATGTGTGTTACTAAGGTATGTTAAGAATTGTTTATGATTTATTCCAATCTTAGTTCTATTTTACATACTATGAATTGATTTTATTATATGATTTTGAAATATATTACATATTTTAAGAAAGCATCATGTAATTATAACTATCAAATTGAATTAGAAAATATACACTATGTGTATCCATTATAGCCATGATATAAAACATAAAAATAAATAATAACCCACCCTAAGAAAATGGAAAAGAATTTTTAGATGCAAAATTAGGTTTTTATAAATATTAGTAGATTGAAAAAAAACCTTTTTTCATAAAATAAATGTGTCTTTCACATTCTAGGTCAAATTTACTATAAATAGTAAAAACCATAATTCTATAAAATCCATAAAGAATAACAACAAATAAAAACAAGATTTTTTTCAAACTAATAGGAAAAATATAAACCTTTCAGGATTTTGAAAATATAACTATTTTTAGTCATATATTAGCCAAATATGTATGAGGCCAACTCACAACCCTAATATAAGGAACCCTTATAAGAAAATATATGTGGAACCTTAAGTGAAAAAATAAAAATTCATATTTGTATGTATGACAAGAGGAACTTGGAAATCAAGTTTGAAACCCTAAAGTAGAAATATGAAACCTAAGGATATATAATAAAACCCTAAAGGAAACCTATAGTTTTGATGTCTTCAACAAAGAAAATTTAGGGTTTGAAGAAGTGAACCCCTAAGAGAAAAAGATCACCTATAAGGGGAAATTAGAAATTGGGTCTAAAAAATATATTTAAATGCATAAGATTGAAACCCTAGGAAAGTAGAATGAAACCTTAAAATAAACATAGGATTTTGTTTTTTTCACGATGAATATTGGGTTCACTAGTATGTTTTAACTAATTTTGAATTTGGTAGTCTATATAAGCCAAAACATTGAATCTAATCTAATTGTATAATCTATGTCTAAATTAAGAAAATTTGATCATAACAATAAAGTATAACTAATTTAGTATGATTTAATAATTATGGAAATGAATTATAATAATATGTTACTTAACTTGTTTAGGCTTTGTGTAGGGCTATGGTAGTGTACATTTGTCAAAAGAGCTCTGCATGGACTATATATTGACTTAGATCAAGAAAGAAACTATGAAACCTACTAGGATGAGTCTAATGTTTTATGAATTGTTGTGGTGGTCAAATTCATTTTTTGTGTACCAAATCCATCTAGGAGACTTGCATGAATCTATGACAGTTAGCATCTTTTTTACTATTCTTATAAACAACTCCTACATATGTAAATTTATGTAGACTATGTGCAAAATATTATTCTCCTACTCTTTGCCTCAAACCCCTAGTTTCCATGCTTGAGATGAATGTGACTTGAAAATGGGTTGGATAAGATGGGTTGAGATAACCACAACCACCCCAAAATTTTTGGTTGAGTGATGCATACATTCTAATACTCCAAATAGGGCTCAAACCACACATAGTTATCCCACCTAGTTGAGTGTGCAGAATCAGTGTAATGTTATCATGTTGTGAAATCCTCTATATGGATTTTAACACTTGAAACCTATGTTTTTTACTTTTAAATGGTATTAATTCTTTGCTCAGGGTTTTCTCCTTTGAGAGGTTTTATATTTGGAAGATTTAGGGAAGTTCCTCTTATTATGTAGATGGATAATAGATATGCTCTTGATAGGTTCTAGATAGGAATATGTTTAGGATAGCTTCAATTATATAACTTACTCTTTGGGTAAATTTTCTCTAAACTAACATGCGAAACATACCATATGAAGGATTTTAATTTAGAAAATCCATTAAAATTAATAGGAATTATTCTATCCAAGATAAATGACTTTGATAACTAGATCTATTTAATTATGATTGAAACTATTCATAAAGTAGGAAATTATGATCTAAGATCAAGAGATAATCTGAGTATGATAATAAGTTATTCAATTATAGACCATTGAATTCATATGTATCAGTAATGACAATTTAAGAAGGTTGGGCCCATAGATAGGAGAATGTTTATGAGAGATTATGAGAAATAATTGGTTGTATGCACAAGTCATGTACACCAAAGCTCAATCAAAACTAACATTGGCAAGTGGCTAATACCAAAAATGAATGTATATAGTATGAAAAATTTAAACATAATACTTGACTAGACCTTTTTGTCATAACTTGGCCAATTGATTGAATTAATTCTCTGTCAAACTGCTACTATAGTGTGCCTTCAATTCCTCGATACAAACTAACCATGAGACTTTGATAGTATTTTTCTTTTTATCACAAAGCCATAAATAGCAAATGAATTTCCTAGATTCTAAATAAATGGATTCCATTGTAACATTTTTCCCATATGGAATCTACTTTAGATAAAAAAATACATTTGGGTGATTCATTTGAATGGGTGCTTTCCATCAAACTTGCACATGTTCACCTTAGGCAAAAAAATAGACCTTAAAGTAATATTAATCATGGGATGATGTGGCACTATATTTTAATTAAGACTAGGTGGTCCCAAGGAGCCATCCATGGTGGTTAAAACATTTGTTACCTAAATCTATGGCTATAGAGATAACAATGGTGATGCATTAAAATTTTTGAGAGAAGTTGAGAGTCCACCCAATTTTACACCATCAGATTATACAAAACCATCAATTTGATCTATATCCCCTCTTTTTGCCATATCACCCTCTACTTTTTATGAACTATTTTCATGTCAATTCACTCTATCCTCTAGACTAAATGAATCCAAATCAGAAGTTCCACTTAATCCTATCTCTAAATGTGTCTTTTATTTTTAAGGAGTCTTCCTTGATGTGTGTGAATTCTCACCCATGTCTCTAGTTTTCATCCCTATAATGTTTTGTCTTGACTACAAGTAAAACATAAGGTTACTAAATATCTATATTGATGTGATTTCCTCTTCAATAAAAATCCAATGACTTCTATATTTTTATGCGTGGGGAGGGGTGGGGGGGGGGATCCAAAGCTTGTAAAACCCATTAATCATCCAAAACCAAGGATTACCAGGGACCTATAACATTGTGATAACCTTTCCAAGATGAATCTAATTACTATTATAATGCCTAAGGGTATCAAAAACATATTCATTATCTTCTTTTTATTTTAAGGTTGGAATTCCTTATGTATATGAAAAAGACTTAAATTATACTTAGATAAAAAATTTATGGTCTTAACCCACACACAAAGTGTGATCGAGTTCACAATAAATAGAATTAGATCTAGAACATTAAAAAAAGTGTATGAAAAGTAATTTTTTCACTTGAACAACTTACTCCTCAATCCTCTCAGCTACCCTAATGCACCACCTAGTTTTTTCTAAATTGAAGCTCTTATACCTCTTATAATGAACTTACTATATCATAAAAGTGAAAAAACAATAATATATCACATAAGCAAAATAACAACATTCACTCACAAATATAAGTGAAATGAGAGCATAATACTTGAATATATAACTAAGCCGCTTCTAGGAGAAACCTTACATATCCTTACAATAAAAATAGAATTTTGAATATATGATGATTATTATGTTGACATTGTCTCCTATATATATTTTATTTAGGCTATGGGATCACAATAATCCAACTAAGATGATTACTCCTACCAATATGCAACTTAAAGATTATCAAATGTTTAAGTTAAAGAGTATGTGTGCCACATTTAGGCCACACATATCCCAATGCATGATACACATAAACCTATGCAATGGAAACTCTTGATTAAAAAAATTGAGAATTAAATTAAATTTGGGGATAAAGGATGCAATGTTAAAAATTGGTTGTTGAGAATCCTCCTAGGAATTCTATACACATCGTGATTACCTTTTTCAATGCATGCACTCAATGAAACTTTGGGTGGTCCTAATTTCCTCATAAACTAACCTCACTTTGTTGTCCTAATTTCCTTGAAAACCAACCTCACTTTGTTGTCCTCTAACTTATAGGGTTCCACAAGGAAATACAACAAATTCAAGAATAAAAAAATAATCAAGCCAACGTTTAAATTTACCCTCCATGAAATGAGACCCAATAAAAAAAATTAGGCATCATCATTGCCCAGTTTAGATGCTAAGGCTTGAACACCTTTGTACTACTCAAAATCCAAGTTGAATTGTGTAATTTCTAAGGCCTTTTATTTGGCTGAGGGGGTGGGCGTTTCAATCGAGTATTCCATATAATCCCCTAATGGCCTCATGAAGCTATGTATATGTCCAAAATAAACATTCTAAAAAGACACATATGTTCATGTAGACACCTAATTTTGGTTCGAGGATAGTTTGAGTTATCAATTTTCATTGTTATATGGTACATGTGTGTTTGTCAATTATCGGTTCGTATTAGCCTCTTATTGGCATTTTTTTCTTTGTATTTTGGGCCTTATTACTCCCTGAAGGATATTTTATAAAGACTATGATATTTTAAAAGTGTATAATTATAGGTAGATATTTTTATATTTAAAACTATGAAACATATGTATGGTACCTGATTCTTAAGGAAAAACATTGAATTTACCACTAATACATGTATATTTTGAAAAATCTAACAACTTTATGAACATTTTATAGGAGAATTTAATGATTTGTTTTTTTTAAATTTGTTCATTGGTAGATATAAAATATGGAAAATTTATCAAAAATAGTTAATTAGTAAGAAAATAGCCCCTAAAAAATACCTTACATCCCTCTCTATTTCCCATTTCTCATTGTCTCTTCTCTTCCATGGTTTTCTCTCTCCTCCCATGTTTCCTGTTATTCTAAGATTTTTTTAATAAATGTAGTAAGATGGTTATGGTCTACCAAAAACCTACCACTTCTTATGGAATCCTTTGTGTGGGCCTTTATAAACCTTGTTTTGGGTCCCGTATGCCTTGTGTTCCTATTTTATTGGCCTTTTCCATCCATTATGTGTCGGATCCCGCATAAATCAAATCCTAATTTAAATTTGAAAAGTCTATAAATACATAATTGTATTAGTGTATATAAGACAAGTGAATGAAAAAGAGATTAAATGTGAATGCCACTAGTGATAAGTGAATTTAAAGAAAGACTCAATATTTTATTGGAAAGAGTAGAGTTTGAATGCTTAGAGCAGAATTTGATTCAAGATTTAATCCTTGATTTGTATTGTGCCACTTCTTCATGCTAGTGTGAAAAATCATTCAAATATTAGGGATGGCATCAAAAAATTGCTTGCTACAGTGTTATCTTCCAAACTTGTTCCAAAACATGGGCATGTTGATAAAGGAGGCATAACATAGGGCCCTCATTGACTCCCCCATTTTTTTCTTGAGTTGTTAGGGTTATGAAGAAGGAGACCAATTTTTCAAAGATTTGTGTAAAATTTTAAAAAAGAGAATGAAATTTTTGGAGCCCATGAGTAGAGGAATAAGGTCATCAAATTAGTTTTTTAGAATATGACAATTGCCAAAAATATAATAGCAAATTTCTAGTCTTCTAGTAAAAGATTATTATAATTATGATCATTCAAAAAAGTTTCTCCATTCGCCCAAGTTTTCTAAGTTTTGTTCACCTTATTTTATAGACTTAGTTTTCATTATTTATTTCTTTTAATTATTTTTTGATGCATGAAAACTCAAATATTTTTATATAACCCTCTCTTTTCACTCTTTAATTTCTCTAGAATATTTTTTTATAATTAACCTTGATTTTATTTTTTATTTAATTATTACAAATTAATGTAGGTGAATGTATTGTATTTTAATGTAAAAGAACTTTTCTATACTTAAGTTCACAATTAAAAACCATTTAACATAATTTGAATAGCAAAATTAAAAGTTATTGTACATCCCAAAAAAACCACATGTTAATTTTGTTTCAAAACAAACAATAGCAATGGATGTTTAAAATTTTGTTTGTTTATATGTTTTTTTTTAATTTATTTTTTGTTTTTTTATAATAATAATAATAATGATAACATTTGAAATAATTATAAATGCACAAAAATAACATAATTCTTCATTTATCAGCGCCAAAAAAAAGAAAGGGAAAAAATCAATCTTTCTTGTTAATAGCATCATTATTCCAACAAAATTAAAAAATAAATAAATGCAAAATAATATAAATTCTAAATAACACTAGTACAATAAGCCAAACAATTATAGTTTTGAACAACAAACTATACTCGGAACATATCCATTCCTAAAGATATATTTTTTTGTATTGAAAAATATGTAGTTTACAAAAAGAATTTTGTGCAATTAAGAGCACCAGAAAGAGAGAGAAAGCTGCTAGCCTTCAAACACCAAAAAATAAAACTAATACAGTGCTGGAAGCAAACATAAAAATCTAAAAAAATATAAATATACATTACACTAACATGTCTACCGATCCAAGCAAGAATATCCATAGGAAAAGCCTGTCAGTTGTTATGCAAAATAGTCTTCAATTCCTAGGTGATGCAAATCTTCTTAGTACTTAGCAGCTAGTTCACCTAGCATCATCACCGTATTCTTCTTTGATTTCACCTGACATTGAGAGAAATAAGAAGCAAGATAAAAAAAAAGTATATTAGAATAAAGCCTTAGAATTACAAATTCCTGGTGATCATTATGATCAAAAACTGCTTTGCATCTGTTCCTCCAAAGGTGCATCAAAATAACATGTCTAACACCATTGGCTATAACATTACCATGTAATCCAACCCCTAATAAGGCTTCTTTCTATTTAAGCTTGTGTCCAAAAATAGCAATTAAGGCACAAAATAATAAATTTCATTGTTTTTTCATGTTCAGGCAGCCCCAAAAGATATGTTTCATACTTTCATGTTGATGACAAAAGGGGTAGTTGACAGGTTGGATCATAATACATTTTAACTTATCCTCATTGGGTAGTTTGTAATGTAGCATCTTCCAAGCCATCAACTGAGTATCAAAATCAGCTTTTGATTTCCAAATTTGAGCAGTGAGTTTTGTCCATTATATTTCATTAAACTTGTAGTTCCATTTTCTATTAAAACAAATCTTTCAAGGCAATTTAGGAAGCAATTGTATGTAAATATTTTTTAAAGGAAAAAAGAGAAAAGGATAAGAAGCCAGCCATAACCAGTCTTTAAAAAAATTACATTGGATAGAATTACAAAGTTTCATAGATAATTTTGAAGGTACCAGAGACTGTAGAAAAGTTAGGTATGGTTTATAATTATTTCGTAGGCAAAATCGAGTTTTAATAATCTACCATGGTAACCATCTCAAAGTAGTGAAATCCTAAAGATCTCAAAAATAGTGAATTCCCTTGTTAAATAGAAAATAAGACTGTTTAGGATAGCTTAATGCAAGGGGATGGCCATGATAACGAATTTGCTTATTTCACCAAATAGAATAGGTGGAAAATATGAATCCATATTGCAAAGAAGCATCCTTCTATTTTAAGAAGTGATAAGTATATTGCCAAGCCTTTTAAATAGATTGTAAGGGTAGTGAATCTTTCACAGAGAATAATGAAACATGGATAATTTTGTCCAACCATCCCATTGACTACCATTTTCCTTTCACTGTAGTAAGGCTAATTCTATTCCATATAAGAATTTTCCATGGTTTATCACCTCTGATAGATCTAACAATCCATTTGGCTGCTAACAAACCCCCTACATTTTTGGATCTATTAACCCCAAACCACCTTTGTATTTATGTTGAATACAATGTGTCCATGATGTGGATATAAAACCAGCACTACCATCCCATTTAACCCAAAGAAATTGTCAAATAATTTTAATTAAGTCCTTCTAACCTTTCTTTGAAGGCATCTAGTAGGATAAGTACTAAACATGTGTGGAAATAAAAAAATTGTTAGCAACTTGGATCTTACCTTCCAAAGAGAGGAATTTATTCCCCCAACTTAAAAGTTTGTTCTTAACTCTTTGAAGATACCAGTTCCACATATCAGAGAGAGAAACTTCAAGACCAAAAGGGATCCCAAGATACCTTGTAATCTCACCATGTTTAATATGTTTCCATTCATGAGCTATTGATTGAGGAACAGGCCCTAGTTAGATCATCAAAAATTCTATTTTATCATGAGCAAGCTTAGATCCTAAAATTGAACAATATAGTTATAAAATAGCTATCATATTACTAATGTCTTTTTCAAAATTTTGAAGGAATAATAAGTTATCATCAACATATTGTGAATTAATTACAACAACATTATAAGGAATAGAAATTCCTAAGATGAATTTCATTTGATTGGCATATTGAAGTAGATAACCCAAGGCATCAGTTGTTAAGACATAAAGGAAAAGAGCTAAGGGGCATCCTTGTCTGATGAATATCTGTAAAGAAAATGGATCTGACATCTTATTGTTAATAATAATCCAAGCATTAGCATCTTGAAATAACATTTAGACATGAGTTCAAGTCTTTGGACTAAAACCCAACCATTGAAACATTTTAAGGATGAAATTCCAGCGTATTCTGTTATATGCTTTATCAAAATCAAGTTTGATTAAAATAGCATTTTAGCATTTTTTTTATCCCATTCACATGTTTCCCATGCAAGAATAAGATTATTAAGGATATATCTTCCTACAAGAAACCCCGTTTGTTTAGCTCTTACAATTCCTTGCACCACTAGTTTAATATATGCATTTGTATTTGTCTACAAATGGAAAATGCTAATCCTTTGCATGAGGCCACAGATAACCTTTGTATCAAATTACTTGAGACAGGTAGCCAAGTGGTAAAAGTGAAAATAATAATAATAATAATAATAATAATAATAATAATAATAATAATAATAATAATAATAATAATAATAATAATTACACACACACACACACACACACACACACACACACACACACACATAACCAAAGCCAATATTCCACTATTAGACCTCGCCATTTCTCAATTGGATGTTTACTTGTTATGATAATAATTTAAACAATAATTCCACTTTACCAAGAATTTTATTGAGAATTGTAAAACAAATGTGATAAATTGATAAGTAAATTAATAAATATATTATGACTTGATAAGTAAAGTAATAAACATATTCATTTTTTTAAGTGTTAAAATTCTTTCAGAAGTCATTATTTAAGGATTATAAATTTTTTGAGGAGGTGATTTATATTTCTTTTAAGATTTATATTAAGAGCTATATTAATTATATCAAAATTTATATTTAAATGGATGTGAACAAACCTCTTTATAGAAGGATATGGCTAAAATCTCTATAGAGAGGGATATTTGAGCAACCCATTGACTAAAAGAGCCTCCCTTTCTAAGGTTTAATGTGCCACAACCATTGTGACATAGCTCAGGATTGCTCCTAGATACAACTGCTGAAAAGGATAGGAAAAAGGAGGAATTTCAAGTAGTCAATAAGAAAGGAAATAAAATACTTAAACCCAAAATTAAAGGGAAGGACATAAATCAAATTGGATTAAGTCTTAACCCTTTTACAATATTAAACATCAAATCTAATGATGAATATAATAAAGGAAAAGACTCATCAGAACCTTTGAATAGTCAAAAGACAATGCAGATCATGAGATAATAGTTGGTCCCACCAAGAAGCTTAGTGTTAGTCAGAAGAGTGTGGATCAAATTTTATATAAGGTTGCTTTAACGCATGAAATCTAACTAAAATTTGCTCTTCCTCAGAGAAACCCACTGATGTTGTTCGTAAATGGCATGGTGACAATAACTCAGATCCTTGGTATATAACCTATACACATAATTATTAATCCCCACATACCAAAGGAGCAATAACCTAAATCAAAGGAGAAAAATTGGGTTAATATATTCACACATTCCTCCAAACAATTGTGTTTTTAGTATTTATATGATATTTGGCCTTGAGCCTTGATTATTTGTACCTTCTCAAGGTGTTGAACCCTAGTTGTTCTCTACAATATTTTTTGTTCAGATTGTGTTTTCATATCACCTATCTTTTTTATTGAGCATGTATTATATTTTTCTAATGAAATATATTGCATACTTTCAATCAATAAATCAGTTGGTTAAGTTATGGTTAAATAGAGCTCAAACATTTGACTAAATGGATTGAGTCATTAGTTAGAACATTGGTAAAGAAAAATCATAACATATTTTACCAACATAAATATAAATATATATTATTCAATGGATGATGAATATGAATAGTTGAGGTGTAGAAATAATCATAAAATATTTTTGCCAGCATAAATATAAATATATAATGTTCCAATTGATATTGAAGATGAATATTGTGGTGAAGAAATAACAAAGGGTTGTTATTAATATTTCGAAGGGAGAATTGCAAACTCCATTGTTATTGAAAAAGCGAGTTCACTTTTGTTCTCCTAAATAGATTTTGTTACATTTAGTTACTATACTCATGGCATTTATTTATTTTTACATGAGTTTTTCACTATAATGTCCATTTTATTTTAGTACATGCAAAAATACAAGACCATTGTCAATCCCCCAATGCCTTGGTTTGCCTCCCAGAGTTTCACCATGGTGATCCTCTACATGCCTTGTTTTCACAAAATATTTATTAGTCTTCACATTAAAAT
The DNA here is from genome assembly GCA_037957365.1 of Torreya grandis. Taxonomy (NCBI): domain Eukaryota; kingdom Viridiplantae; phylum Streptophyta; class Pinopsida; order Cupressales; family Taxaceae; genus Torreya; species Torreya grandis. The sequence continues at coordinate 3,854,769 of JARHVA010001018.1, forward strand.
CAACATCTCATGACATTTCCCAAACCCTGACACACCCACAAACAATAAAAGAAGAAGAAAAAATCAATGCTAACCAAAGAGTTTGGTGTGTTGATCCTCAAAGGAGTCTCGAATGAGTCTCTAGATATTTGAGGATGCCTCAGTGTTCTTGTTAAACCAAGTTATAATTTTAATATTCTAGTCACATATTCCTTGACGTGTTGTAGACCTAGAGGATGTTGGTTGGCTTGTCGTATGGTAGGCAGAACCTGACATGTGAATCTTGATTATGCATATATTTGTGTGGTAATATAGATACATACGTGATATGTAACTTGGTGGATGTGTGTAAATGTGTGTATATAACACAAATTAAGTGATGTGCATGTGTTATATGTGGATGTATTGTGTGTAAAGTTCATAAGTGTGTGTGCATCTACAAACTTTTATGTGTCAAGTGGAAGTGTGATGGGACAATTTAGGTTGATATGACCACACTGCATGCAAACTGTGAGTTGACACAATTTGGTAGATCCAAAATTTAATTGAGGGGTATGAAATCCCATGTGGGAGTTGCACATAGATCATTCCACATGTCAGCTTTTTTCTATTATGTAATATGCTAAATGGCACTCTCTATATTAGTTTCATGTCAGAGAACTTGTCAGCAAAGGCACATAGCTAGAAGTTCAACCACCACACCTACAAGAAGGCTAACTATCACTCTCCAAAATATTAAACATCACCTCTTTTATAATTGTTGTCTATTGTCAGTACCTTTTTATAATGATGTATATATTTTAACAATTTTAACCATAAAGGATCAAAGAGAAGAGAAAATACATAAAGCCCAGATATGATATTTTTAACATGCTTTATGTATCCAACATTCACACACAAATATGTAACTTGCCATTATTTTTAGTCTAGACAAACTTTTTGGAAGCTTTATCCTTCTAATGACAATAACTTGCATTATTAGTCTTACTTAATCTTGTACACATCTTTATTTACCCCAAATCTACATAATAAATTGAAGTTTCACCATTATACAAATATTCCAGCATTCAAATATATTACTGGTTTATTATTATTTAGTTTTCTTTTATGCATTCTATAACCCGTAACAAGCTACCAAGCATAAATTATCCACAACATCAACATCATGGGCCCCATACATTGAATTAATGATTGTAATATATTTTATATAAAACCATCCTTTCTTATTACAATTCACAACTAAAGACCATTTCACATTATTTGAATAGCAAAATTAAGAGATGACATATAACCCATAAAGACCACATATGCATAATTTGAAAGTAAAACAAACAATAAAAATGAGTTTTTTTATTTTTTCATAATAAAACTTACTTGTAAATAACACTAACTATTATTATTGGTGATATAGGCCCCATTGCATTTAATGTTGTTTATCTTGGCTAATATGAGTTAATATTTATTTAATATTAACGAATATATTTTTGGTTGCATATGAGACAAAAGAAGAGCCCATAGAGAAGTCGAAGAGCCACGGGGTAAAGACAAAAGAAGGATGGGACGCATTTTCCCATGAAGAGTCATCTTGGGGAATACCAAGAGTCACCAAGTGAAGACAAAAGAGTAAGGGTGCAATTTCTCATGAAGGGACACTTTGAGGAATACGAAAAGTCACCAAAGATAAGGACAAAAGTGGGAAGGATATTTTTGGTCATGAAGGGTCACCACATGACTTTTCAAAGGCTTGAATATGAAGGGTCATCCAAGATTGGCGCCATTTTCCATTAGGATTGAAGGGTCACAAAGGGGGAAGGCCAAAGGTGATTTGGAAAGCTATAAATAAAGGCTTGAGAAGCCATTTGTAATATGGATGTGAGAGGTTGATTTGATATTATAATATCTAGCTTAGAAGAGCAATTGTGAGAGATGAATATGATTTGTATTTGTTATATCTAGCTTAGAAGAGCAAAAGTGAGATAGAGGAAGGAGATGTTGTATTGATCTATCATTTGTTGAGATAACAACATTGAGAGATAGGTGTGTGGTATACACAAAGGGGTTGGTGCTCCTGTGGGTTGTTGTTTGGCAAAGGGATTGGTGCTCTTGTGGGTTGGTGCTCATGAATAGTAGCTGGGTTGGTGCTCGGCAAAGGGGTTTGAAGATCCTGTGGGTTAGTGCTCATGAATTGTAGCTGAGGTTGGTACTCAACAAAGGGGTATGGTGCTCCTGTGGGTTTGTTCTCACGAATATACTTGAGATGATTCTCTGTGGTTTTTCCCACATTAGGTTTCCACGTTATATCTGGTGTCTCTCTCTATCTTATGTGATGTTTATTGTTTGAGTTTTATTGCATATCTTGAATGTTTGATAAAATGGAATTTGATAAAGGAAAAGTTTTATAAGATATATAATATAATGATTCACCCCCCCTCTCAGTATATTCCATGCTTAACAATTGGTATCAGAGCATGTTCCTTTTTGAGAAGTTTTACAGCTTGAAGGTAGATAGGGAAAGCACGATGTCTGGGTCACAGGAAGGATTTTATACAAATAAGGCACCTTTGTTTGATGGGATGAATTATGCTTTTTGGAGCATGAGAATGAAGGTTTATTTGATGGCCCTTGGATTTGACATATGGAAAGCAGTGGTGGAGGAATATGAAGAGCCACATACATCTACAATTACTCCAGCAGAAAAAAAAAGGCAAGTGAATGTAATGCTAAAGCTTTAAATGTTATTTTATGTGGGTTATGTGAATCTAAATTTGTTAAACTTATGCAATGTAAATATGCTCATGAAACTTGGATAAAAATTGAGAATATTTACAAAGGTGATGGAAAGGTTCAACAAGCTAAGTTGTAGAATTTTAGAAGGCAGTTTGAAAGTTTGAAGATGGAAGAAGAAGAAGATATAGCAAGTTATCTTTTGCGAGTTGATCAAGTCATAAATCAGATTCAAGGTCTTGGAGAAACATTGGATGAGTCAACGGTGGTACAAAAGGTTTTGATATCTCTACCAATGAGATATGATGCAAAGGTTTCAGCAATTGAGGAAATGAAGAATTTAGCCAAGCTAAAGATGGATGAGCTTCATGGTATTCTCATGGCATATGAGATGCAGACAGAACAAGATAAACCCTCAAAGAGAGAAGCGGCTTTCAAGACATCAAAGAAGGAGAAAGCTAAGATTCAAAAATCAAGTGATAGTTCTAGTGATGATGAAGATGACAATGGAGCACTTTTCATTCACAAGCCAAAAAGAAGAATAGGTAAATATCAAGAAAATTACCTTTTAAATGTTTTAATTGTGGAAAGATTGGACATTTTTCAGCTGGATACCCAAATAAAGTTAAAGATGATGAAGAAGAAAAGCCTACATACGAGAAGAATTTCAAAGGCAAATCTAAGAAGGGATTCGAGAAGAAGAGCCTGTATTCTAAAGATCCTAGCTCAGTTGAAGATAGTGGAGTTAGCGATTCAGAAGAAGAAGAGATTCTATTCATGGCCATACATGATAATCAAGAAGAAGAAGAGGAAGAAGCTGAAGTAGATATGGAAGGAGAACTCAATTGTGCCCTAGAAGAGTTAAAAGCTATCGAGAAGAAGAATCGAAGATTAAAGCGCCAAATCGAGAAAAGTAAATAGGAGTCAAAGAAAATGATTAAAGATCTACAAGCACACTTTGAAGAAGCCAAGAAGAATGAAGAAGACCTCAAAGCACAGTTAGAAATAGCAAGAAAAGAATGTCAAAGGTATGTTATTGAAATTGCCTCTTTAAAAGAAGATATTTAGAAAGCAGTCAATGATAAAGTAGTTAGTGATTCAAAATTTAAGGATAGCACTAACATGCTAAATAAGATATTGGAAAGTCAAAAAGCATATTCAGATAAGACAGGGTTCAGATTTAAAAAGAAAAAGAGATATGCTGAAGCTCTTACAAAAGAGGAAACAAAAAGGGGAGAAGTGAAGAATATAGAGGACGTTTCAAATAGAGAACGCTGGAAGGAACAAAGCTACAAAAGGCAATCAGGTCAGAGATATACAGACATGTCTTATTTCTATGGCTATTGTTTTTATTGTAATGGATATGGTCACAAGAAATTAGAATGTAGAAAAAGAGCTAACAATTTTAGAAATAAGGAGAAGGAAAGTCAAGTAGAGTCAAGCAAAAGCCACAACTCTTTTGCTCCTCTATCAAGCTTTGATGAAGAGACCATAGTGTGCTACAAGTGCAACAACTTTGGACACATAGCTCGGTATTGCAAAAATGTGTTCGAGTCAGTTTAGAAGGATCAGAGTTTTAAAGCTCCATTCATCAAGAAGAAGGATCAGAGTGTCAAAGCTCCATTCATCAGGAAGAAGGTTCAGACATGTTCGTGGCAGAAGAAACAACTTGAAGATTATATGATGGTGCAGACAGCTCTGCATGTGAAAGGTAAAGATCAACCATGGTTAATTGATAGCGGATGTTCGAGGCATATGACAGGTGATAAAAGTAAGTTCATTACTCTAAAGAAGATCAATGGTGGTACAATGAGTTTCAGAGATAAAACCACTGCCAGGATAGCAGGAAAAAGTACTTTGAGTTTGGATTATGGTAGAACTAAGACTAAGAATGTTTTGTATGTAAAAGGTCTTAAGCATAATCTGTTAAGTGCTAGTCAAATATGTGATCAAGGATACACATTAAGGTTTCATGCTAAAGGTTGTGAGATTAGAAGAAAAGATTCAAATGAGTTGATTGCAGATGCTCAAAGGACAGGGAACAATGTATATGTTTTTTCAGATATCTTCTCAAAGGCACGATCAAAGGGTACATTCAAAGATCGATGAGAGGAATTGGGAGTAATTTCTATTACTTCCTGCCATTGATGTTCAGCATCAAGTGAGGGGGAGCTAAGTGTTAGCTCCAGGTAGGCCCTTTGCCATTGATGTCAAAGGGGGAGAATAACAGGTACAGGTATAGATACAAGTGCAAAAAATAGGTATAGGGAACATGTATAGGTTGTTACAGTAAGGGCGAGTTACTGTATGTTTTCAGATGACAGGATGTGGCAGTTTCAGGATTGAGGTTGCCATTAATGACAAAGGGGGAGATTGTTGGAAATATTGTCATTGATGTCAAAGGTCTAGTATTATTGGTGATATAGGCCCCATTGCATTTAATATTGTTTATCTTGGCTAATATGAGTTAATATTTATTTAATATTAACGAATGTATTTTTGGTTACATATGAGACAAAAGAAGGGCCCATGGAGAAGTCGAAGAGCCACGGGGTAAAGACAAAAGAAGGATGGGACACATTTTCCCATGAAGAGTCATCTTGGGGAATACCAAGAGTCACCAAGTGAAGACAAAAGAGTAAGGGCACAATTTCTCATGAAGGGACACTTTGAGGAATACGAAAAGTCACCAAAGATAAGGACAAAAGTGGGAAGGACATTTTTGGTCATGAAGGGTCACCACATGACTTTTCAAAGGATTTAATATGAAGGGTCATCCAAGATTGGAACCATTTTCCATGAATATTGAAGGGTCACAAAGGGGGAAGGCCAAAGGTGATTTGGAAAGCTATAAATAAAGGCTTGAGAAGCCATTTGTAATATGGATGTGAGAGGTTGATTTGATATTGTAATATCTAGCTTAGAAGAGCAATTGTGAGAGATGAATATGATTTTTATTTGTTATATCTTGCTTAGAAGAGCAAAAGTGAGAGAGAGGAAGGAGATGTTGTATTGATCTATCATTTGTTGAGATAACAACATTGAGAGATAGGTGTGTGGTATACATAAAGGGGTTGGTGCTCTTATGGGTTGGTGCTTGGAAAAGGGGTTGGTGCTCCTGTGGGTTGGTGCTCACAAATAGTATCTGGGTTGTTGCTCGGCAAAGGGGTTTGAAGCTCTTGTGGGTTGGTGCTCACGAATTGTAACTGAGGTTGGTACTTGGGAAAGGGGTATGGTGCTCCTGTGGGTTTGTTCTCATGAATATACTTGAGATTGTTCTCCGTGGTTTTTCCCACATTGGGTTTCCACGTTATATTTGGTGTCTCTCTCTATCTTGTGTGATGTTTATTGTTTGAGTTTTATTTCATATCTTGAATGTTTGATAAAATGGAATTTGATAAAGGGAAAGTTTTATAAGATATATAATATACTGATTCACCCACCCTCTCAGTATATTCCATGCTTAACACTAACATAATAACCAAATGTAAACAAAAGGCTTGAATTAGAATGAAAATCACAACAAACCAATAATTCTTTTTTTAAAAACCAAATACAATTTTAAGGCAAGTAGACTTACAACATTTCCCTTCTTAAGACTAGTTATTTTGTTCAAGTGTGATGTTAATATCATATTTCCCTCAATATTTTGTCTTTAAAGTTATAAGGACAAACACTAACACTTAACATGTGTTATTACCATTTTTTTCTAAAACAATAGACACAACACAATACTTGCCCATCATGGATTGATATCGTAATCCATTCAATTGCACAAAGCATATCTTAAAACTACCATAATACTTTAACATATGCAAGACAATAATTTGGAAGCCCACAGTCCTAATTCCTTTAGTCAACACACAAAATTCCTTCATGGGTTCATGCCAAATTATCATTGTCTAAAAGACATTGAGATGACCATCAATTTAAACCTAGGTCATAGATGACATAGTTAGCATCTGCATGGCTAATTTGGTAGGCTCCAAGGCCATGATAGATTCTCTTTGAGCTCCCAAGGACCCTTCTTTCCATATGGTGTCCTCTCACTTTCTTACTGATCTAAAAGGGCTTCATGTTTGCACCTACAATACTGAGACTATAAACCATTGAGATAATGCCACATGGAAACATCCCATTATCCCACTAGCCTTAAGGATTTGTCATTATTATGTACTTCGATGGGACTATGGAACATTAAGATGATACCACATGGTAACATCCCACTAACCTGTCATTTTGGAGGCAAGCTCCTTATACATTCAAATTTAGGATCATGGGTCACCAAGATGATGCCATGTGGAAATGCCCCACTTGTTTGTTATCTCAGAGGTAAGCTTCTTATATGGTTAACTTTAGGATTGAGGGTCATCAATATGATGCCACATGGTAACCTCCTAGTCACTCGATGGCTTCACACTTTATACATCCTCTCTAGGATCATGGTTTATTAGGATGAGGCCACGTGGTAACATCCAACTCACCCTCTAGCCTATTGGATTCACACTCTATACATCCTCTATGGGATCATTAGTTATCAAGATGAAGTCACGTGGTAACACCCCTCTCGCCTGTTAGCTCGACACCAACCATATATTAGACCATGCTGACATCAATCCCAGGTTGGCGACACATGGATTCCTCTAAACCACTCATCAAAAGTTATGAAATCAACTATGGAAAAATCAAAACAAAAAGGCCAAAGTGATAAATCAGTTAAGGAAAAATGGAATGCAATGACCAATGTAAAAGTGACAAAGTCAACATTCAAATAGATGACTAAGTCATCAAGAAGGACCCAAATAAGGTAGAATGTTATGCAAATCACCTGATGAACTACTAGGTTGATATCAAAGTATAACCAGGGATGATCACTATCTTAAATTAGATAAGGCATAGCTTTAGGAAATCTCAAGAGGATTCAAAGGATAAGAACTCAACTAGGTAAATAATTAATGTTTGTGTTAACTATTTTTATTGTAAATTCAAGATAGGGTGATCAATCTTCCAGAAGAAGGTACCACTAGGCTAGATCTGCATCGAATAATCAATGGAATTAAAAGCCATAAAGGCTCAAATAGATCCTGTGACATTAAACCTATATCCTCATTAGTTTAGTTGTTAACCAATTTTTTTGGCTCACTTTGCTTTGAGTAAATATCTTTAAAGGTTTAATGGCCTAACCATTCTAGGATATATTTTAGGGGGGTTTAGTCATAAGGTTTTAATAAAAATGGTTCCCAAACCCATCCAATTTTTGTTTAATAGGTAAGAACAAAGACATCTTTCGTTGATGAAGTAAAGCAACTCAGATAAGAAGATTAACAAAACCTCTTCTTCCATTTGTTAAACTCTTTCAATCCAAAGTGACCATAGTCAACCTAAAGTTTACAACCAAATAATTCTTATCGTAGAGACAGGCTCTATTGAAATTCTTCTTGTAAGAGGTTGGTTAGGTTATTGAAAGGTTTCCCATAAAATCTTACTTGCCTATTAATACTTCCAAGATTTATTTTACAAGGTATAACTAAACCATAAGACATCAATGTTTAGCTTTTTTCAACAAGCTAAATTTTTATTCCTAATAACAATATCATAGTTATAAGTCTAAGTTCCACTCATTGTTAGATAAGTTTAATTTCATTAACTCCTCACATTTAGATATAAAGAGATACATAATGATTAAAAGACCAGACACTCATGTCAAAGATTTAAGCAAGGAAATCAATTTGTCAATTTATTTGAAAGTGCCTCAAAGGCTAAAGACTTTTATACATCTAGGATCCTTCCCAAGGTCCTATAAACTAAACATTATTGATTATATACACCTTAGCTTATCAAGAGATTCAATTAGAAAGACAATAAAATTCTCTACCCATAATGGGGTCATTATACAATGACTATCTTTCATAAGAATAATACAAGCAGACTGGCTACAATTCATATTTATCAATACAAGAGATGACATCCATCAAATACATAACAAGAGGCACAATTTTGGGCATAATTACATAGTAGATGGTCAGTCAATATTTAATGGTACTCCTCACTCACTCTCCAAGCATTTGTTGTCCATAAGAAGGAAGGCTTACTGCCTAACCTTTTGTCATCATTATGTTATTGCTCTAGACACCCTCAAGCTTGAGACTCCTAGTTTTAAGTATGTTTATTTCACATGGTAAAGGCAATGGTGGGTATCTAAGCTAGGGTATCTTAGCACAAGGGAAATACCATGCACAAATCCATATCCATGTTCTTGCTTCTTACCCAAGGAGTCTCAGTCCTAATACAAAGAAAACAAGCATTCAAATGATCATTCAAGTGAAGCTAAGAAATTAAAAGATAAAACTAGGAAGAAAGCTTTCATAGCATAAATAAGGATCATCATTTTTTGGAGTAGAAAGAAGATAAATCACTCTATTGCTTCCATATAATAGTCATGGGAGGGTTGAGCAGTCTACTATTGTATCTCATCATGAGAGGGATTAACAACCTCCACTATGGCATTCACATGAGGGTCAAGCATTCTACCACTATGCCCAACATAGGAGGGATTGACATTCTTCCACCGTGAAGATGATGCTCAAATAAAACCACTACATTATGTCATAATATCATTAATACATGGAAATTAAAGAGTTAAAACATCCAATTCAATTGAGGATGGACACAACCTCTCCAAGGCCCTCAACTAGGCAAAGAATTGCATGGTGACCAATGCACAACCATGGCAAGATAATAAGATAGGCAAAATAAACTAAGTGGCCTTATTCTCCTTTAAGCGAGAGAACAAACAAAGAACCAAAATCATTTCATTCAAACTAACAAGGAATAATCTCTCTAGCGTCCTCAAATGGGCAAGCACTACATGACAGCCAATGCTTAACCATGGGAAAACAATAAAATAGGCAGGATAAGCCTAGTGGTCTTATTCCCATAAAAACAATAAGAACAAGCAAAGAATAGAATCATTTCATTCCAAATGAATAACAAAAAACATAGGTTATTAGGAAGACCACCTATCTACCTTCAAACCATCTGGGCACTATCCTCTGGTTGTCTAGACTCGACTCTCCTAACTAGTTATTCCTATCTACTACTCTTCCTTCTCCTATGTTAAGTCTAACTTCTTTATGAATTGGAAAAAGTCCTAAATTAAGGGAGTTCAAGTCCTATTTATTAATGTCTCAGGATTAGACAACCACCAAGCACTTGCTAACCCATGCCTTATTAAGGGATGGTGCATGGCATCTTCACAAGCTTTTGTGGTTGCTTCCAAGACTTACCTCTTTCCCAATTGATCTTAGTACTAAGGCAATCAAAATAAGATCTGTTAATCGACCACTAGACATTTTAGATGTTAGTTGTAAAATCTTCAGGTCATGGGACAACAAGTTTCATCAATTAGGTTTAAAGGTTGACCGCATAATCAAATGTTGCATCTATAAGGTGGTAGACAAGGCAACTAAATGATTAACATAGAGTCTTAATAAGGTTTAAAATTTATTATTGATATAACCATGTTTGGTGTAATCTCTTTCTTTCTTTATCCCTTTTTCTATTCCTACACATTCAATGTGCACATCAAATTCCTCTAATCTAATATCCAAAGTTGTGGAATTTAATCAAATAAGGAAATTTCAATCAATCAACCATAGCCAATAATTCATGGAATATCAATATACATGTAGATAATTTCATATAATTCAATCATAAATAGTTGTCAATTTATTAGCTTAGAAGGAATGATTCAAACATGATTTAAGTCAATATATATCATAAATATAATCAAGTTTCATAAGACAATATTACATAAATGAAGTCTAAGAATCATACTTTCATAAGTAAGCAATCAAAAACATGATTTGTAATAGGTCTTGCTCATGGTTCCCAACACATGAGAGCCTTCATGAAATCCTTACATACCTCAACTAGATGTGACTTAACCCCATAATTTAATAATTAGAACATATAAGTCATAATTTCATAGTTATCTTTGTCAAAGATAAGCACTATGCAAAATGGAGACTTACATCCCCCTCCCCTTATGCATACTTCCACCTAGAAGTCACTAAAAGAGGTGAGGATATTGAACCCTCAAAGGTGCAACATCTTCTCAAGTTACTACTGATTCATCATATTTGTCCCATTGGACCTTGACTTGACCTAGGTCTTTACCTTGAAGTGACAACATCCTACACACTAAAATTATGATGGGCTCCAAAGCTATATCCCTGTTGATCTTGACCTATGATCTCAATGACCATCGCTTGATGCTCAGCTTGGTGGTTATCCACTACTGCATAAATTCTATGACCTTTCCCCACATCACCTATCATCTACTCTGATGTTGGAGCCTTCTACCTGTTGGCCCCTTATGGTTACAAAGGACATTCCTGTCCATAATGATCAGGTGATCCAGAAGTAAATCACATCCCCTGCTACTATTTTTCCCAAAATAAATTCCAACTAATCTTAATTCCCAAGATGATATTGACCCTAAAGGTCTTGCCTAGTTTGGTTGCTGAGTCTACACAATCTCGGTCTGTGGATGGTTTTGAGGCCCAACCTCACTTTGTCTTCAGTGGTCATTTTCAAACCAGTCCTCATCCTAACTATGGTCAAAATGGTTACTCACCTGATGTTGAGGTGGGGGTCTGTAGTTAGATTACATTACTCTCAAACTTCCCCTAAGTGTAGGTTACACACCTTATGACTTTGAGTCATGTTGATATTACAATTTGCCACAAAACTTCTCTCGACCATCCTAAGTCTTTCTATGAGACTCCTTGACCAAACAGGCCTTTTCAACTACTATTTCCAGGGTTGAGGGAGCTCAAATATGCATTGTACTAGCTAACTCCAAATTCAGGCCTCTAATTAACTTATTCACTTGGATTGTCTCATTTGTGTAACCTCTCACATATTTGATTAAGTATAGAAAATGGCACTCATACTGAGAAACAGTGCCACTCCCTTGTCGAAGGTCATGAAAATCATCCACTTTATTATAAACATAACAAGGGGATAGATAGTGTGCTCTAAAAGGCTCTTCAAATAATTCCCAAGTGAGGGAAGCTAGTGTTAATTGGAGCTTCTACTCCTTTCTTTCCCACCACATCTTAGTTGCATCTCTAAGAAGGTGAGTGCCTAAATGGACCTTTCCATTAGAGTCACAATCATATAAGGTAAAACATCCTTTCATACTTGCCAACTAAGCTTATGCACCAAATCTTTCCTATGTACCATAAAAAGTAGTAGGATGTAGCTTGATGAAATATTTCACTAAATCTCCAAGCACATGTCTAGGAGGACAATCTATGTCTCATCTCTCCCATCAATCATTGTGGCAATGTACTTCATCTCTATCACCCTCAGAATAGTGATGGGGAGGACTCCTAGACCTCTCTCTTTCAACTAATCTTCATTCATCCTAGGAATGTTGTGAAGAGTGCCTCTTTGCCTCTAGCGGTGTTGCTAGTAGTCTTTCATGCAAAACATCCTGCATCTGTTGCATAGACAAAAGAAGTTAAGGGTCCAATTGAAATTCTTCTTGTAATAGGTTGGTTGAGTTATTAGAAGGTTTCCAACAAAAGCTTACACAACTGATAACACTTCCAATATTTCTTTTACAAGGCATAATTAAACCATAAAACATCAATGTTTAGTTCATTTCAACAAACTAAAATGTTATTCCCAATAAAATCCTCATAGCTATGTATCTAAGTTCCACTCATTATTATATAAGTTTAATTCCATTAGCTCCTCACATTCATATATAAAGAGATGCATAATGCTTAAAATACCAACCACTCATGACAAATATTTAAGCAAGGAAATCAATCTATCAATTTATTTGAATGTGCCTCAAAGACTAAAGACTTGTATGCATCTATGATCTTTCCCAAGGTCCTATAAACCAAAAATTCTTAATTAGATGCACCTTATTTTGTCAAGAGATTCAATCGTAAAGATAACACAAGTCTCTACCCACAATGGGGTCATTATACAATGACTATATTTCATAAGAATAATACAAGCAGGTTGGCTACAATTCATATTTATCATTACAAGAGATGACATCCATCAAATACATAACAAGAGGCACAATGTTGGGCTTAATTACAGAGTGGAGGGACAACCAATCTTTAGTGTTACTCCTTGTTCTCTCCCCAAGCATATGTTATCCATAAGAAGGAAGGCTCATCACCCAACATTTTGTCATCATAAGCCATTGCTCTAGACACCCCCGATCTTGAGACTCCCAACTTCGAGCATGTTTATAAAACTTGGTGAAGGCAAGGGAATATATCTAAGCTAGGGTATCTTAACAACATGGAAAGACCATGCACAAAACTATAATCCTATTCCTGGTTCTTACCCAAGGACTCTCAGTCTCAATACAAAGTAAACAAGTATTCAAATGATCATTCAAGTGAAGCTAAGCAATTTAAAGATAAAACTAGTAGCCAAGATTTCACAATATAAATAAGGCTCATTGTTTAATGGATTATCAAGAGGATAACTTGCTTTATTGATTCCATACAATAGTCATGGGAGGGTTAAGTAGTTTATTATCGTGTCTCATCACGAGAGGGCTTAACAACTTCCACTATGACATTCACAAGAGGGTCAAACATTCTACCACCATGCCCAACATAAAAGGGCTTGACATTATTTCATTGTGAAGATGTTACTCATAGAAAACCACTGCATTATGACACAACAACATGATTACACTTCAATTAAAATCTTGAAACATCCAAGTCAAGCGAGGAGGGACACAACCTCTCCAAGGCCCTCAACTAGGAAAAGAACTGCATGATAACCAATGCACAACCATGGAAGGATAGTAAGATAGTAAAAATAACCCAAGTGGTCTTATTCTCCTTTAAATGAGAAAAAAACAAAGAATCGGAACCATTTCATTCAAACTAAGGAAGACCAATCTTTCCAAGGCCCTCAAATTGGCAAGCACTACATGGAGGCCAATGCTCAACCATGGGCAAACAATAAAATAAGCAGAATAAACCAAGTGGTCTCATTTCCTTGAAAGTAAGAAGAACAAGAAAAGAATATAATCATTTCATTACAAATGAACAACAAAAAACATAAGTTGTTAAGAAGCCCACCTATCGACCTTCAGACTACCTAGGCATTATCCTCTAGTTGTTTAGACTCGGGTCTCTAAACCAACTATTCCTATCTGCTACTACTCCTTCTCCTATTCTAAGTCTAACTTCTTTTCAAATTGGAAAAATGTCCTAAACTAATAGAGTTTGACTCCTATCTATCAATGTCTCTTGATCAACCAACCACTAGTCATTTACTAACCCATGCCTCATTAAGGGATTATGCATGGCAAATTTGCAAGCTTTTGTAGTTGGTTCTAGGACTTACTTACCTCTTTCCCACTTGATCTTAGTACAAAGTCAACCAAAGGAAGATTTTATAGTCAACCACTAGACATTATAGACATTGGTTATAAGATCTTCAAGTAAGGCGACAACAAGCTTCACCAATTAGGTTTAAAGGATGGCCGCCTAATCAAACGCTATGTCTATAAGGTGGCAGACATGACAACTAAATACTTAGCATGGGTTTTAAGAAGGTTCAAAATTGATTAGTGATATGACCATGCTCGACATAGTCTCTTTCCTTCTTTTGCCCTTTTTTGGTTCTAGCACACTCGATACACACATCAAATTACTCTAACCTAATAACTGAAGCTATGAAATTTAATCAAATAAGTAATTTCAATCAATTAACCATAGCCAATCATTCATGGAATATCAACATACAAACATATAATTTCATATGATTTAATACATAAATAGTTGTCAATTCACTAGCTTAGAAGCAATGATTCAGATTTAAGTCAATATATATCATAAACATAATCGAGTTTCATATGGCAATATTACATAAATGAAGTCTAAGCATCATACTTTCATAAGTAAGCAATCCAAATGTGATTGATAATAGTTCTTTCTCACGGTTCCCAACACATGAGATCCTTCATGAAATCCTTGCATGCCTCAACTGGATGCCACTTAACCATATAATTTAATAATTAGAACATATAAGTCATAATTTCATAGTTATCTTTGTTAAAGATAAACACTATGCATAATGGGGCCTTACAACATGAGGCCACTAACAACTTTTGTAACAAAAAAACTCCAATATATAAGTAACCAAGTGGAAAAAGCTCCCAAAAGTTTCTTTGACCTAAAGACACCAATCCAACATTAGATTTTATCATTTTTCAATTGATAACATCGATAGTTATAAAAACAATTCAAGTTTTGAATACAAAGAACCCAAAACATCAACAATACAAAACTTCACAATTATAATTTCAAAATTTAATACTTATCCTTTATTACAATTTCAAATTTTAATAAAAGTTCACTTGATTCTTTTTGAACTTTCTAATTTGTTTTAATCAATTTTGGCCATTCATTGAGCTAATTTTACATTATGGGCAAAATCTTTCTAGAATACCTTGAAAATATTATGTATTTGAAGAATACAATTAAAGTAAAACTTTTGAATAACTTTAAATGGAATACAATATTTATTGAGAACAACAATGTATCTATTTTTTCACAAGGGACCGATAATTATCTCTCTAAAAAGTTTAGCAATCAGATTATGAAAAATATTGAGGTGTTATGAATCTCACATATAATCATGTAAATATACTTAAATATAATGGAGATCAAAATAAAATATAATGGTGGGCTAAGATGTCCAAATATGAAATATTTTCAAAATAGAATGATAACCCTTAAAATAGGGTTACACCATACAATACTCCTTAAGGAAGGAATAACTCCACAATTATACTTCGAATGGAAGATTCCACAACTTACTTAATATCTTTTACAATGACATTCTCTCTTTATATAGATTGCTATCACTAATAATGGATGGGTAAACTCCTAGGCTGACTCACTGTCCAATATAATTAATATAAATTATCCATATGGCTCTATATAATATACAAACTAAGAGGATATGTGCCACATGTCAGCATCTCCACCCACTAATAATATCATCTCTCTAGGTATATTACATTCTAACCTCCTTAGCATGTTTTGCCCTCGAAACATGAGAAGCTAAATAATGAATGTGCTTCAAATCATTGCATACTTGTCACCATGCTCGATCATCCAACCACCTATATGTGATCTTGGTGGGTGATAGCTCTTTAAACCTAGTTCTTGATTCTATTTCACTACTTTGATTCCATCCATAGCCAAAGTTTTTCCCCTTGGCTTCCATGCATAACCATAGTGATTACTTCTATGATTCCATATTCCACACACTTTTCTCTTTTGAGTCTATGTATAACCATAGTAAATGTTCCTTTGATTCCTTATACATCTATAGTAATTTTTGTTGTGACAATCCTTGACATGCTTCCATGATTGTTTCCTCTCATGATAAGTTGGTGTTGATATGCATCAACTTCAGTATCCTTTTTTGATACTTTGACCTCATCAAACCTTTCCTCTTCTAGTGCCTTTGTCTCTTGAGTGCATGAATTGTTATGTTTTGTTTGTACATTTTATTTAGATTTTTATTCATATGAATCTTCCTTATGCTCTACTTCACCATCTTTAGATTCATTCTCATGCTTGAACTTGACCTTTATTTGTTCTTTGCTAAATGTGATATCTTGCAAAGTGACCTTATTTTTCTTGTACCAAAGCTTTATGAACTTTTTCTGTACATTAATATTAATTATTTCCAAAGTCTCTAACTAAGGATATACAAGAACAACATTTAAACCATCCATATCCAAAGCATAAAAATATGAATGCGATACATATTTGTCTATAGAAAGCTTCAACTCTTCAAAATAAATATTCTTATTTTCTATTTAAGTGTCATTGATTTTATTTTATTAACCTTATAGTTGTTTGGCTAAGTCAACGTTGATGAAGTTATATCTGTTGCTTGGGTTTACAAATATAATAACCTAATTTTTTTAAATGCATCCATGGAAGTGAAATATTGAAGCTTCCTTCTTTGAATCTAAACTGGTTGAATCTTTAACCTCCATCTCTCCTTTTGTTTCCTTATCTTGTTCATCATCATTATTAAAATCCTTATTTTCTTATTTTACCATGTCATCTTTCTTTTTTGCCTCCTTATCATTGTTTTATTTCTCAATGTCCCATTGATTTAGGAAAGCTTGTTATATTTATTCCCATGAAAATCATTCCATTATTTTTTCCATTCTTTTTGCACTCGAGTATACCAACCTAACGCAGGGCCATAAAGAGAGACACAAATCTAAATGAAAATGAATCTTCTTAAATTCAAACTATTATTCTCAAGCATTCATATCCTTATCACCAAAAAAATAAAATGGAAACCCCATGATCCACAATTCATAAAAATTAGGGTTTTAAAAATAATTATATTCAATGGATCTCCTTTTCTACCAAAGATTTGATAATAAAATATGTAGAAATGTAGATTTGAATATTTCAATTGAATTGCAAAAAAATAAAATTTGATTTGCTCATCGAGAATAAAATATATGATTTTTTCCACAAGTCACACATAAAAAATTTGTCAAAAATCAGGGCGTAAGGTCAACTTCATGTCGTTATATCTCCCTTGATATTGCTTAGAATTCTTAGTGTGACCACTTTTCGAAAAGATCTTGAAGTCTTCTTTACAATTTCAAAAGAATAGTTTAAATCAAACACCTAGTGAGGAGAAAACCCTTCTACAAGCTACTTGTCTTAAAAGAATATGTAAAAAAAAAAATCTTACTTTGTCCAAATCACCACTCTGATACTAAATGTTATGATTCTCACTTATAATCATGTAATATGTAAAAATATAATAGAGATCAAAACAAAATACATGGGTGGGCCAAAATGACCAAATATAAAATATATTCATAATAAAATGATAACCCTTAAGGTAGGGCTACACCATACAATACTTTTTTAAGAAGGAATAACTCCATAGTCATAATTCAAATAAAAGACTCCATGTTATGAACCTCACATAAAATACTATAAATATGCAACAATAGAATGAAGATCCACACAAAAAATACATTGGTGGGCAAGATGCCCAAATATAAATAATATTTAGAATAAAATGACAACTCTTAAGGTAAGCTACACCATACAATACTCCTTTTGGAAAGAATAACTCCACAATTATCCTTCAAATAGAAGACTCCACAACTTACTTGATATCTTTTACAATGAGGTTCCCCTCCTTATATAGATGTCTATCACTAATAATGGATGGGTAAACTCTTAATTCCAATTTTGGCCGGTTCGTTGTCCAATATAATTAATACAAGTTACACATATGACTCTATATAATATATTCACTAAAAGGATGTGTGCCACATATTGATATCCATCCATGAATAATATCATCTCTCTAGGTACATTGTATGAGGCTTAAAATAACTTGTTTCCAAGATAATAAATGTCTAAAGATATTGGGAAGATTATTGTGTACAACAATCCATGTCCTTTTAAAAAACCTACATCTTCAAAAGACATGCATGACAAATTCAAGAAGCTTGCACACTGGACACTTAAGATGATAGCTAGAAACCATACGTTGTCACCAATAGGTAGCTTGGAGAACAGAAGCTTCCAAGCAATGGTTTGAGCCATGATAACAATTTTGGACTTCCAAATGACAATTCTAAGGCATTGCTATTGAGCTTCAATGGATTTGTGTTTCCACTTCGAATTGAGTCTTTGTTCCAAAAACAACCCTAAAATGAGTTTACAATAAACACATTTGAGTAGGAAGTGGTGTAACTTGTGGTTGTTAGACCACACTTAATCCTTCATAAAGTTACATTGAACCAAAATGGACATCTTAACAAGGAAATAATTATTCATTAGTTAAAATTTTTTAATAACGACAGTTCTATTAGTGCCTTGTAAATGAATTTCAATGTGGCAAAGGTTGAGAGTTTGAAGTATTTATCAAGCAACAACTTGTCATGCATATGCACTACTTCCCATTGGCCTTTAAAAGTAACAGTGGAAACCCCAGGGCAACAAAAACTTTTCATGATAAAGAGCACGTATGATCTATTTAAAAATCAAACATTTAACTTGTATCTAAGGATCTATGACACCAAGGCCACCTTTGTCTTTTAATTGAATGCATTGATTCCGTGAATGAACTACATACCCTTGCTACCTTCCCACTTAACCTAGAATATTTTTTTGATAAATTTGATGAATTTACTACAATATATTTTAGATGGAAACCAACGTTAAATTGTTGAAATAAACATTTTAAAAAATGTAAAATAAATATGATAAATAAAAAATAATAAAAATTTACTAGTCATTAAATTTATGAAAATTTTGATGAAATAATTATCCTTCAATTTTTAATAATAAATCTAAAATTTAAACAATAAAAAAAATAAAATTATATTTTTAAATCCAATGACTCACAAAACTCATCGACTACAAATGAAACCATCCCTATTAAGCCCAAAAATATTTTATTAAACGAACTTAACCACTAATAAAGCACAAACATTTGATTGACTAGATGGAGCCATTGGGCTATGATTCCAATGGATATAAATAGTTGTGGTCTAGAAATATGAGCGGGGTCCACTGGGGGGGGCTTTTGCATCGACTATTATAGGAAAGAGGGTCACATGTTTTTTTTTTTCAATAATGTTTATTGTTTATAGTTAATATCTTCGAAAATTTCTGAGCAATTGTTTAGGGATAATTTTTTGAGTACAGACTTTACAAATTCTTCTACGAGTTATCTTTTTTATATAATCAAAAGAAAAAAAAATATTACAAAAACCTGAAATAAATTTAAGCCCCTATAATTTCTTACAATGAACTGCTGAAAAATATTTAGCTGGCCCCAGCATGAGACCGGGACCTAACCAAGGATTTCTGTTAATCTTTCCAAGGGAGAATTGCAGACTCCATTTTTATTGAAAGAGCAAGCCCACTTTCCTTCTCTATTGGCTTGGATAGGTTTTTGTTGCATCTAGTTACTGTTGTCATGGCATTCGCTTCTGTTTGCATGATTTTTTCACTTGAATCTCCATTGCATTTCAGTGCATGCAAACATACAAGGCCAGTGTCAATCCCCGAAGGCCTTGTTTTGCCTCCCAGAGTTTCACCATGGCGGTCCTCTGCATGCGTTATTTGCTCGAAATTTTCATTGTTCTCCACATCAATATCAACATTTCATGCCATTTCACCAACTCAAACACGCCCACAAGCAGCAGCAGTAGCAGAAGAAGAAAAAGCAGCACACCAAAACAGACAATCCTGCTATGATGACATTACAGAATTCCTACTAAAGGAATGTGGGGTTTCTCAATCTCAGCTACCAACAATCAACAGGAGGACCAGTACACCCCTGTCAAAATGCAAATCCGTTCACACAGCCCAACAGGCACTGCAGCTCTTCAGGGACATGGGATTCACTCCAGACCAGGTAAGAAAAGTCATTCGAAGATACCCAAATGCCCTTGCACTCAGAGTTGAAGGTGTCAAGCCCAAGATTGATCTTCTCACCTCATTAGGCCTCACTGGGCAAGACCTGGCAAATGTCATAGCCCGGGAACCCAGAATTCTTGGCTTGAGTTTAGAGAAAAATCTAGGTCCTAAAATTCGATTACTTGTTAAATTGTTTGGCTCAGAAGCCGATCTCTCCCAAGCTATCAGGAGGGCACCTGTGCTTCTCTTTAGTGATAGCAATGTGTCGGAAAATGTGGCAAAGAAATTGAAGCAGATGGAAAGCATTGGTCTTCTGGAAGATGAAGTCAAGGAGATTTTCAAGAAGGCTCCCAGGTTACTCTCTTTTACCACAGAAACTTTTGAAAAGAAGTTGAACCATATTGCAAGCATTGGTCTCACTGATGAGGAAATCAGGGCGGCACTTAAGAAGGGTCCTCAGATACTTGATTTGTCTGTGGACAAGGTGAAGAAGAACATGGATTTCTTGACTCACACTGCTGGGTTTCATCCAAATATTGTGCTTAAATATCACAATTTCCTTCAGCTCAGCTTAGAGAAGAGGTTGAAGCCACGGTTTAAGTTTTTTGAGTATCTAACTGAAATGCAACCTTCCAAGTGTCGTACTAGTTTGGCCACTGTAATTTCTCTAAGCGAGCAGGCATTTACCCATAAGTTTCTAATGGATAGTCCTCAGGCAGCAAAGTTATATGACAGTTACAAGAAGTAATCTTCTTATCTTGCATTTAAGGGATAACAATTTGGAGTCAGTAGCCATTTGGACTGCATCAGGTAACATTTTCAGAAAAGTAAAACAACTGTTGTTGCTGGAGGATTTGTAAGTCAACATGCATGATGCTGTTTGCTGGAGGATTAAATCATCTAAAGCATGTTCGAATTCCAACAGGTAACAGATATGTGATCTTTGTTTATCACTCCCTGGATGGTGTGCGGTTAATTTGAAGCTTTGTGTTAAGTGCCTCACCAAGCACCTTGTTTCTTTGGTGTGGATTTACGTTTACAAGTAAAATGATCCTTTTTCAAATCTCACAATGGTATGTTATATGCCAAGCAAGCTTGAAAACCTCCCTTTAAGAGGGGCTACAATGAGTTAAAAGATTGTAAGTGCCTCACCAAGCTCCCCCAGTTTAGTGTTTTAGTGTGGATTTACATGACCCTGTTACTCTGATTAGAAACGATATGTAAGCTCAAACTATTTGTCTCCAACATTTTGGACTGAATGATTCACTAATTTTGAAATATCACACTCATATAAAATGTTAAGTAAAAGTCATGTGAACTGTTTGACAAATCTCTGGTTTGATGCTTCTCCTTGGCACTTCGGTTGTTAAGTTTTGTACTATCCGGCTTACCTTCGGTTATCTGTACAGGCTTTGCCTTTTTTGATATCCTCCTCTCTCCTAAAAAGAGGAAATTGATTGTTACTCACTTCTTCTAACTATTCACTATTGCCATTAACTTGAAGTGGAGTTAAGATTTTAGAGATTGCTACAAGGACACATGATTATTTCTATAATAGAGTTAGTTGATAGCATACAAGGATTAGTAGATATTTTCATTGTACTTCTATAGCTGCTTTTATACATAGTAGGAGATCTACTGTGAGGTCATATTGTTGGCTTCCCCGTAGCTTCTTGAACATAAGATCCACTAGAGGCTCATCTTCCGTATCAAGAGTTATCTTACTTTTGCTAAGATTATGCAATATAATTGCATTGTCATGCATTTCTCCATATGACATGCTTATGTGCTTAGACATTAGGGCAATTTAAGGTGATTGATGAAGAAGAGTGATACTACTTCTTGGTTGATGACAATTCATTCATGGGATTTAATTTAATTTATATATTAATGTCTACCAAAGGCTAAGCTTGGTTTATGGGATAGCAGAAGATACAATGTAAAAAAGATAGGGAGAGTATAGTAGAATACCCAAAAGAATACAAAAGAGAAACTGAATTTAAAATGAGTAAATGGAAAGCAACAATCCAACAAAATAAGATATCATGATGAAGATCAAAAAGAGGGTGGTCTTGCGTAGTGAGCCAAACCTTAGTGCTCTAGAGAAACACTTATGATACTCAAAGTGGTAGAGAAGTGTGTGATCAGTATGAAGACCATGTGAATTGTTGAGTTTGCGACGTTCTTTTGGTCTCACAAATAATTTTGGAAGATGGCCATGGGGCCTCTTCCTATTGATGATGTCAGATGGTGGAAGTAAGATGCAATTAACTTGGTGCATGCCCCCCTTGGAGACTTATGTTTGAGAAGCCATTGGCAAATGTCAAACATCTCATGGGGGAAGAGGGCTAAATATTTTTTGGTCTTTATAAGCTATGAATGTCTAGAGCAAGCCAAGAGAATCTCTGATGAGGCAAAATAATCGTTCCCTTATCTCATAATAAGGAGAGCATTTGAAAACAAAATGGTCCTCGGTCTTAGACTTCAAAAAGATTTTTTGAGAAATATGATGCTCTCAAGGGATATGGTGGTCTGTCTCAATGCGAAGCTAATGGGAGCGAACTCTAAGTTGAGCAAGGGGAACCCTCAAGCTGCAAGGTAACTATAGCTTTGTGTTCCTTGGGGGTTGGATGAATCCATCATTGAAGTGAAGATAAAAATCTTAGTGTTGAAGTTTTGAGGTGAGCGGCTCTTTACGCTAAGAACATGTGGGCTGGAGGTAGGCTATGTAAATATTGGTTCAAATGCCATTGTTTCTCTCTCTTGTAGAGATTAGGAGCATCTTCTAGTAAGCTATGCGAGGGTGAGCTATCAATATCATGATCAATGAGATGAAGTAATGAGGAGGCTTTCGCATACCAACATGAACCAACCCCATGGTTTGCCTATGCCATAGAGGATCTAAGAGCAAGCTATGGATACCTAAAGTGTCCACTCTGGAAGTTACCCAATTCCCTGAGTCTGTGAATCATTGTCACCACAGGAATGATCACTAAAGCAATGAGCGTGCTGTACCAAATTTTGCAAGGATGATGGCATGAGGCGCTGATCTCTTGGCATGAATATGTTTGTATGACATTGTGGCATTCACTTTCTCTATTTCTTTCAGTCCTCGGCTTGAAGGTACGGTCCCCAAACCTCAGCCATACAAGAGGGTAGGTGCGACCAATGGGTGAAAGAGGTGGATCTTTGTTTGAATGTTTCGAAATTGAAGCTGAAAACAATGCTTTTCAAGGGTGGTATGAGATGCATATCGCTTATTCAGTCTGGACTCTACACTTGGAGTCAAGCTTAAAGCATGGTCCAGAGAAGAGGACCCCCAAATATATATATGAAGAGACTATCTCAACCCTCTCACCTCTGTAAATAAGAATCACTTGGCTCTCTTTATTTATAGAGATATTAAAAGCCATGACTTTTGTTTTACCCAAATTACCTTGAAGCCCATAAATATCACAAAAGGAGGATAAGATATCAAGTTGTTTCTAGAAACCTCTCACAGGGTGAGACATCAAAAAAATGTCATCTGAAAATAGGAGAATTGCAATAGAGACTCCGAAGAGTACGCAACCCTTTGTTGCACCTTGTGTCTGAAATTATTTCCTCTAGCTCGTCAATGTAGAGTCAATAAGTTTAGGAGGGAGTGGACAATCTTGATTAACACCTATGGTACTCTAAACATCCTCTATCTCACCATCTATTGTTTGTACCTTTCCAACAATGTTCTCATAAAGTGTCATCATAAGAGAAACCACCAAGGGTGGAAGACCCAAAGCCTTAAGCCTATCAACTAACAAGTGCCAATGAACTGTATCAAATGCCTTGTGGAAGTTCACAAAACAACAATATACTCCATGCTATTTTGCCTTGGCTTCCAATATGATAGAGGTCAAAGTGAAGATCTGATGAATGGTACGGTGGTCCCTCCTGATACCTACTTGTCTTTTGGCTGTTAGCCTTTTTGTCTCTGCTCATCTGGAGATATAGATGATGAGCTGTGGCAAATATTTTAGTCACGGTGTGTCCAACCATGATAGTGTGATAATTACTAGGGTCATTCTTGTGTCCACTCTTGTACATGGGATGGATGATATGGGAGGTCCATGAAGGTGGAAAGCCATGGGTCACCATGTAGTTAAACAGGTCTGTGATATGGATTGGTAAGACTTTTTGGCTATGCTTAAAAAATTCATCTTTAAGGTTCTCCACATTAATAGCTTTGTTGAATTGGAGCTTAAAGATGGCAACAAAGGTTAAGGCGATCAAAGAAGAAGTGACAATGAAAAGGTTTTGGGTTGATTTGAATGCTTGGCTGGTTTAGAACATTGTATAGGCTAGAAACATAATCAAACCAGGAAGGGAGATAAAATATTGCACATAATGATTTCTTAGGAAGGAAGACTCTCCAAAAAAGTTTGGGAGTAACCTGGAGTTGGTTGAGGATAGTTTTGCGCTTATTTAGGACATGGTCCATTTTTTTCCTTCTAAGAATGCTCTTATAGAACCTTTCCATTTGCTTTGACTTGGAGGGTCAATGCATCATAATATGTTTTGGTTAAGCTATGAATATTTTTACATTGAGAGTCATACCAAGCGTTACAAGGACAATGGCCATTGCTAAGAGTGCGAGATGTGGATGGAATGGGGGAAAGTGTTTAGCATGGAAGACCAAATGGCTTGGGTGAAGCAGAGAGAGCACTCAATCGGATCATGGGTATTATAAACTGAGAGAAGCCTTGTTTCAAGGAAGTTCGTGTATTGCTCATTGAACTGGTGATCAAAATGGACGATGGTAGATTTAAAAGGTCGATTAGGACAAGTATAAGGAGGAGAGCAACCAAGTGGCACTTGGAAGGATAGAATAGCATGGTCAGTGAGGGGAGGAGGTGTGGAGGATACCTGATGGCATTGCATTTTTGATAAAAGAGACTTGTTAACAAGAATGTAATCCACAACAGAAGATCCGTAAGGAAAAGTGAAGCATGTAGGGCCATTAGAGCACAAAAAAGAACTGGTGCCATGGAGGATGACCAGATCATGAAAATCTCCCAAGTTAACCAAGTGTTTTCCATAAGGAGTGACTGTTCTATCTGATGAAGTTCAGTGTAAAACATCACCTTGATACTCTATTGTGTGAGTGATCAATGTATTTGAATAGAGAATGTGCCTTGTACATTGCATACAACCAGTTTGTGCTTTGAAGTCTCCTACAGGGAGAACATCCCCAAGAGCCATCAAATTTGTTGTTTCAGGTTGTAAGTCTGTAAAAGGAAAGCTGCTAATATCTGAAATAGCATAAGATGATGAGGCTGGAGGACAAAAACATGCCCCAAAGAAAAGTTTACTGGAAGGGGGTTTCCTTGCAAAAGATACCAATAGGAACTTAGCATGGATGTCTGATCCTTCAAGGCAGATAAAGGGAGCTAGGTAACATTTTTAAAGACATGCTATCCAACCAGAACCTCTGGAGCCAAGACAGAATTCTAGTCGATGCACTAATAGCCAAGAGTATCCTGAGAAGATAGGGAGTGGCTTCTCATCTGTCTTGTGTTTCCATAAATAAAATTAAGTCTGATTTGTGATTCAAGTCCTCTGAAGAGCCGGGAGAGAAGAAGAGTGAGCCACGACAATTCCACATGATTACTGAGAGCACAAACCTGCGGACTCAAAATTTGGCATCATGAGAAGGAAGATGGGAGGGTGCCATGGTTTGGACCAGCCTAGAGGGGGGAGGGGGGATTTTGAATCGAAACTCTTGCACTTCGCATGACAGCCCATTTTCCCTTCTTCTTTGCCTCAACCATTTTAGCCCTATTCTCTTTCAAGTCTTTGTATTGAATCCTAGTTAGGTCTTCATCCATGTAAACTTTTCAAGAAGGGTGAAGAGAGTTTTCTTATATCACAATATTTGTAACCTATCATGAAGGTTTTTAACACTGACAATAAGAGATTCATCATGGGTATACCGGGCTCCCTCAGGTAGAATTTCATTTTGCTTTAAGGTATTGTGCAGAAATTCTTTTGCAGAGTCAAATGGGTTGTTGTGTTTCTTTAGGCCTTTAATCCTTAAATTGCAAGCCTTCAGTTACGTGTGTCTCTTCAAATTTGACTTGGATCATGCATCCACAATAGGTGGTTGGTTCGAATTGCAGTTGCTTTTAGCAACTTGAGCCCATGAGGCATCAACTGACTCAATCTTAGATGCAAGGTCTTTTTGATTCACCAAGCTGCAAAAATGTCTGCTTAACTAGTTTCAATAACCTTGGATGTATCCTTTGTGGCCTGAAGATCAGTTATAATCAGCTTTAGGTTTGTAATGCTATTTGATTGGGATTCACTTGTTTTTTGTTGTTCTGCAATTGTTTTGGATAAATCTTTAATAGGGATTCCGTGAGCTTCAATGACCATCTTTTGTTTATTCACCGTTCGAGAGAGATCTGAGAGGCTTCCTTCTAGTGAAATTAGTTTGCTGGACTGTTCTTCAATAATCCTTCTCTGGTTTGAAATAATATCCGTCCAAGTCTTAGGAGTTTTTTTATCAAAAAGGTCAATCTTGGTCTGCTACAATTCTTCCAGAGCCTTCATTGGTGAAGCCATGGTGTTGGATTGTTTTTCTTGCAGCCCTCTTCATTTAAGACTTCTGTCAAATATATGAAATTAAATCCAAATATTGCTCTAATTCTGTTCTGTTCTTCCAATCTAAGATGCCAAAATAAACTCAAAGCATTCTATTAAACAGTTTGCATGTAACCATGTGTGTTGGCTGCTGAAGACAGCCTCTCAATGTTATAAATCTGCCCTGTTGTTCACTGCTGCCTTTGAATACTCAAAGTATACCCTTGTTACGAGGATAAACTTTTTCTTGTACCGTGTGGGTTTGTCACGCAGGTCTATTTCAACTATCTCAATATCGGTTAGGCCCTTGTAGTTTCTCGCAAAGCAAACACGCTGAGCATAGGGACAAACCAAACAGATATACAATCTTGTAGTTCCGTCAAACAATGGAGGAGGGTCTGACTTACAAGTCACAATAGGTAGAATTTCATGGCTTTGCAATTACTCCAATTCTGAATTGCTAGCGCGCTGATCGAGCCGAAGCCCCTCTGTTGTAAATAAATCACTCAAACACAACCCTCAGGAAATCTTGCCAGTCAAAATGAATAGAACCAACATCCATATAGTTCATGTTCTCGGGTTTCCATGTTTTTTCCCGCCTATGCAATCGGTCGTAATAGCCATCACTGAAAGCCTAAAAAGAAATTTCAGGTCTTTCCAAAACAATATTTGTATTGAGATAAAAAATTGTACAGCGTCTTCAAAAATCTATAATTTAATATTTCTATTATTTTGTTAATTAAAATATATATTAAAGTGTTAATAATAAAATGAAAATTAGGATATTAATTTTCACTCTGTTTAATCAATTAGGATCTTTAAAAATCAAGAATTTAATATTTTTATTATTTTATTAATTAAAAAAATATATTAAAATGTTAATAATAAAATGAAAATTAGGATCTTTTAAATATATATTTTTCACTAGTGGAATGGGTGACCTAAGGATCTGGTGTAAACCTTTTGGTACACTTTTAGCAGGCGAGCTCCCAAAAAAAATAAAAAAATATTTTTTTTAATCTTAAATGTATGTGATATAATTAAATAAAAAATTAATTCTTAAAAGAGCAAAAATATAAATACAATCATACAATCATTAAATTTAGCCTTCTAAAGTGGAGGCACTTTGAAAGGAGAAATAAAGAGTTTTTTTTTTGAAATGCAAGTATTCTTACAAATAAAAAAGGAGGGTTTTTATTTAGAGATAATAAAATAAGATAAGATGATATTATTAATGTTTATGAAAGGTTAAAATTGGTACATGAGATGGAACAATAACAATGAAAATTTAGGAATAAGGGGTGCAAGAGTAACTCTAGTAAACCCAAAAATTAATAAGAGCATACAATAAAAAAAAAGTGAAAACAAATCATGTTCTCTGATGTCTCACTGATCTTATCACATCTACAACTTTTTCGGGAGGTTGCTTCCTACTCAATCTTTAAAAATAAGCAAAATAAAAGAAACAATTTTTTGGGTGCAAATTATTGTAGAAATAAAGCCTTTGGTCAAATTTTGACGAAGATCAAACATCTCTAGAAAGAAAAAAGCCAAGCATCTTTGATTCTCGTAAGCCATGAAGTTTTGGAGAGATTAATCTGTGAAGAGGCAAAAGAATCACCCTATGATCTCATCATAAGGAGGACACCTAAATGCAAAATGATCATCAAATTCAATCTCCATAGAACAAATATGGGAAATACGATGTCCTTGAAAAATATGGTGATCTGCCTTTATGCATACGTGATGTGAACAAACTTTGAATTATGCCAAAGGAACCTTCAAACTACAAGATAATTGGAGTGAGGTGTAGCTTGGAGGTTGGATGATCCCGTCCTCAAATTGAAGATATGCATTGTAGCAATTTTGAAGCTTTGAGGAAAGAGGTTGACAAGCCTCTAACCATTTGGACCAAAGGTAGACTCTATATGTATCATCTCTAATACCCCTATTTATTTTCCTTTTGGATACATTTGATGCATCAATTACAAAATTGTATGGAGGGAGTTTGTCAATGTCAATACCTACAAGGCCTAGTAAATTGGAAGCCTTGGCATACTAGAAAAGATTGATCCCTTGTTGTGATAGTTACATGGAGGTTTTAAATGCTTGAGATGGATACCTTAAGAAATCAATTGAAGAGCTGTCCATTTGTCTAAGTTTGTGTATCATAGTCACCACTTGAAAGATCACAATAATGATGAGTGGGGTTGTACCAAATTTAGTGATAATGATGTCACGAGGGAACACGATTCTAGCATGGAGATGCTTACATAAAATGGATATTGTAGATACTCAAAATTGGTCATGAATACTTGATAGTGTGATTATCACCCACTTTTACCATAATTGAATTGAGCACTTAAATTGGTCTTGACATGCCCAAAAACTAACACAATGAAAACACACAAAAACAAGGCACTTTTTTTTTGGAAATGTATAATGCACATCCTACACAATTGCATTGCCCATTAGTTAGCCAACAATGTGGCATGTGACACACAATGCGTTCAAACAAACTTTCATGCCTAAATGACATAGGTCATAATGCGTAAGTGGTCACAGCTATGCAACCATGTTGGGCACACTTGCTCTAATCGGCTTATACATTATCAAACAAGCTTACAACTCTCTAAACTAGCCTAATGGGCCCAACAACCCCAAGGGTTTAAAAAAATGTTCCATTAATGTTAGGTGGGTTCGACAAACTATTGGCTCAAACTATACTATCTAAATCTTTATGGTGCTTAAAAGCGTCTCCAAGTGAATCTGGTCAATCACATGGCTCGGTTCACACTTAAGTTGTAATCAAAAAACATTTTTTGACTTAAGTCAAAGTGAAGGAAAGAACTCAACTAAATATCATGTAGTCCTTATACAACCTAAAAAGGGGTCGAAAATATCCCAAATAAGTCCCTTGAGGATGAAGCACTCTGTCTCAACCGTTGGATCGATTCAACTTTGATTGTCAGATCTAGTCAAAGTAAAATGTGACCTAAATAACCTTATGCAAGCCATAAAGTCTCCAAATTAGTCATTGAGTTGAAAACTCATATTTTTTGAGGGAGGAGGTGTTGGAAGATGATTTTTTCATAGTCATCCCTCCTCTCCTTCCTCAACCTTGGATGACTGTTATTAATGGAGTCTCTGAGCTTTTGGTCAAAACCATTTAATTCAATTACAATTTTATAACACAATAGAAGGATGGATGTGTTTGTTCTGAAAGTACCCAATTCGACGGAAAGATTCTTAGAGGTGTCAATCTTCCACGGTTTCTAAATAGGTCTTGGGAGCTTCAAGCTCCACCACATCTATTAATGGCCGCCACAAGGTTAAAGGTAAAATTTTAAAAAAGTTTTAGTTTTAGAATTTCCATTTGTCTCAGAGTGAAGGGGACACAAAATAATATGGGTCCCCTTTTGGGTTAGCCTGTTTTGGGGCTCCCAAGAGTTTGTGATACCCAACAAGGCCCCAAAAGGCCTCCCAAGGACAAAACAAACACAAATGAAAACCACGAGGTTTAAGGTTACGAAACATATTCCATGTGGAAGAGGACAAAAATTGATGAGGTGTCCCTTTAGTGGTCCCCTGGCTTTGAACCATAGGGTCTACGCAATTGCGATTGCAAAACAAATCTACTAGGTTGCAAAAGAGGTCTAAGGCAACTCTGAGGAGAAAGGGGTCATAACTAGAAAATTAAATCATTTCAGGCTAAACTTGTTTCATACGAGAGAGTATGAAAAATGAAGGTGGGTCCCTTTTTGAGCCATCCCACCTCCAGGCCACCAGGGTTCCTCTTTCGAAGGAACAAAACTAGGTATACTAATATGCCAAGGTTATGGTTTAATAACAATTATTGTAGGTTAAACTTTACAAAAAATCAAAGTTTTAATTATGATTATTTTTAATTGGTTTAATTTTATTATATAGAAGTGGCGGTTAGTAAAACTAACCGTCATGGCCATAGCCTATGGCTAGTATCTATGGTAGCCATTAGGCTACAAAAGCCACATGGCCTAACATACTACATTTCCATCACATTCACATGCAAACTAGGCAAACTACGGTTTATAGACCACTTAACATTGTTGGCCTAACCTTAAGGGCTTACCATTACACAACACGCGATCCCATGGGGGACCACTGCTCAACTCAAATAGTCTATCCTACGGGAAGGGTGTAGTGCCCTTCCAAAGGGCCTGTGCTATTTAAAAACTGCCTTACAGATAGTCAGATTTTAAAAAATCATAGCTTGCAACCTGTGAGGCAAAATTTTACGAAACAAAAGGCATCAGAGTCAAAAATTCAAGAGTTTCATACTTAAGTTATTTTTAACTTCCCAATGCATTATTTTAATTGTGAAATAATTAGGTGAAGTGAAGGCAAATTATTAAGGAGGTATAAAGGTTTTTAGTGTAGAAACTTTAAAAAATAATATAAATTCACTCGTAACTTAAAAAATAATGTTGTAAATCATATTATTAAAGTGCAAAAAAATTGGGAGAAATTGGAGTGTATTAAAGTGTGTAAAAATTATACGGATGCATCTAGCCTTTTTTGGCTTCACACAATCAATGAATTTTGTAATTTTAGGAAATAAAAAACATTTATTTTCCGTCAACTGTAAAAACATAAAGAAATATAGGTCTAATCCAAAATATACATGTGAATTTGAACAAAAATTAATCATTTTTATTACTTCCCTAATTTGATACAATTAATGGGAAGAGTATACAAGCGATAAGGAACATCACGCTATGCCAATGACTATTAAAAATTTACTTCCAATAAATACATATTTTCAACTGAATTAATAAAAATAAGATGGTTCTCAAATAGCCAATATAATTTATTTACAAAATTAGACAAAATTTTACACAAGTTGATCTTCAAATGAACTCCACTTGCAATCGCTGTAAACACTAAATTTGAATTATATAGCAACCCAGTGTTGTATATTTGAAAAGTACTTCTCATGGTTGTACCCTTCAATTTTAAGATCTACCTGCTTTTTAAAGGGTTGTATCCTCTATACCTTGTGCCTATTGCTTATTGCTTAGCCCAACTATATGTTATTTTGATGACCATGCCTTCAATACTGCTAAAATGTTTATAAACCTGTGTATTATCATTCTCTATAAGTTTTGGACTTGTCCCTGGTTTCTAGCTTCTTAGACTCTTTTCTCCCAACTAGACACCTATGTCAACGCTAGTGTCATGTGCCAAACTAAGTGTCCAGTGCCCTAAAGTAATCAAATTTACAATTATAATGTATCCTTATGGTCAGCTTAAGTGTTTTAACATGAGATATTTCTAAAAGGGATTGATATATATACAAGATAAACCTTCATTCATTCCTCACCTAGCATAGATGATGCAAAACAACTTTTTACAAAGTCTCTCAACCCTGCAAAGTTCACACACTTAACTCAACCTTAAGGGTTTCCTTGTAGCCTTTTTTTTTGCTTTTCTTGCTTGTACAGATGACTAAGTATTAGTTTCTAAAATCTGAGACCCTTTTCTATAACCCTCTATTGAGTTTAGTCTCTCCACAAATTTTATTGGCTTCAAACAACCTCTAGACCACCTTTCTAGCCCTCGTCCTCTTCAAATTAGGTCTCCTCTAGGCCTAATTGGACACAATCCACTATTTTCATACCCTACTTGTCCGTACAAGCCTAAAACCATCCAATCTCTTAGAACACCTTGAACGCTAATGGATTACAAAGTTTTATAGTTTTTGTATAGGTACAACTCTTGGAAATAGACTTTTAGTTCCAAAACCATAACTCAGGGTTTCCTTGTCATGCAGAGACCCAAGAAGGGTTATTTGGAGATTGTGACTTCTACAGGGGATTTCAAAGAACTGTGATTGTTGTTAAACCTTTGTGAAACTATTCCACACCTTCTCCAATCATCAAACAATCCTCTCAACATCTCTACTCCACTTTTCTATCAATATCTTTGTCTGACTGTGCAAGATTACTTGATTTCTACAGGATTGTATTATGCTTTGTACAAAATGGTATGAAAACAATGCAAGGAATGACACAATAAACCTTCAAGAAATAGAGTACAAACTTACCAATGCCATAGAAGTGTCAGAAACTTGTCATTATTTTGATTTCCTTCATTGATCAGATTTACACAGTCAATAGTCAATTTACATACACCGAAAAATAGGGTCTATGTGCACTTTTCTTCAACACCATGAACTTTTCTTGTTATTTATCAAAACTAGAGCCTCTCCAAACTTCCATAAATCATCCCACATGAAAATCCAACCTTTTGTATGTTCAATGACCTCTCTAACTACCTTTTGGGACCTTCCAATAGTCACTAAAGAGCTAGTTAGGAAGTATGAACACATACAAAGTTGGTATTCCATACATTTATGACTTTGGACCCATGATATGGATTCATGGGGTCTTTAAGAGACCATTACAACATGATTATACCTTGACAATTTTTCTCACACACTTTTGCAACTAAGCAAAACATTCCAATTTTCAAAATCTGAGTTTTGACGAGAAAGTAGAAATTTGAAATTTTATTAAGCTAGGACTAAAACTAACTCCTATATTTGAAAACTAAGGATGGTCTAAGCATACAAAGACCTCTTAGACCATAATCAAGCCAACATTTGAACAATAAAACCAAAATTGAAGTGAAAACTGTCTTAGAAGTGATGCCCTTGCATCATACTCCCAGGGAAGAGAAAAAAGAACTCAGGGACTGTTGTCCATGAGTGTTTCCAAAGTACTCCCATGCATTTTGATGTCATGTTTAGTCATCTATGTAGTATCTTCAACTGGTTGGTGTTTTCATTTGACCAGGTACTTGAAATATTGCTTGTCTCTAGTCTGTTTGATTACCTGCTTGTCTAGTATACATTCCAATTCCTCTGATTTGGCTTGACGCAACTATGTTGCCCAATCTAGACCTATTGTAGCTGTTCCTTCTAATGTGTCTTCACCTTTTACTCATTTTAAGGGTACAAGTCTACAAAATTAAAAATTGGTGATATGCCTACACCACTTGGCAATTTCGACTCATATACATTGTTAGCAAACTTCTTGAGTACCTTACAAGGACCAATTTTCTTCATCTTCACCTTATTGTACTCACCTCTTGGAAACATTTCCTTCTTGAGATGAGCCAAAACCAAGTCTCCAATCTGAAAACTCACATCTCTTCTACTTACATCTGCTTGCTTCTTTTAATTTTCCACACTAGCCTCTAGATGCTTCCTTACCTAATAATGCATCTCCTTCATAGCCACTACAAATTTTTCACCTTCAGCACTCCTCTTGTCCATATGACTAATATTTCTGAGTTCAAACACTCCTCTATGTTGCATATCATATATTACTTTGAAAGGACTCATGTCAATGCTCCTATTGGTGGAGTCATTGTAGGCAAACTCTGCTTGAGGAAACACAAGATCTCATTTCTTAAGATTGTCCTTAGATAGACACTTCAATAGGTTCCCTAGGCTTATATTAACCACCTCAGTTTGACCATCTGTTTGAGGGTGGTAAGCTGAATTGAAACTCAAGTTTGTGACTAACTTTCTCCACAGTGTCTTCCAAAAATAGCCAAGAAACTTAGTGTCTTTATCAGATATAATGTTTAATGACAATCCATGAAACCTTACTACCTCTTTGAAAAATAAATTTGCCACATGGGTGGCATCATTATTAGTCCTACATGGAATTAAATGTGCCATTTAATAAAATCTATTCACAACTACGTATATTGAGTCAAAACCTCTTTGTTTCCTAGGCAGTCCCATAACAAAGTCCATGCTTATGGATTCCCAAGGCCATTTTGGGAATAGTAGAGGTTGATACAAAACTGCATTAGTGCTTTTACTTTTAACCAATTGACAAAATTTACATATTTCAACATATCTCCTCATTTCTGTTTGCATCTTAGGCCAATAGTAGTGTCTAATGAGCTGCTCCAATGTCTTATCAAGCCCAAAGTGGCCTACCATATTCCCACTATGATTTTCTTGGATCAGATTCTTCCTTATTGAATCTTGGCACACATAGTTGCACCCCCTTGAACAACAATCCATCTTGTAAGACATAGTCCAACCATGGCTCTTTGTTGAGTGTAGTTGGGTGCTTGCAAGCATTGTATGCTTCCTTGAAGTCTTCATCATCTTCATACATTTCCTTGAGTGACTCAATACCAACACTCTCAAGTTGTATCTCATGCACCAACAAGACTCTCCTACTCAATGCATTTGCAACCTTGTTACTTTGTCCTTGCTTATGCTTGATGGTGAAGGTGAAATTATACATGTACTCCACCCACTTCATGTGTCTTTGGTTCAATTTGAGTTGATTGGTGATGAACTGAAGTGCATGATTATATTTATAGACAATGAACTCCTTTGGCATTAGATAATGCCTCCACTTCTTCAATGCTTGTACCGTTGCATAGAATTCCAAGTCATAGGATGAGTACTTCTTGGCATCATTCAAATTTTCACTAAAATAGGTTATAGGTCTGCCCTCTTAGCTTAGTACATCCCCTATTGCCACTCTACTTGCATCACATTCTATTTGAAACCCTTTGTTGAAGTCTGACAATGCTAGTATAGGCTGTTATGTTATCCTTTGCTTCAAGTATTAGAAACTTCTCTCAGCTTTCTCACTTCAAACAAACCTTTTCTTGTCTCCCTTAATGGTGTCTATGATAGGAGCACATATCCCACTGAAATTCCTAATAAACCTCCTATAGAAACTTGCAAGACCATGAAAACTTCTTACCTCTCTAGCTGTCCTTGGTGTTGGCCACTCCATGATTGCCTTCACCTTGTTCTTATCCATATTTAGCATGCTTTGAGAGATGACAAATTCAAGGTACAACAATTTTGACTTCATAAATTCACTCTTCTTGAGGTTGATCAACAACCTTTCTTCTTGTAGCCTCCTCATAACTAAATGCAAATGGTGAAGATGCTCCTCCTTGCTATGGCTGTAGATAAGTATGCCATCCAAATATACCACTAAAAAATTGCCTATAAAATATTTGAGGACTTCATTCATCAGCCTCATGAAAGTGCTTGGTGCATTGGTCAAACCAAATGACATAACTAACCATTCATACAATCCGTCATTTATTTTGAAAGCGATTTTTCACTCATCCCCTTGTCTGATCCTAATCTGATAGTACCCACTCTTGAGATCAATTTTGAAAAAATAACTTGCTCTACTCAAGAAATCCATCAAATCTTTCATCCTAGGAAGTGTAAACCTATATCTAATGGTGATCTTATTGATAGCCCTGGAGTCAGTACACATTCTCCACTCACCTTCCTTCTTAAGCACCAACACTGTAGGCACTGCACAAGGACTAAGACTTTCTTTTATCATTCCTTTGTCTAGAATCTCTTGCACTTGTCTCTTGATATTTGTATTTTATTTAGGGGTCATCTTATAGATTACCTTGTTAGGCAAAATTGCTCCAGGAACAAAGTCTATATGATGAGTAATGTTCCTCATAGGTGGCAATGCACTTGGCAGCTCATCAACCACTATTTCTGCATACTCCTCCAACATCTTTTGGATTTCTTGAGGCAATTCATTGATATTTTTGTCTGTCATAATAGTCCTAGGCTTGACTACCAATGCAAAGCCTAACTCCTCTTCATTCATGGCACTTAGAAACTCTTTACCACTTACCAACATCACATTTGACCCAACTTGTTGGTCATTGTCTTCATCCTTCATGGGCAACAAGGAATGACTAACTCCATCTTTGACCAAGGTGTACACATTTCTCCTACAATCATGAGTGGTTTGTCTATCATATTGCCAATGCCTCCCAAGAAGCACATGACAAACATCCATGGGGATCACATCACAAAGGACCTTGTCCTTATACCTTCCAATATGAAATTCCACCCAACTTTGCTCATTTACCAAAACTTGTTGACCCTTATTTAACCATGAGATCTTGTATGGTGTGGGGTGAGACAACTTCTTCAATTCAAGTTTACTAACCATTTTAACAGAAACTAGATTATCCATACTTCCTGAATCTATGATCATTTTACAACATTTAACTTGGCATTTGCAAAAAGTCATGAAAAGAGTTTTCCTTTGTAGTGACTCCTCCTTGGGTGGATTGATCAACACCATCCTCATTAGCAATGATTCTCCTACATCAGGGTCCTCCACAAGTGATGGAGAACAAATACTCTTCTCTTCAACTCCTTGTGCAATCTGATTTCTTCCTTCGATTCTTGGAATCCCTATTAGCTGATCGTCTGGGTACTCCCATGATCTATGTCTAGCAAACTTGTTGCATTTGAAGCACCTTCCTAAAAATCCACCCAATCCTCTACCCCTTGATCCATATCCACCCTTAAAATAAGGCTTTCTACCTCTAAATCCTCCTCTTGAACTAGATGGTTGCTCATGTGAGGTACTAGATTCTTCTTGGTGAATATCATCTGCCTCCTTGCTTTCCCTTGCCTCTACCTCTATTTTGTTAGTTTTGTTTCCTATTGAGTTTATCTTCAACTTTCAATGCCAATTGGTAGCACTCTTCTACGGTCTTTGGACTAGCAAGACTCAACTCATATTTCAAGTTGTATATCAATCCATTGAGATACCTAGCCACCTTGTCATTGTCATCTTCCATATGACGTGATCTAATGCTTAGTTTGTAGAACTCTTCAGTAAACTCTCTTACCCATCTCTTTTTGTTTCAAGTTTTGAAGTTTCATGTACAAGTTGGTGATATAGTCACTAGGCAAGAATTTGCTCTTCAATCTTGCAACCATCTTATCCCAAGCCCTGATCTTGGCTTATCCTTTCTTCCTTCTCTCATCCTGTATGTAATCCCACCATAGGGATGCATGACCCTTCAGCATGGTCCTAAAAAATTTCACATGTTGCTCTTCTGGTACATCCTTAAAATCAAAGTACTTATCTAACTCTCCTATCCATCAAAGAGTTTTTTTCACTGAGGCTACCTACATATATTGGAATATCTAATTTGGGATTAGATCCCTACCCTTTCACCACCTTCAACAATCTCTCAAACTTTTGCTCCTTAGTCTCTCTCTCCTTCATCTTCCAATTCTAGTTCTTGTGTCTCTTCTTTCTCTTGGTCACTCAAATCACCTGTGACTACTCCCCTTCTCTGATTAACCTCAACTACTATGATTCTAGCATCAAAGTAAAATATGAGGTTCCTTAACTCTTTCAATATGACATCTTCCATATGTATGGTTGCTGCCCTCTCACCTGCTGCATTTATCCTTGGTGGCATCTTCTCTTTTCTTAGGCAATTTGTCAAACAACTTATTGATTTTCTTCCTCTCAGAGAATCTCTCCTTATTCACTTACTTCCAGGTGTCTTGTTTTGACTATGATACCAAAATGATGTAGAGAAACTTCTTACAAAGTCTCAACCCTGCAAAGTTCACACACTTAACTCAACCTTAAGGGTTTCCTTGTAGCCTTTTTTTAAAGCTTTTATTACTTGTACAGATATATAAGTATTAGTTACTAGAATATGAAACCCTTTTATATCATCCTCTATTGAGTTTAGTCTCTCCATATATTTTATTGGTTTCAAACAACCTTTAAACCACCTTTCTAGCCCTTGTCCTCTTCAAATTAGGTCTTCTCTAGGTCTAATTGGACACAATCCACTATTTTCATACCCTACTTGTCCATACATACCTTAAACCATCCAAATTTCTTAAAACACCTTGAACACTAATGGATTACAAAGTTTTGTAGTTTTTTTAATGGTACAACTCTTGGAAATATACTTTTAGTTCCAAACCCTAACTTAGGGTTTCCTTAGTCCTCACAGATCTGAGAAGGGTTATTTAGAGATTATGACTTCTACAGGGGCTTTCAAAGACTGTGATTGTTGGTAAAACTCTATGAAACTATTCCACACCTTCTCCAATCATCAAACAATACCCTCAACACCTCTACTCCACTTTTCTATCAAGAACTCTATCTAATTGTACAAAATTACTTGATTTTTATAGGAATATATTATGTTTTGTAAAAAATGGTATGAAAATAATGCAAGGGCACAAGAAACCTTCAATAAATAGATTAAAAACTTACCAATGCCATATAAGTGTCATAAATGTTTCATTATTTTGATTTCCTTCATTGATCAGATTTACACAGTCAACAGTCAATTCACATACACAGAAAAATAGGGTCTATGTGCACTTTTCTTCAACACTAGGAACTTTTCTTGTTATTTCTTGAAACTAGAGCCTCTCTAAACTTTCATAAATCATCCAACATGAATATCCAACCTTTTGTACACTCAATAACCACTCTAACTACCTTTTGGGACCTTCCAATGGTCACTAAAGATTAGTTAGGAAGTATGAACACTTTAAAAGTTGGTATTTCGTACATTCATGACTTTGGACCCATGATATGGATTTATGGGGTATTTAAGAGACCATTTCAACATGATTATACCTTGACAAGTTTTCTCACACACTTCTACAACACTAATTCTAAGTAAAACATTCAAATTTTCAAAATATGAGTTTTGACGGGAAGTGGAAATTTGAAAGTTTATTAAACTAGGACTAAAACTAACTCCTAAATTTGAAAAATAAGGATGGTCTAAGCATCCAAAGACCTCATATACCATCATCAAGCCAAAATTTGAATAATAAAAACAAAATTGAAGTGAAAACTATCATAAAAGTGATGCCCTTGCATCAATAGACCTAACAACTCACAAAAAAACTTACTAAAATCACTCAATCGAGCATTTAAGTGAGAAAATATTCAATATTATTTCTTATTTCAATATCAGTGATAGGGACAACCCATCTATAGGTCTGAAGTATTGAAATAACATTCCATGAACCATATTTGCTGTCAGTGTAGGTTTTTTCCCACCTAGTGGTTTACCTACATATCTTTTCAGTTTACTCAGATTAGTTAATTAAGTCATTAGGGTCATTTACCTTTAAGTGGGTTCTAATTATGAGTTAGGGTTTTACTTTTTTTGTGACCTAATATCACCCTATATGTAATTTTTTCCTAAAGTGGCTAATGCAAACATTCTTTTATGATTTTTTTTGTTTTCAGAGCTCTCATTCTGCCTCTACAGGAATTTGACATTCATCGCATGATCATTATTCAGAGATCTTGGTAAAATATATCATGGTACCAGAGCTTTCCTGATAACTTCATTCATTTATCTCTTTTTGTAAGATCCTCCTGCCTTCACTTTGCTATTTTTTCATACTATATGGTGGCCATTTTTGACCTTGAAGGTATTTTCTGAAAACTACCTCGAAACTCATGTCATAAGGCCTTTAATGAAAAATACGTTTGCATATATTTTGTGGGTTTTTTGAGATCTAAAATGGGTTGTTCTTAGTTTTCTGAGAAAGTTCATATATTTTTCAAAAAAATTGATTTATTTTATCTGGTCATCATCCGTACGGTCGAAGTAATCCACCCTGCAAACCCCGATTTACTCTCTGTAGACCAAATAAGGTTTTCAGAGTGCTTCTACTTAATCAAGTTTTTAGAGTGCTTCTAATTGGAAGTAATCAGACTTCTCCAGGGTGACAATTTATAATTAATCGAGTTTCTCAACCTCGACTACTTGACTACTTGTTCATAGACCAAATCGAGTTTCTCAAATGCTTCTACTTGTAAGTAATCGGGCTTCTCCAGGGTGACAATTTATATGTAAGCGGGTTTTCAACCTCGATTACTTGCTCGCTAGACCCATTTGGGCTTTCGAAGGTCAAATACTTATTACTTATTACTTGCTTTATAAGTAATAAGTTGTGTAGGTTGAAGAACCCGACTTACACTGGGTAAGACCAATTCGGATTTTTCAAGGTCGACTACTTATAACTTCTTATAAGTTGAAATAGTTTAAAATCCAGAAATAAAGCAGTTGGAAGAACTCGATGTAAAGCAACTCAAAAAACCTGAAATAGACTATGAAAAAGTAATTGGGTTTTGTAGGGTGAACTGCTTATAAATTTTTATAAGTTGAAGTAGTTTGAGAACTCGAAGTTGAAGTTGTTTAGAACTCCGAGCAAGTAAGTGCATGATGTTCTAGAAGCCATCAAATTTCAGGTGAAAGGTAATGTAGAGATATACTTAAGTTGTTTCTAACACGAGTGTCTAAGAATATGTCGAAGTAAGAACTTATAAATGCCATAATTTTTTAGCGGTAACTCCTTTTTGAGTGCCATTTTATTTAAAAGTGCTTGTTTTTTATGCTCTATACATTGGACCCTCCATTTGGCCTTCCACAACTACAAATACTTTTCACATTTTTTGTACACTCTTGGACGCATTATCAATTGAATCCAATGCCTCTCTAGTTCTTTGTACTTATGCACCTACTACTCAAGATGCATTTTCAGTTGAATTCGACGTCTATATGAGTGTGCTTGTATTTGAAACATTCAGGTGGGTCATTGCTGATAGTTCTATTGGGATACTGTGTTGTGTTGTGTTGTGCATTCTTTTTTTTCATATTATTTCTTTACTTACTGCAGTAATACTTACTTCTGCACTATGGATTCATTCTCAACAAGTCCACTTACACCATTTAATTATCATGAATGAAAACCTAGAATGAAAATAATCTTGCAATCCAAGGGTTACCATCAAATTATAATGGGCACTGACACTGAACCTAATGATGCTGGAGTGAAAATCAAATGGTTTAACCGTTGTGACAAAGTCCGTGGACTACTGTGTCTCTTAATCTCTCAAGATCTACTTTTTCACATTGAATCTGCCAAAACACCTACTGAAGTGTGGACCACACTGTCCAAGCTCTTTGGAGTACAGGATGTGATGAGAGGACATGAGCTAAAAAATGAGCTCATCAGATTGAGCCCAGATGACTTCGACACTCTTTAGGGTTTTTTTTACCAAGTTCAAACTTTTGAGATTGCAGTTGAAAGCATCTGGAATTGATAAGAAAGATGAACAACTTGTTTTGTCAATACTCTCTAAACTGGGTCTTGAATATTCTATATTTGTGTCCACTTTTCATGCCACTAAGAGTGCTCTTGACACCGCATGAAAGATGCCTTATTTAGATACCTTTGTTGTTGACCTAATTCGGGAGCAAGATAAGTTGATACATATGGGCATAGTGAAGTCATCTAAATCTCATGCATTACTTGTTGAGAAAGATAAGGCTTCTAACAACAGAGAGAGAAAATAGAGCAAAAAAAATGTTGAGAAGGGTAAAAATCTTTCCACCTCCAAATCAATCAATGTGACTTCTTCCAGTCATAAGCCTAATAAATATTGGATCAAATGTGGGCATTGCTCAGGTAAGCATGATTAGAGCAAATATTTGAAGAAACAAATTGACCACCTTACTAGCCTTCTTATTCAGAACAATATAGGTGTTCTAGATACTATCAAACCGTCTTCATCAACTCATAAATCTACTAAGGCTAAAGACTCTGGCAAAGAAAAGGCTAAAGAGAATAACAAGGGGAAACATAAGGGTAGAGCCTTAGTTGCAGTTGTGCCTCCAACTCCTCCTACATGGGTCATTGACTCTGGTGCTTCACATCACATGGCCTCTTCACAGATTGAGTTCAGTTCTTTGGAACCATGTGACATGTCCTCTATACAACTAGGTGATAACACTTCTAAAAAGGTTCTCGAGAGAGGGTCTGTTGAAGTGAGTGGTGGAACATTCAATAATATTCTAAGTGTGCCCTCACTCTCAACTAATCTCCTGTCAGTGTACTAGACCACTCACCTTGATTTGGGCATATGAGTTGAATTAACTCTATATTTAATGTACATCAGGGAGTTGCATAGTGATAGTATTTTGGCTGTGGGAATGGTCGATCATCAGACTCAGCTATATAGCTTTTCACACTTTTCTCCTGACTCTCTTTTAAATTCTTTAGATTTCTCTTTAGACTTACCTGTACCTGATGACACTTTTGAGCTTAAGCATTCTTCTAATATTGACAACTCTTCTTCTATAGATGACTACAACAGTGAAGTGGACACACCTCCACCATCTCTTTGTCACCTTCCAGATATTCAAGAGTTAGTTCTTGATC
Source organism: Torreya grandis (assembly GCA_037957365.1). Taxonomy (NCBI): domain Eukaryota; kingdom Viridiplantae; phylum Streptophyta; class Pinopsida; order Cupressales; family Taxaceae; genus Torreya; species Torreya grandis. The sequence goes on from JARHVA010001018.1 coordinate 3,897,672, forward strand.
CACCTACCTTTGGTCTACTTCTGATATTACAGGAAAATGGTCAATTGATCCAAGACACATCAAACATCAGGCAGTCTATTCCACAATTAGAGAGGATTCTGTAGACCTTCTTCACCTCTGCTTCTATTACACCATATTGGCATAGAGCAAATGGACCATCTACCTTGTAATATGAGGATAATTCCTTTTATAGGAATTACACCTTGGTTGAAGATCCGTCAGGCACTTAGTAGACAAACTCATTATTCTAGGGTAATCCACTCTTCACTATATCTACTTCTGATTCACAATCACTTTAGAGCATTCTTCTAGGGGACACCGGATGGCTACAATGAATTGTAGACCTTAGTGGGGCTTTTTATCCCTCTTCTCTTCTTTGCTTTCTTTTTGGAGAGGATCTTTGTTCCTACAGGTTTTCTATTTTACCCCAGTGTATGGGAGTTGCATTGTATTTGGGTACCTCATCAGACCTCATTGCCAAGACCCAATTCTTCTATCCACCTAAGCTACGCTTCAGGGGGGTGTCAGTGTAAGCTTTTTTCCACCTAGTGGTTTTACCTACATGTTTTTTCAGCTTATTTAGGTTAGTTAATTAAGTCATTAGGGGTCATTTACCTTTAAGTGGGTTCTAATTGTGAGTTAGGATTTTACCTTTTTGGTGACCTAATCTCACCTTATATGTACTTTCTTTTTTCTTAAAATGGCTAATGCAAATATTTTCTTTATAGAATTTTCTTGTTTTTGGAGCTCTCATTTTGTTTCTATAGGGATTCGACATTCATTGCGTGGACGCTATTCAGATGTCTTGGTGAAATCTATCATCTACCAAGTTACAAGCTATGTCACTCTATGTACTTATAACACATTGCATCTTGATACACACACCAATCAACATATATGAAAAAAATACATAAGTTTGAGGCCCTCTTTAGATCACTAGCTATATAGACAATGCCTATTAATAGAGGGGTCCTTGAGGTAGCTCTACATCATGTACCCATTAACTCATTTTTTTTATAGTCACTTCAAGGGTGAAAAAGTTAGGGTTTTATCATTTGAAAAATAATGGTAACATGTACACAATATATGAACACATCAAAGTAAAGGTGACTGAAAACCCATAAGTTTTCAGGTGGTCGCATCCATATACAATTGATATTTTTTATTAGACACCTGCCTCTAAGCCAAATAGTAATGTTGATACAACCGTCTAGATCTTATGCAAGTAACTGAGGCCACAAAGTACAAACTTACAAAATATGACAACTATTTTTGGATCATCTAATCCACTTCCAACTTGTTTCAACCTAGATCTACATGTGCATAATAAACTAGATAAGTACTCTTATTTATGATTTATTGTAATATCAATCAATAGTTATATTTTATGTTTTTAGCACATCTCAGTATTTAAAGTTAGAATATTGTTTATTTGAGTTTGAAAATTAAATGGGTTGCTATAGATATGTTTATCACCCTTGTGCATATTCATTTCTTTATTCTTAACCCTATACTATATTGACCCATCTCAATTTAAGGTTAAACATTTAGTAACCCTGATCTTTGTGTCTTTGCTTGCAAAATCCTAAATTTGGCTTAGGATCTACTATTCTTTTATTGTTCTAATATGTTTCAAATTCTGAAATTTTCATTTATAAGCAATAGAAAATGTTAATCAAAAAATTATTTTCAAATGGAATATAAATAAATATTAATTACTCATCTTAAAAACAACAAAGGATTAATAGACACATTTTTGTATGTTACAAGAGATGAAATTAGTAAAAATGTTAAGGCTAAGGCTTATTCACCTAGTGATGATGAGTCCTTAGGTGACACTACAACTGATTCTATACCAATAACCCTTTCTTTGAGCACATTACTATTTCATACTTCTAATGGGGGCACTAGATATGTGTCTACACCTTTGTTCCCCAAAATAAATCCTCTTATTGCTACATCTTACATGGAAAACATTAATACTTGAACTGAATTACCAATTTCAATGCATATATCCACTCAAGCTATGGATATGCCTCCTTTGGTAACTTTCCAAGCTTACAAAATTAATGACCAAGAGGTGCAAGCTCATCCAAACTATAAATTCTTTTCAAGCTAAGGTTACAAATATTGAACAAAATCTTATGAAATCACCTTATGCTATTGATTCACAAGAGGTGTCGCATAATCCTTTTGCACCTGAGATATCTTTGCACCCCTTGCCAACTAGTTTTGTTACATCTAATTTCATATTTTATAATGGAAGGATGATCCTGAATAGCATTTTTGATCTTTTTATGCGGCATGCCTTGATTATGCCTCAAATGATTGAATTTTGACTAAACTATTTCCAAGGAGCCTCAAAGACTATGCTCTAAGGTGGTTTTATGATTTCTCAATCGAATTAGTAAATACATTAAAACCTTTTATAGATCATTTTTTGGCACACTTCTTTATCAATATTACCAAAAAAGTTTCTTATGCCCAAATTTTAAAAGCATCAAATAAGGAACCGATGAACCTATCAATAAATATGTCTTAAGGTACAAAACATTGTTGGCTAAAATAACCAATCCAATGGTAGATAAATATCTTCAAGACATATTCAATAAAATTTTGCTTGCTCCATTACATGAGTCTATTATTTTCAAAAACTTTAAATCTTTCAACAACTTATGTCATATTGTTCGTGATCGTGAAATGAAACTTATCTTATTAAATTAATTTATCTATGTAACAAACATACAAACTACATCAAATATCAAGTTTATCATAAAACAAAGTTAATAGGTAAAACCCATAGAACAACAAAAACTACAGTTAATATGGCATCACAACAATTTAATTTGCTTGTCCTATTTTGTGTACCAAAGAGACAATTTACATGCTTACCCGAGTCTCCAACTTTGTTACTTCCAAAATTTATGAAGTGTCACCTCATATCTCTCCCTCATACTATAGAGGTTGATATGAGTCGACCTCTACCCAAAGGATATGGTGCCAATGCTTATTGTGACTATCACAAAAGCCCAATGCATTTTACAAACTGATGTTTTTATCTTGAATAATATTATCTAGGACCTTATTGATGACTAAAAAATTAAATTTGATGATCTTCCAAAGGAAACAGGTTCACAACCTAGTGATCATTAGAATCAGAAGATATTTAAAAATCCTTTACAAGACCATTATAAGAAGGAACCAAAAGTGCAAATGAAATATATTGTACATCCTCCTCCATCACATTATGGGCACCCATTATATGGGTTTATTGGTACTTATATGCATCATACACTTTATTTATTTTAGATACCTTCTATTACTTTTGATGATGGCGAGAGTGTGGATGATGACTCAAATATTCATTTCTTATTCATTCAAGCATACCTTGATCACCAAAATATACACAGTGTTATGATTGATAATGGTAAAAATGAGAATGTTTACACGATGACATTACTTACACATTTGGGTTATACACATGATGATTTATATCCTTCAACTAAATCAGGTAGAGCATTCGATGGAACCTCATAGTAGGTTCTTGGTGAGTTTGAATTACTACACATGTGGTTACTACCTTTTACACTATACCTTATACATGTGTCTTTGATATGTTATTGGGATGACATTGAATATATACACTTCATGCAGTACCTTCTATAGTACATATGTGTGTTAAATACATTCATGCCAACAAGGTAATTACTTTTTCTTAAATTTCATATGAACAAAAGAAGTCTGTACACAGGTAGTTAATTATTAAACATACCAAGATTAATCTTCTGTGAAAGGGTAAGCAATAGGCAATGCCCTTTCCTAGGTGGCCAGTACTTGAGAGACCATTGCATTAGAGACACACAATAGATTTCACATAATATTTATTTACTACTCACCATATTCAGATATCCAGAGCACCTAAATATGTTCCTATTATTTTTATTTCAAACAAACCATAAAGAATTCAATGATAAGTCCCATGAACCTCTACTCCTATTATCCCTTCATGATCACATAGTCCTATTTTACATACACAAAACATTACAAATCTTATAGTGCCAGGTATTACACCTATGCATATTACTTAGTAGTATCATTAGTTTATTACACTAGGTTCATAGTGGGGAGATGCCTATGAGCATCCTTTGGATGAGATCATAGGATAGTTTTTTATTTCCAAATATTTTAAAAACACCCAAAAAATTATAAAATCCAAAAATCCAAAAATATTTTTAGCTTTTACATGTTCTATTAGCTCCTTGACATCTATGTTGTTAGTTTCATGTTAGTGGATAACATATCAGCTTTTTATATATCCACATGTTTCACGTATATTTTTGAGTGTGATACAAGCATACCCATGCACATGATCAATGCACTTTCAGATGTTGGTATTTTTCTCTACTCATGTCATTTTCATATTAGGGGTAGTCATTTCTTTGATCATGATACACCCAGGTTATATCATTTTATGATCATTTTCCACTATCATGTTTGAGATTATATACTTACACATGATTTTATCCATGCTTATATATTTCAAAGTGTACTTGATATGTTATGTACTTAACATTTTTTGTTAACACACATATTTAGGAGCTAGTATGACATGTTTATGTTCAATAATGTTTATTTATGCACTTCCTTGATTGTTTATCTTTTATTTTATTATTTTTTGGAGCATTTGAATATGCTCTATTATTTGTGGGCCCTATCTTATATTTTTCTATTGTAACATTTGCATATGTCATAGTTTGTTGTATGTTGACATTTAAATATGTCATTTATTACTTTGTGTATATTTGACTAAATCATGTCATTTCAGTTGTGCGGCATTTGAACATGCCCCTTGTTTGAGGTCTCTTTGGATCATTGTCTTTTGATTTGATTTTGAGTGCTCTTGTGTGTATATTTTATTACTTTTTGAGTTTGCACTATTACTATCTAGACATTGCCATGATTCATTTCATGCATCTTAAGACTTGATGTAATCACATACTATGTATCTCATACTATATCTTCGTAGACATGCTACTCATATAAGTTACATGATACATTCACATATTAAATAGTTATCTTATATTTTTGAGGTAAGGTGGTTACCAATTTCTAATTCTCCTCATCTCAAGAGGGGTGGATTTTAGTGGGGGCATATCAAAAAGGTATGGCTTCCACACATTCATAGTTTCAGATTTCAGTGAGAATATGCAAACAATACATGGCTTCCATACTTATTCAGTACTCATTATTTTTTATATTCATGTGGAGGCATGTTATAGAAACATGTTCTCCACACTTATACCAATTCTCAATTTTAAATTCTAGTGGGGGCATGTCATGGGAACATGTTTTCCCCACTTGTAGTCTCTTAAAAATTGATCAAAATTGCATAGTTATATGATTTATACACACACTTGTGAAAACATTCTATACATTGGTATCATTTTTATACTTGGGGTTTAGCTTGAGACATATATTAGGTGCATATGCCATGAAAAAAGAGCACTTTAAATTGTAAAAAATAAATCAACTTTTATATTTCAAATACTTATATAGACTTTAGCCTATACTAGGATGTACTTTTATGGACTATTATTGAGCCAATCTACTATAGTAGTTGGTTTGATTTTATCAAATTTGAGGTGTTTAAATCACTCAATATTACCAATTTTATTAGATGAAGTGATAAATCATCCACCTATACCAGATTTATAGTGTGAATTGACTTGGATCATTCATACTCACTAGGTTATAAGTATGATTGGGTTGCACAGTTGAGCTAATCTCAACTACCAGGTGGAAAATCACATTTTATTAAAGGTTGGGGGAAATTCCCCCCATCCCTCCCAATATTTATATATATTTTCACTTTCAGGTTCTAATATTATCTTAATCTCAGCGTCAAGCTTCAAAATAAAGTATCTCTTCAAATCAAATTGCCAAAAGACAAGATGGTTGTATTGATACATAGGTGTACTCTTAACCTTGCTCTATTTAATTTCATTTTTTTTTCAATTTTAGATTATATGCACTGATTATATATTGTGACATACTCTTGGTTGTAGGTCAGTCACCAAAAATCACTCAAGTGGGACTCACACAAGGATAATATTTGTTATACACACCCAAGTATGCATTCATTTTCTTTTAAACTAGAAATTTTATTACTAGATTAAATAGGGGATAGTTGTATACACTAAGTCTAAATTATATAACACCTAAGTATTGTGTACTTAGCAAGTACTTCTTATGGCTATACCCTTTAGTTCTAAGATCTTGCTACTGAAAGGGTCGTATCCACTATCTCTTTTACCTATTACTTATCTCTTAGTCCAACCATATGTTATTCTGATGACCAAGCCTTCTATAATTTTCAAAATTTTATAAACCTACTTATTATCATCCTCTGTAAGTTTTAGATATGTACCTATTTTCTAGTTTCTTAGACACTTGCATCCTATCCAAATGCCTACATCGACGCTAGCGTCATGTGCCAAATAAAGTGTTTAGTGACCTATAGTCATAAAATTTGTATTTGTAATGTATCTTTATGGTTGGCCTAAGTGATTTAACACGAGATATATATTTTTTTTAAAAATAAAAAGGGGTAAAAACTTTATTAAATTCTGCAAATATTACAATACAACAAAGGGCCAGAGCCCCAAAAACTCAAGAAAACCACATAAACAAAACATCGAAAACTATCACATCCCAACACCATTTCCATCCTCACTAAGAATCTTGTCCAAGTTCTGACTCACCTCCGCAGGAAACAACGCCCATTCATCCACCCTACATCCACCAATATCCTCAGAAGCCCACTTCACCAAGCAATCAACTGCTCCATTCCATTCCCTCAGAATGTGAGCAAAGGACACGGAATCCATAAGTGAACTAATCTGAAGTATCTGCTACACTATCAAAGATAGATGCCAGCCCACATCATTAGTTTTCCTCTCCCAGATCATATTAATCAGAATTTGTGAGTCAGCTTCACACTTCACCCTTCGCCAGCCTAACTCATAAGCTCTCTTCATCGCATACAGAACTGCTGCTCCTTCCATCTTGTTCACTGTCTGATCTTCCATGTGTGCTGAAAAAATAAAAACAATAGCTCCATAGGAATCCCTACCAATCCCACCTATCCCAGTCGGGCCAGGATCACCTTTGGAATAACTGTCCGTGTTTATTTTCAAAAAACCTTCAGGAGGGGATGTCCATTTCCCACTCCTCTGAATTTTCTGCTTCCCACATTGGCCACGCCTGACACAAGCAGAGCCCAAAGAGATACTCTGTATGCCTAACCTCTTAGCCAAATCTGCGTCTCCCTGCTCCAGCGATAAAATAATTTTGCTCTTAGCTTCCACAGTCTCCTGTATCATGCCAATAATTCTGCTCCATACCTGGTGAACCATCAATTCTTCCTCTCTAAAAATTCGGCGATTTCACTCAAGCCAGACTTGCCACAAAAAAAAAATGGGACCAGCATACCACGCCTCCTAGAGGAAATGAGCAGCAGAAGGTAGCCTACCCAATCTGGACCAAAACTTAACCATGGTAGAAGCGTGCAAGCATTGACATCTCCACGCATCCCACCAAGCGTGCCACAAATGAATAGTGAAAGGGTAGCTAAAAAATAAATGAGATGATTCCTCCTCTGCTCCATTACATAGGACGCACCGTGAAGGGCCAATAAAGCCTCTCCGTCTAATATTCTCCCAGGTCAAATAGCGGTTCCAAGTCAATGTCTAGATAAAGCATTTGCATTTCAGCCAGAATAAGCTGCTCCACACTCTTTTCCACCAAGGAACTTCCCCTCCAGCACCACATTGTTGTGCTATCAACTCCTGGTAACCCACCGAGACCGTGTATTTCCCCTTAGGATGAGGGGACCAAGCTAGCAAGTCGCTCTCCCTGAGTGCGCAGTAGTAGCAGCCAGCAAGGATCTCATGAAGCTCAGTGCACTTAGCCTCCATACCAATAATCGACCATTCTTCCTACTCCTTCCACCTCGCCTCCATCAATTGACCATGCAAAAGAAAGGATTTGTAATCACACACCTTAATCCATCCAGCCTCACTAAATCTTTGTGCAAGGCCATCAAGATGTGGATACTGAGTAATCAGAGGGGGAAAACCATCCCACGAGTCATGCAAGAATTGCACCTCATTACCCCCCTTACATATCCAGAAAAGACCTCTCTTGATCAAAACAACTCCTTTCTTAAGAGTATCCCAGATCACCGATTCATTACCCAACAAGCTGTATCTGGGGATATCTTTCGTAGGAACCCCAAAAAAATACTTATAAGACAAGATCCTGACCCATACTTGATCTTGTTCCTCACACCATCTCCAATACAATTTGGCTGCCAGGGCCATTCCTGCCAGGACAGACTGCCGCAGACCCAGGCCACCAAACCTTTTAGGGCTGCAAACAACCTCCCACCTAATCAAGCTCCATTTCATCGAAGACAAGTTACCTGCCCATAAAAAATATTTTGCCAAGGAGTCAAGATCCTTAACAAAACTCACCGGTGCCACCTGGAGCATACACCTGTATAAGAGGAGTGCCTGCACCACCGACTGGATCAACTGTACCCGATCGACGAAAGACAGCCACCTATTGGTCCAGTGATTCACTTTAGCCTTGATCTTGTCTAGAATCCCCTTCCACGATTCCTTGGACTGTCTCCTAGCAGAAATAGGGATACCAAGATAAAGAACTAGAAGGCTACCAATTTGGAATCGAAGAATGTCAGCCACCCTCCTTTGAATAGGTGGCAGAGTGTTGAAGAAAAAAAAAGATGATTTATCCTCATTAATTACCTGACCCGTGGCAGCCAAGTAAGTATCCAAACCGCTACGAATATTGGTAGCCTCCCTCATAATAGCCATTCCCATCAACGCCACATCATCCGCAAATTGAAGATGAGAAAGAACAAGAAGGTCACCTCCCCACCTCCATCCCTGAATTACACCTTCACCAGTCTTTTTTCTAATCAGGCATCCAAGACCTTCTACTAGAAGAAGAAACAGGTAGGGGGATAATGGATCCCCTTGCCTCAGGCCACGTAAGGCACCAAAAAGTTGTGAGTGCTCCCCATTCACCAAAATGGAGAATGAAATCGAATTCACACAACTCATTACCCATTTGATCCATTCTTCCTCGAAACCAAAGGCAGCCAAAACCTTCTGAAGAAAAGGCCACTGAACCCTGTCATATGCCTTAGACATGTCCAGCTTCATGAACATCGCTTTCTCCCTGGACTTAGACATGGAGTGGATAGCCTCAGTAGCCACCACAATCCCATCTAAAATCTACCGCCCCTCCACAAAGCCGCTTTGTTCCTCTAACATTAGCACCCCTAGCCACTTTTTTAATCTTTTAGCTATCAACTTCGATATAATTTTATAGACAATATTGCAGAGGGAAATAGGCCTAAATTGACTTAGGCGATCAGCCCCTTCTATCTTGGGAATGAGAGCCAGAAAGGTCGAGTTCAGGGCCCGAAGCATCTGTTTACTACTTTGACTCTTGAACTATAGCCAACAAATCAAGTTTGATGATTTTCCAAAATTCCTAAAAAAATTCAATCAAAAATCCATCTGGGCCTAGAGCCTTACCTTTTTTCATCATGAAGACAATCTTTTTAAGCTCCTCAATGCTAATGGGATGCATCAACTGCTCCATCTCCCGAGAAACTAAATTGGGAATACAAGAGAGTATCTGATCCTTAGTAGCAGTTCCCCTCAGTCCCTTTTCTCTGAAAATAGAAGTGAAATACTGAATAACTTCATTACACATGGCTCTCGTAGAGGAGATAGTCTCTCCGCTATCTGAAACCAAAGAAGTTATCATATTTCCATGTTGCCTGGCTCTCACCGAGTTGAAGAAGGCTGTATTCCTGTCTCCTAGCTGCAGCCACTCGACCCTAGCTTTCTGTTTCCAAAAAATTTCCTCCCTCAGCTCCCATTCTTCCACCCTCTTAACCGCCCTTGCTTCATCCCTCAACAAAGATTCGGTCAACCCCTCCTCTCTAATCATTCTGGTTATGATAATTTACTCCTCTTGTGCCTCTTTCTTTTTATGAAAGATGTTCCCAAAACTCAAAATATTCCACCTCTTGAGCTGATATTTCACAAATTGGAGCAGCTTAACAAAAGTATACATTGTTGTACCAACCACTGGCCTCCCAATTCTCCTCCAATTAACAACTCAGCCAAACAAACTCTGGTCCCTGAGCCACATGAGTTGAAATTTGAATGACGATTTCCTCTGCATACAATTTGAAGAAATGTGAAGCTTAATTGGCCAGTGCTCGGAGCCTTTCCAATCCAAGATCTCAAAACTCAAAGACCATAAGCTGCCCACCCAATAACAAGAAGTCATGAACTTGTCAATACGCTCAACAATAAAATTGTCACCCATCCTCCTATTGTTCCAGGTGAACTTCCCATTGCAAGGCTTAATATCCACCAGGTTAAGCTCCGAGATCTTGTCCCAAAGCAAAGAGGAAGATGGTTCCATTCTAGCATTTCCTCCTTTTTTTTCCGTTAGGTCTAAGATAGCATTGAAATCACCAGCCATAATCCATGGCAGATAAGGAAAATCCCTACAAACTAAATGGATGTTATTCCAAACCTGCAACATACCTTGGAAGTCAGTGGGAACATAGACATTCGAGAGAAGAATGTACTCTCGCGACTCCATGCATAAAGCTACCAAGGAAAGTGAAGACCTGAAGGAGATCCATGACACTGGTTGCATCTTGCATAGATTCCAAAGACAGGCCATGCCTCCCATAGAACCTTGTGCCCCTATGCATTGACATAAACCTTGCCTCCAAAGCTTGGGTTCAAGACTCATCATATACTCCACTGAAACCTTAGTTTTCTGAAGAAAGAGAATATCCAGACAGTGATTTCTAACCAAATTCCGAACAACTATTTGTCTAGGGCCGCTGTTCAGGCCCCTAGCATTCCAAGATATAAAAATCATTTTGGAGGAGACAAGCAGTGTGAGTCTAAGGTCTTGACCGCCCCTGACTCAACCAGATTTTTTCCAATCATCTTTATCCTTTCCAAGTCTTTATTTCTACCCAATTTAACATTCTTTTTGGAAACCCCTTTTTTCCCTTCCTTCTGAAGAATTCCCAGGTGAGAAGGAGCCTTGCCCCTCTTCTCCACCTCTAACGCCCCAGCATGTGTGGGAAGAGTTCCAACCTCTATTTTCAGAGCCATATCAACATTTAATTCTATATCCCTCTATTCCTCAACCTGTCCTTCCATAATCATAGGAAGGAGAGCTTCCATGGGAGGTGTTGTTCCATTGGGGCATCTCTAGCTGTTCCAAACCCTCCCACAACCTGTTCTTCATTGACTAAGCCTGGGTAGTCCTACTATCCTAATTCATCCAGAAACCCAAACCTATTAATCGAGTCCTCTTGACGCTCCATTGGGGACCTCTTATGGCCCCTATTTCGGCCTCAAGACTTAACCTGCATAAAGCCTTCAGATTCCTTGCCAGTACCTGTTCCAATATTTTTCCCTTTGTCCAAACCCATAGCACTGCTCGGTGGAGGATGGGGCAAAGGCTGCTGATCACTCAATTTTGATTTTGGGCATATTCTCACTAGGTGACCATACTCATGGCATAAGCGGCATCTGAACGGGAGTGTCTCATAGTCCAGCTGCTGTACCCATGAGTATGTACCCGCACACAACTCTACTGCATCTGGCAAAGGCCTACTTAAATCAATTTCCACACAAATTCGGGCAAAGGTCACGATTTTCTTACCTAAAGTTTGTGTGGAAGAACCCATAGGTTTTCCAAGCATCGCAACAATCATCTAGAGAACATCCTCACAGCAGCATTCAATAGGCATCCCAGATAATTGTACCCAGACTGGAACTTTATTTGGCAGTTCCTCAGTAGGGTTGAAACTAGCATGCCAAGGCTTTACAAAGAGCCCCACCTGATTGTAGAAATACGGCCCCCCCTCAAAGACCCTGTTCCTGTCAGCCAAACATACGAATGTGACCATGAAGAAGTTATTGGCCAGCAGTGTAACCTCCATCTCACCCTCTGGCTCCCACACACGTCTAGCCCAATTCTCCAAAAAAGGAAGAGAGACGCGTAATCCCAAGAATTTACAGTATAGTAAATGCTTGGAGTAATACTCCACATATTCAACAATCATGTCGAATGGGATAACCAACTTTGGTCTTTCCTTACAACACTCTAGGTAGCCATTGACCTTGGTAATTCTGGATCCCCTAGCTGTGCTTGTGTCAAACAGTCCTGGAACCTGATTAAAATCAGCATTTACCTCCATTCTGGGGTCCAGCCCCTGTCTATTTTTCCCAACAGCTTCACTGTAGCTCTTTTCCAATCTAGCCTGAGCCAGCCCCTACAACGCCATGGATGCTTCTCTCTATTCAACACTTACCCTAATGGTAACTCCTTCTGCTGCTGCTGCCGCTGCCCACCCACACCCACACGCCATTTCACCTTGCACAATCCTCAAAATGGTTGGAACAAGCCAGGGTCCACTGCCCTAGCTTGGCTATTAGACACAAGGCGCTTTCATGCACTCCTAGTCTGCCATCGCTCTCCCTCCCCATCAAAATTTAACTTCAGAGAGGTATTATTATAAGTAGATCACACGAGATCTTTTCAATATATATATATATATATATATATATACATGATCAATCTTCATTCATTCCTCACCTAGTACAAACCTAATAACTCACAAGACAACTTACCAAAAATACTCAATCAAGCATTCAAGTGAGAAAAACTTCCCTATTCTTCCACATTTTAAAATCAATCATATAGACAACCCATCTACAAGTCTGAAGTAATGAAGGAACATTGTATGATCCATACCTTTTCAAGTTACAAGCTAGGTCACTCTATGTACTTGTTTATCACACATTGCATCTCGATACACACACAAACTAACACGCAGGGGAGAACTATATAAGTTTGAAGTCCTATTTGGAGTATTGGATATGTAGACAACACCCATTGATATACGGGTCCTTGGGGAAGCTCCACACCATGTGCCCACTAAACCATTTTCTTCATAGTCACTATAAGTGCGAAAAATCTAGGGTTTAATCATTTGACAAAGAGAGATAACCTATGCATGAGATATTATTAAACCAAAGTAAAGGTGATAGAAAACCCATAATTTTTTATGTGGTCTCATCCACATACAATTGATATTCTATAATAGAAACCCACATCCAAGTCAAATAGCATTATCGATGCAATTGTCCTAGTTTATAAAATGCAAATTTACAAAATATCATAACTATTCCAAGATCTTGATCCAAATCATTTTCAACCCATTTCAGTCCAGATATGCATGTGCACAGTATACCAACTAAGTACTTTTATTTTTTATTTATTACAATATCAATCAATAGTTGTACTTTCTATTTTTAACATATCTCAACATTTAAATTCAGAATATTATTTATCTATGTTTGTAAATTAATTTGCCTATTAAGATCTATTTATCATCCTTGTGCATATTTATTTTTATATTATCAACCCTATACTATATTGACCCATCTCAATTTAGGGTAAACAACTATAAGGCCAAATGAAAGAGGGGATTACCTCTCATATTTTTGCCATCATTAGGTGGTTTCCCTAGTCATCCATGAGCCTAAGACTCCCAGCGCTTGGCATCATCACATCATGGTTTAAGGTGGACAAGTTGATAAAAGGAAGGTTTGGATGGAACAAGACTAGGAGATAAATGCTCACTAGGAAATACATCTAGGAGTCAATAAGTTCAACTACACAAAAATAACTTCCATCTGTAAAACTACAATACAAGGAAAACAAAATACAATATCAAACACCAAATGATAACAAGTAGTTGAAACATGTTTACAACACCAAAAAGGTCCACCAAAGGAGAATTAAAATGTGGAGATAAATCACCCTTGTTTTACTCTCTTGGCCATGTTATTGAGGGCCTTCTATGTGGTTATTTGGCATGGTGGAATGGCATACACACCTTACACCATGCCAACTAACCATGTAGAAGAGCCTCAGGAACTATGGTACCACTAGCCAACTATCAATAAAATAAATAAAACACCACGTAGGAGGGCATCAGGAGGTCCATTTACCACTACTAATATGGAGAATCAAACTACGTAAGAAGGCATTAGGAATTTGGTCTACTTTCCAATACCAATACCTAAGAGGGCATAACAAACATGCAAATTCACACAAATTTTGGTAGCATAACTTTTCCATTTCAAGACAAGAAAATGACATAAAATATAAACAACAATTTATTAGGGTTATTACATACCTAAGTCCAAATTGGCATTAAAACCACATGGTGGCCATTAGCACAACCATGGAATACAAGTAAAAAAAGAGGGTAAGACAAATGGCCTTACACCTCTTAAAAATTGAAATCAAAGGAAATGAGAAAGGTAATTTTAATAAAAATTAAATTTAATTTAAATGGACATGGAAGCCTACCTTAAATCCTTATTGGATCCACTCAAGAAAACCTCTTATAAGCTTTGGGAAACGACTATCATCTTCCTTCTCTAAGCTCCTCCTCCTCTTTCTCCTTCTCTTCTCCATTGCTAATTTTCAAATTTTAAAATGAAAAAATTCCTCTCAAGGAAGGATTTTATTCCTCATATAGGCTATAATATCTTTTATACAAGCCAATGGGAAGGTGACATGTGTCCCTTCCCATCCCTTGGCTCGTGGTCAAAAAGTCTTCCCTCTCCATAACTCCACTTATAATCCCATGTGGGCAAGCAAACAAGTTCATACCTCATAAATGAATCCACTATCCCATGCCATTAATGGTACATGGGCTACATTAAAAGTCATTTATATCTCCTAGAAAGACTCTACAACCTTCCTATTGATCCAAAGACATGAAAATCAACCCAAAATATCTAAAACTACTTTATGCCACTCTAAAAATCTAGCTCTTCCAATCCATCCGAGTTTTGAGTCAAAGCGGGCCAGTTAAGTGGCTTACAAAACAATTTAATAATAAAATAAAACATAAATATAACTCCTAAGGTTAATAATGAAAGGTGTGAATAGTATCCAAGGGGGTAAATAGTGCTAAACATGGTAAGGACATCTATGTTTCCAACTAGGTGCACAAAAGAAATAAGGAGTGGTTTGGGTCACAATATAGACCAATATACATGTCACCACTCTACCAATGATGTGATCATACTCGACATAGTCCTAATTACCTCATCATCCTCACTTATCATTTGCACAACATTACACACATAAAATTCCCTACCCTAGATAGCTAAAACTACATAATATAAATAATACAGGTGATCTAAATCCACACAAAATGCACAAGACATATCCTAGGCATACCATATCAATGGTACTAAACTAATAAAATTCATGTAAACATATGAGTAATTCAAATACATGCTTAATATCAATATCTCTAGTGGTACAAAATCAATACACATCATAATGAACAACCAAATAATGTAAGTAAACTAATATCACAATACATAGAATAATCAACTAGTCTAAGAATATATTTTTATTTCATAATCAATCAATAGTCATCACATAATATATCAAATCTTTGTATTAGTTATAAGGACTCAATAAAATCTCATGTCTCAATAACACATAAAACAACATTTCAATAGGACATGGGTATAACACAACATGTCTAAAGTAAGCATTGTGAAAATAGGAGCCTCATATCTTGCTCCCCTTATGTAGACTTACTATTGGAAGTCTCTGAGGGTCAAAATTATAGTTTAAAGGATGTTATAACAATCACTAAGAATCATGTTGACTCAGATCAATAGTCTCTCTAAGTTAATAATCATTGATCTATAGTAATAGATCATGGAGTGTAATGTGATACACATACACAAAAATATCTAAAATCAGAACATAACCCATCTCCATCACTCTCAGAGTTATAAGGAAAAAAAATGTTAATATATTTTATAAAAAAACAATGCCAAGGATCACAACATCCTTACAACCTCTATAGAAGGAACAAGTGAGACGATGCCCCCGCTTTCTCAACAAGCTATGCAACAAGTTGTAAGTTAAACTCATATGTTAATGCTAACAAGATAATTTTCACCTACTACTACCATACTCACATAAGGTGAAAGATACACAAAAAGCTCATAAAAATAACACATTTAAATAAGTTGAGAATATCTTATTCCAATCAAGGAGAAAAATCAATTGGATAAGTAGCCTTGCTCAATCCATAAACACTTACTTAACATCATGAAAGATATGAATCCACTTAATGGAATTATAATGATGTCAATCGATGGTGAGAGAATGTTAACTCATCTCAATGTTGGCCAAGTGCTAATAACACATAGGGAACATATAGACTACCAATCCATGAACAACTCCTAACACATAGGAAGTCACTAACAAAACATAACAAAATCCTATACTATGAGGAGGATGCCCACCACTCAAGGGTGGTTCCAATCCCAGATGGGTCTTTTGATATCCCATCCCCTAGATTTGACATCAGCAAGGTAGAAAACCTTACTAATAGGTGCACACTTGCTTAGGTGATAAACATCACATGATTTTAAAACACCCCCTACACAAGGCACAAGTGTCCCTTAGTGACATTTGTTACAAAAAAAAAGGTCTAAGAATCACCATGGTTTTGATCTAAGGTGATCAAAAAGTTTTTAGGAACATTTATTCATGAAAGTCATGAACTATTCTAGGTAATCACTACCCAACATGGTACACAAAAAGCACTCACAAAACTCAGTCGAACTAAACATTTAACAACTCTAAGAAGGTATAAGTGTTACCTTAAGGAAACACACTCATTCTACCATAAATACCTAACACGACCCCCCAACTTCCAAGGCTTATGTGTCATGTCCATTATGGTTCCCTAAAACTCAACTCCTCTAGGTCAAATCTATGACACACTCTAAGGTATTCTAGATAACTCACATAATAATTGGTGATAACCTTATGAAGAAGGGGAAAACAACATCGTACAAGGATTAAATTTATAAATGACACTCCTAGATGATTAAGGAAAAGACACCACTATGGAATACATCTTCTTATGAAAACATTTTCCCAAGAAAGAGGGTCATAATCGCAAGGGGGTCGTTGACCATAAAATTTAGATATCATCATCCAAACAAGATATGCATACCTTGAGTACTATGAAAACATGTAATAGGAGATATTAATACCACTCTAACATAGTCAAAACTTTAACTAAGTTGATGATCACACCTACTTGGTTTCAAGATGCATCAATGTCTTCATGTTCCTCTTCAACCAACATCGACATCCAACTCCAATGGATAGTCTCTCCAATGAGTGGCTAAAAATAAGACATATATCACTACCAAAAATTTGGTAAAAGCCATTCACCATGGGGATAGGAGAAAAAAGTAATCGACACGAGGATCCCTATCAAGGCCATCCATATGGTATCACCAGTCCATCACATAAGGTGAGGGATAAAATCTAACAACACTCACATGCATGTGGATAGGTTTAAAATGGAAACCCATGTATAACACCATGAAGCTCTCATTCCCTTGCACAAACCAAGTGTGCCCCTAAGTATCTATAACGTGATGAGGTTCATAAAGACAATGCTTTCGACCTAAGGAGGGCCTAAGCCCAAACTCTTCCTAAAATTACTCACAAGAAAAGAGTCTAAAACTAATAAAAAAGGGTATGGATTCACTAAATGCATCCTAATTCATTCCAATCTCATCACTCACAATGATAGAAAACCGAGCAATCATCTAGCACATTCAACATGAGTGGTAAGATAACGTTTGCTTGAAAGGAAGTCATTGAACCTAGAAAAGCCCATCTAGACCCTAGACGTACAAGACACTTTATTTTCTAGTTGAGATCAATCTCCATGGTCTTAACAACCAAGATCAATATATCAAATAAATCATATAAAAAATCTTACAAGGTAAGGTGCATATGACATAAGTAATGGGAAAGTGCCATTGACCTAACACACAAGATTTCACTCATGAGCTAATAGTCTCTTGGCCCTAACAACTATTTGACTTCCTAACACCTGGTTGGAACCTTTTTCCAAGCCTTCATCAAACCTCATATGTTCAACTAAATGGTGGATATATGACAATCCTATCATGGATCTCTCAAGCGAGGAAATCAAAATAAGAATCCAAGAGTCTGTTACTTGGCCAAAGAGTCCATAATACAAGGAAGTCTTTATGTGTATTATTATTACCTACTTAACGAGGCATAACACCTAACAAGTACACACATTAGTTTTCTATAGAAGAAGTGACACCAAAAAATGATCCCCAGAGTTCCTAGTGTTATAATCATGTTCTGATATGAAAATGCTATGCCAAAAAATTGACACAACAAAAACACACACAAAAACATGCCAACTTTTTTTTGAGAATGTATATTGCACATCCTACATAGTTACATCTCCCATTGGATATATAACAATGTGTCATGAGATAAAAAAATGTGTTCGAACAAACTCACATGCCTAAATGACATAGGTCATAATGCGCAAGCAGCCACATGGTTGTTACACAACCATGTCGACCCCACTTACTCTAATCATCCTACTGGCTATCAAACAAGCATTCAAATATCTACGTCAAATTGGAAATCCCCACAGCCTCAAGGTCTAAGAGTAATTTTTGATTAATGTGAGGTGGATTTGAGAAACCATTGACTTGAACTATACTATCTAACTCTTTGCATTATTCAAAAGCATCTCCAGGTGAATCTGACCAATCATAGGGCTCAGTTTGCACTTAAGTTGTAAGAAAAAATCAATTTTTGACTTAAGTCAAAGTCAATTAAAGAGATCAAATAAAATTTTTATAGTCCCCATATGACCTAAAAGGGGTATAAAATATCCCAAATAATCCCTTTGAGGGTGGAGTACTCCATCTCAATTGTTGGATCGATTCAACCTCGACCAATGAATGTAGTCAAATTAAAAGGTGACATAAATAAGATTACAGAGGCCATAAGGTCTTTAACTTGGTTATCGAGTTGAAAGCTCATATTTTTTAAGGAGGGAGGATGTGTTGGAGGATGACTTTTCCATAGTCATCCCTCATCTCCATCCTCAGCCTTGGATGACTGCTATTAATGGAGTCTCCAAGATTTTAGTCAAAATTGTTTAATTCAATTTTTTTATTAAAAATTATAGAAGGATGCATGTATTTTTTTTGTAGGTATCTAGTTTGATGAAAATCTTCTAGGATTCTCAATCTCCTATAGTTTCCAAACATGTGTCGGGAGCTTCAAGCTCCACCATAGCCATTAATGTCCACCACAAGGTTCAAGATAGAATTAAAAAAAAAAAATTGTTTAAGATTTTTCATTTATCTTAGACTAAAGGGGACATAAAAATAATAGGGGTCCCCTTTTTTGTCATCTCATTTCGGGGATCCTACGAGTCTGTGATAACCAACAAGGCCCTAAAAGTCATCCCAAGGACAAAATAAGCACATAGTGAAAAGCGTGAGGTTTAAGGCCATGAAACATATTCCATGTGGAAGAGGAATAATAATTTATGGGGGTAGAAGGGTCCATTTGGGGTTTCCCCACCTCTGAGCCACATGGTATCTGCAATCACAGTTTAAAAATAGGTCTACTAGGTTGCAAAATAGGTCTAAGTCAACTATGAGAAGAAAGGGTTCATAACTAGAAAATTACATAGTTTCATGATTCAAAACTTGTTTCATATAGGAGATCATGAAAAATGAAGGGGGTCCATTTTAGATCCATCCCACCTCCAAGCCACCAAGTTTTGCTTTCAAAAGAACAAATCCAGGTATAATAGTATGCCAAGGTTATGGTTTAAGAACAATTATTATAGGTTAACTTTAAAAAAAAATCAAAATTTTAATTTAAATGATTTTAAATTGGTTTAATTTTATTATATAGAGCGGTGGTTAGGAAAACCAACCGTCATAGCCATAGACAATGACTAGCTACTAGCCTACAAAAGACACATGCCCTAACATAGACCTCCACCACATTCACATGCAAACGATGCAAACCATGGTTTCTATACCACTTAACATTGTCAGCCTACCCTTAGGGGATTAACATTACACAATGCAAGGTCCCATGGGTGATAAATACTCAAATCAAATAGTCTTCCCTATGGCAAGCATGCAGTGCCCTTCCAAAAGGCTTGTGTTATTTAATAACTACCTTATAGACAGTTAAATAAAAAAAATCATATCTTGCAACTTGTGACGCAAAAAATTAAGAAACAAAAGGCACCAGGCTTAAAAAATCCATAATTTTATACTAAAATTATTTTAAACTTATGAATGCACCATTTTATGTTTGAAATAATTAGGTGAAGTGAAATCAAGTTATAAAAGAGGTATTTGGGTTTTTAATGTAGAAAATTTAAAAATTAATATAAGTTCACCTATAACTCTAAACATTATGTTGTAAATTGTATTAATTCCTTAATTACCCTTAATTTATGGTACACCAAAATTTGGGATAAATTGGAATGTTTTTAAGTGTGTAAAAATTAAATGAATTCATCTTGCCTTCCTTTGATTCACACAATCAATGAATTTCACAATTTTAGGAAATAAAAAACATTCATTTTTTGTCAAGTATAAAAATAAAAAGAAATATATGTTAAATCCATAATATAAAATTTTAATTTGAGCATAAAGTAATTGTTTCCATTACTTTTCTAATCCAACACACTTAATGAGAAAAGTTTACAAGTGATAAGGAACATCATGCTATGCCATTGACTATTACAAATTCACTTCCAATAAATACATATTTTCAACTGAATTAATAATGATAACATGGATATCAAATTACCAATATAATTTATTCACAAATTTATACAAAATTTTGCACAAGTTGATCTTAAAATGAACTCACTCGCAATCGAAAGGCCAATCGAAGGAGGGGTTCACCTCCCATCATTTTTTCCATCATTAGGCAGCTACCCTAGGCTCCCATAAGTTAAATACTCTAGTTTTAGGCATTATCACATTATGTTTTAAGGTGGACACATCGATACAAAGGAGGTTTGGATGGAGAAATACTAGGCAAAGAAAGCTCACTAGGAAATACATCTAGGAGGTTATAAGTTCAACTACATAAAAGAGGTTTCCATCTCCAAAACCAACATACAAGGAAAGCAAAATACAATATCAAACACCAAATGGTAAAAAGTAGCCATAACATGTTTCTAATACCAAAAAGTCCTGTGAAAGGAGAAGAATAATGTGGGGATAACTCACCCTTGTTCTATAATCTCTTGGCCTTAAAAGGGCACACACACCTTCCACCATGCCAAATAACCATGTATAAGTCTCGTAGGAACTATAGTTCCACCAAAAAACTATGAATATACAAAATAAAACACCACAGAGGAGGGCATGGAGAAGTCCACTTACTGCTACCAATACAGAGTATCAAACTACATAAGAGGGCATCAAGAATTTGGTCCATTTTCTAGTACCAATATGTGAGAGGGCACAACAAGAATGCAAGTTCCCATAAATTTTGACAACAATACTTTTCCATTTTAAGACAATAAAATGGAATAAAAAATATCCAATAGTTTAAGAGGGATATTACATATCCAATCCCAAATGGGAATTAAAACCATATGGTGGCCATTTTCATAACCATGGAATATAAGTAAAGAAAGAGGGTAAGCTAAATGTTTTTAAACCTCTTAAAATTTGTAATCAAAGGAAAGATAAAGATATTTTTAATAAGAATAAAAATAATTCAAATGTGCATGGAAGCCTACCGTAACTCCTTATATCCACTCAATAACACCTCTTACAACTTTTGGACAATGGCTATCCTCCTTCTCTAAGCTCTTCCACTAAGCTCCTCCTCATCTTTCTCCTCTTCTCCACTTCTAATTTTAAAAATTTCAAATGAGAAAAAGTCCTCTCAAAGAAGGATTTCCTTCCTCATATAGGATCAACTTCATTCTCTATTATTTGAAAGGAAGGTGACATATTTACCTTCCCATCCTTTAGTTCATGGTAAAAAAGTCTTCCCCCGTCATAACTCCACTTACAATTCCATGTGGGCAAGCAAACAAGTCAATACCTCATAAATTAACACAACATCCCATGCCATAAATTATACATGGGATGCCTCAAAATGCCTATTTATATCTTATAAAGGCTCTCCAACCTTCCTATTGGTCCAAGGACCAAAAAATTAACCCAAACTATCTAAAACTACTTAATGCCACTCTAAAAATCTAGCTCTTCTAATCCATCTGAGTTTTGAGTTAAGGGGGGGGCGGGGAACTTAAGTGGAATAAAAAAACACTTTAAGAATGAAATAAAACTTAAAAGATAACTCCTAAGGTTAAGACATAAAGGTGTGAATAGTATCCAAGGGGGTGAATAATGATAAATGGGGTAAAGACGTATACACTTCCAATTAGGTCCACAAAATAAACAAGGAGTGATTGGGGTCATGGTAGGGTCAAGTAAACATGTTACCACTTGACCAATGATGTTATCATGTCAAACATAGTCATAGTTCCCTCATTGGCCTTCCTTGGCACTTGCAAAACATTGTGCACATAAAATTTGCTACCTTAAATAGCCGAAGCTGCAGAATATAAACAATATAAATGATTTCAATTCACACAACATACAAACACCATATCCAAGGCATACCATATCATTGATAATAAAATAATAAAAATAATCTAAACATATGCATAATTCAAATACATGCTTAAGAAAAGTAGCTCTAGTGGTATACATTCAATACACATCATAATGAACAACCAAATAACATAAGTAAACTGATATTGTAATGCATAAAATAATCAACTAGCCTAAGCATATAATATTCTCACATAAGAAATCAATGGTCACCATATAATATATCAAATCATTGTCTCAGTCATAAGAAATCAATAATATCTCGTGTCTTAATAATACATAAAACATGTCTCAACAAGATGTGGGTACAACACATGTCTAAAGTAAGCACTATGAAAATAAGGGTCTCATAGGTCTTATTTCACCACCTCACTTTATCCTAAGTATATGTATAGGTCCATCCCTTATAATTTATTAGCTGATATCTACATAAGTATTTTAAATTTCTAAAAACCTCTATAAGCATATGTACAAACATTTTAGATTCTTAAAATCAAATGTCACCTTTGCAGACTAAGAGAAACTTTCCTATTCTTCCCAAATTTGCTTCTATTCACTCAAAGCATACCTTATTCAATTCATGATCCTAGTTTATCCAATTCAAACAAAGCATTATCAAGTATTCAATTAATATTTAGATGCATAAATGCAACGAAATGAGCACAATTGCACTAAACAATCTATGTGGAAGAACTATGTAGGATTGATTCCATTTTTAGAGTACTCTAGATATGTAGGTAATGTTCAATCATCACATGGGTGATTTGGGTTAGACCAACCCATCACATTCCCTCCTTTATTTTTGCAGGTTTTCATTTATCACAGACCCTATTAAGATTTCAACATTCAAAAGGTCATTTTTAGGTTATCCTTGCATATCCTAAGGTTAAAATTATACACATAATCACATTTCAATTAGGTGAAGGTGATTGTGCCATTATATTCCTATTTTTATACATAGGTCAAGATTGAACCACATAGGATAGTAATAACAAATGATAATGACTCTTTCTAGTTGGTTCTATCCTAGAACAATGATTATTCATGTTTTAATTACACATGCATAATTATTCTACGTTGGCCATTTTCAACCATCTTTCAGTCACACATAATTAACCTAATGAGAAGAAATATGATCAATCTTCTTGTGTTTTTCATAGTTATTTTCTTTCATAAATTCATGCTTTGTCCATTTTGGTGCTATATTTTCATTCTGTAGTTACAAATCATTTACAACATCTTCTACCCTTAGTTTCTTTCATATTTATTAGAGTTAATGTCCTAATTAATTCTAAATTCTGACACAACATATTGGTGTACTTGTACATTGTATTCGATCATTGCTCAAATTTTTTGTCTTAGGGTTTAGATAAATTCATGAACATCTGACACTAAAAAGATTTACTTTCAACTTTGGATTTAATATTTGACACTAAAAGAAATTTCTTTTGACCTTGGATTCAATATCTGACATTGAAATCAATTTTTTTACCTTGGACTTCATAAATGACACTAAAAACACTTTATTTATGAAATTCTATCTCATGAGAATTTACTAATCTCCACACACAAATGTTTTTCATTTTTTTAGGACCTAAAATTGAGCTTTCTATTACTTGCTTCTCAAATTACAAATAACATATGGCTATCATAAATGAGCACACTATTTTTTTTTTTTTGATTCAAGCTTTCTTATTTTTCATTACATGTTGTATTCTCCTACTAATAAATATCATTAACAATCATGTAATAAAATGAATAAAATATAATAAAGCAAAAACAACTAATGAACAAACTCGAGCCCTACTCAATTCTTATTGTTTTAACACTTAATGAGATCTTTTACCAGTTACTACTAGAGGACAAAGGGCATGTATGAATCCTTTCATTGTTCCTCCTAGAATTCAAGGTTGTAATAGTTATAATATTGATCCTACTATTTGCCAACATTTTATACTAGATTATGTAGTCCATGTTGTCAACACTTAAAAAGGTAGGCCACTGCATTATGGAGGAAGTTAACATGTTCCTCCTCAACCCCCTCTACCTCCCACGAGGCAAATAAATTGAACTAAAGGGTATTTTATCATGGATCAATTAAAAATATTCATGCTAAATTTTATATTTTGGAGTTACTAAAGAGTTATTTGGTCTATAAGGATATTTTCTATGTTGGATTGTTTGTTAACATTATTTATAATGATAGACAAACTATCGCTTTTGATTCCATAATGAAAACCTTTAAGGATACTGAAAAGATTATCATTTTTTAGGAAGAGTAATTCCAAACACAACATATAATCACACAAAATATTCCACCCTTTATTCAATTTTAAGTACAAAATAAGGGAATCAAATTAGTATTGATTGATGTTGGTTCTAGAGTGAACATTTTCAATAGTCATTTCTTACAATAATTAGGTATTAACATTAAAAGTATCCAACGATCAAATCAAACTATCAAAGATTTTGATGAATCTTCATGATAAGTACTTGGATTTATATATTTAGATGTAACATTGGGATCTAAAACCATGTCTATTTTATTTCATGTTATGCACAATCATTTGCATTATAATTTTATTTTGGGACCACTTTGGATACATATGATGGAAACAATACCATCTACATTACATAGGTGCCTTAAATTCATGCATTAAGGGCACTCATATGAATTTACCGCAGATGATAACCTTTTTAGATATTGTAAAATCAAGTAATATTAATTAAAGTCAGATGATCCATCTATGATCCTCCTTCCCAAGTCATCCCTTGGTTTAAAAAATACACATATGAAATCAGAAAGTCCAGTATGGAAAATTAGCAAACAAAACAAGAAAATCTATGAATAGATCATCAATAGTTACATCAATCATAAAAGGAATTTGAGAAATTGAAAATAACACAAGAAAAGGTACAAATATAACTCCAAAAATTACATGAAGAGCAAGCAAGATTACATAAATCATAAGTACAAAAGGAACATTTAGAAAGTCAAAAGTTACAAATATAAAAATTTGAATAGAACAACTTATAAAAGAAACAAAAAAGGTTCTAAGTGGAGTAAAAAAGGTTACATAAGACATAATATGATTAAAAAAATATAAAAAAAAAATATCAAGATAATTTGGATCAACCAAATTCTATTCATAATTTCCCTTTCCTGGTTAATTCCAAAGTACATGATGGCAATGTTTTAATTTTTTATGATAGTGATGATGATGAGCCCAACATGATTAATATGATATATGATCAAATATGAAATCCAAAATTCAACCCCTAAATGAGTATTTATTTCATACTTTATTCACACCCATTGGTTCAGGGGTATAACAAGACAATCCATAATTAATAAATAAAGAACAACTAGATACAAAGAACAAATCTCTTTTAGGTATGATTAAATAGGACATTGCAAACAATTGTTGCAATAATATATCCCATATGGCATTTGTGAAAAAATTAGTGAATAATGTGGAAATATATAATATAAATTTCTCACTTCTATTAAAAATAACACAACATCAAGATACTCCAACAATAAATTAGTAGATGTTACTGGATAGCAAACTCATCACATTACCTATTGCTAGACACCAATCAAAAAGATAACTTTTGCATAAATCAAGCAAACCATTTTTTATTACCATATAATTCTAGGACATGAAATAGAGCATTGTGAAACACTTAAAAAAAAAATTAAGAAATACAAGCATGAGGGAATTATCAAGTTAATATAAAACCAGTAACTATCACTTATTGGAAGTGTTCAAAAGATATCATCTAAAGATATAACATGTAGAAAATTTTCTCAATAAGAGGATTTAACCATTACAAACTATATATGGAAGGGGATTATTGAAAGCACAATCACCTTGATACTACTAAATGGGAAACTATTTTTAGTGTTAGAGGATTACAAAAAATGAGACATAATATCAATGAATTACATTATAGTATGGATTGGGAAGAAGTTCTTGGATATATCATATACCCAATAGCTTGTTGACCAAAATTTGTCAATAGACAAGCATGGATTATGCCTCATACATATCGAGTACCATTCACATTGGAACGTTTATGGTTAAAAAAAATACAAGTTGTAATGGATATTAATAAATAACATATCACTTTATCACATGAAGGAAGAATAATTCACATACCACATGATCATAACAATGAACATGATAATGAAATATCTTCAAATTTAATAGATAGAATAAAATGTGAACATTTCAAAGGTGAATAAGAACATGCCATGTTTTTCATACTATAAGGATCTTAAACCTGAAGAGGATGACTTATTGGATGACTGTTAATTACATGACATATTCTTCAAATATTTTAATTTTTTAAAAAACATCCAAACATTAATAAAAATATTTTTTTCACTATACATAGTTCTTTGTTTGCTTGTACCTTCTTTTCTTTTACTTTTATAAACATGATTGATTTGATCTATCTTCTAGACCTTGGCTCTTTGTGTCTTTTCGGCCTCTTATCTCTTCTTCTTCACTTTATAGATCTGAACTATCCAAAAAAATGATATAATATTACCATCATATGTCATTTAAAAATTTATTTTCATAATCTTAACAAAGTAGACTGTATTTTCCATTACAAAAAGTATCAACCAAAAATATTTAACATAAATTATTGTTACTATCCTCAACTAGTTGATATTGACATGTATTTTACAAAGTCAAATAAAAACTAAGCAAATAGAGCCTTATTATATCCAATTTTTTGATACTATACTCAATTTCAGTCTACATAGTACTATTATTCATACAAATCTTTCCATTGGATGCTATTGTTTATACACGAGTGTTACATTCATTGAAAAGTGTATATTTGATGAGACAAGGATGTACAAACATTCCTCCACATCCCTATTCTATCTCCCATATGTTTTTTAGCTAAAATTCACATATATAGTTAGGGCATCTTGTTCATACATGGCCATGCCATCATTTTCAGTGTATACTTTACCTTGACACATATTGCAGATTATTCAGATTCATTCCCTTTATTTTTACTTCAGACCCATGATTTAGTTTTTAAAGTTTTATTGTTCTTGTTTCATAATTCAAATAAGGTACACAATATTCAAATATTTTAAAAAATACAAAAACATTCAAAATATTCTAAAATTTTGAAAATAGGACTTGAGCATGATTAGACATTTATTTTATATCACTGTCATATTTTATTTATATCATGATTGGTAGATAGTATAATTTTTTTATATCACACATGCATTTCACTAGTATTTATAAAGTGTTATGTAGGACATACATATTTTACATGGATCTAGATGTAAAAATTTCATTTACCTAGAAACCATGCCTATGATGGGGGTATCTTATCCAAAAGTTACAATATTTACAGGTGTTACTATTCTATAATTCCTATATTGTGTTGAGTTATAGTCTCTAAATAAATATTTTGTTGACATCTATATCTTACATTATGTACATGGATATTATATTTTCTAGGATATGATCACCTTACATATACATGGTGTATACTATATTTTTAGTTCTATGCTCCATTGATACTATTAATTTTACATATTAGATTTGAATTTTATTTTTTATTATGTGTGACCCTTGAATCTTGATTGAAAATTACTTGAGCATCTATATGATATCATTGTTTGGTATGTGAAACAATTGAACATGTCCATTGCTTATGGCCTTTGGCCTTGTGTGTGCAATATTTGCTTATGCAAAATTTGAACAGGTCCCTTGTATACGACCTTTGGTCTAATTTTTTGACATTGAATAACATTTTGCTTATTGATCTTATTGATTTTGATGAGTGCCATGATCCATATCATGTCCTAAATATTATGTAGGATTATTATATTGCAACTAATACTTTGAGCTTTATTGATACTTTTATCTAAATTTGGCATGTTAGAATTTACGTTATATGTTACGTAAATGATTTGAATGATACATATGTTACTATGATGACATACATATTAAAGGATTATATATTTATACACATGATACGATTAATTTTTATTTTGAGATGAGTGACTTTTAAGACACATACCTCACCTCAAAAGGGTGATATTTTAGTATGATTTTTATACATTAAATAAGTAAATATGAAAAAAATTGATTTTGGGTACATAATATAATTTCAATTTTTTTGAAATGGTTAAAAATTTAGTTACTGTTACATATTATAGGGGAATATGCCATGCATATGCATTCAAATCATATGAATATATTAAAAATTCATACATTTTGGGTCCATATGCACCCAAGCTTAAAAAAAATTATAAAGTTTATATATAGTTACATATTTTACACGGGGGCATGAAATAAGTCATGCACACTATACTAATTTTCAAATTTAGGGGGTATGATATATATTCATGCCATACTTTCATAACTAATTATATTCAACCATGGTCAGGGAATGGATGTTATCTATTATCTTTTGACTATGAATACAATAACTATGGAACAAAGTGGAAATTGAATCTATATGCCATCTACAGTGTTTGATTTAGTTAAAGTTCATAGTACATATTGGAGATTCAGTTTCCTCTAACATTACAACTTGTTAATTCATTGTGGAATCCAACCTATTTATATATTGGGGTTACAAATACCAAAAACATGAATTGAGTTTTTTATTTCCCTCAACGAGTTATATTTTATATACATAATCAATTCAAACTAGGACTTGATCACCCTCAATTCACCATTGGTTCAAAAAAGTAAAATCTCTCCAAGTGTTTCATGAGAAACACCAAGTCTCCAATGTTTCAAGGAAATATCATCTTTACGCAAAATTACAAGAGAAACATTACTTTCACATATAGAAGTGTACTCCTTTTTTTTCAAAATATTTTAAAATTCAAGTTACATTTCAATTTTAAATTTCACATATGAACAATAACTAATTTCACATCATTGCAGGATTCATTATGAAACACCTTGCATGTTTGGAGCTTTCTCCCAAAGGCAAAGTGTGTTTACACACTCAAGTATATATTTCATTTTAATTTATTAATTTCATTATATATTAGGGGTGGGGGGGAACATTGATACTAAAATTTGGTTATGAATACTTGATAATATTAGTTTTAACCCACTTTTACCTTAATTGACTTGAACACTTAAAGTGGTCTCATTTTGCCACCTCACTCTATCCTAATTATTTTTAGGGCCCATCCCTTCTAAATTTTTGTCTTAAACCTATATAAATATTCTAAATTTTTAAAAACATCTCTAAAAATCTATATAAATATTTAAAATTATTAAAATTAAATATTACCCTTCTAGGTTAGAATCAACCCGCACGAGTCGAGATTGGTAGTCAATCCTTTCCCTCACCCAAAAATGACTATTTTTGAAAGTTAAAACCTATCTTATAGGTTGGTATATATTTTTAGGATAGGTAGCTTGATTTTTTACCCATTTTTATTGCTATAAAATCACCTCTAAGCCACTTATTCTACCACTTGACAATTTCATTATTTAGGCACACTTGCACTATCAAACACTGAGCAAGGCTTTCTCATTATTCCTAAATTTGATTGCATTCACTTGAATAAACCCTTATTTAAGTTGGGATCCTATTATATCTAAATCAAGCAAATATTTTTCAAGTATTCAATCTATTTCTAGATGCATACATGTAGAAAAAAGAGGACTATTTCACTAAACACCCTAGTGGGAGAACTACATGGAATTGATTCCATATTCATAGTAGTCTGGATATGTAAGAAAATTTCAATCATCATAGAGGTGATTTTTTCCATCTTGTCACATTACAACCCCACCTTTATTTTTACAAGTTTTTAGCTATCACAAACCCTATTAGGATTTCAAATTTGAAGAGGTTATTTACAAATCATTCATGCACAACTAAAGGTGAAAATTTTGCATATAGTTTTTTTTCAAGTAGGTTATGATAACTATGATATCAAATTCATTTTTTCCTACATAGTTCAATATCTACCCACACATTATATTAATGGTAGTCGATCCTGACTATTTATAGTTGATTTTGAATATAGAATCGTGACAATTTTTGTTTCAATGGCACACGCTTAATTAGTCTGAGCTGGTCATTTCTAACTATCTTTTAGTCAAACATAGTCAACCTAATGGGTATAAATAAACTATTTTTTATTATTTTTTTCATAGTTACATTCATTCCTTCATTCATAATTTTGTTTATTTCAATGCTTTACATTCATTATACTACTTACAAGCCATTTGTCATATGTTCTACCTTTCAATTCATTTTATCTTAATTAGAGTTAATATCCTAATTAATTCTAAATTATGATAAAATAAAGGTAATCAATATTTTAATTAAGTTTCAATCAACTTTCCTAAGATAAGGCACCCACATTTCAACTCCGTATATAAGACCATGTGTAATAAGTGAGTGGGAGAGATGAATATTTGTCTGGATATCCTAGAACTAAATCTAGAAGCACTATTTATCAAGAGTGGTGAGGGTAGCATACCTTTTCATAGTCTAGACTCAGTAAACGATGATAAAATAAAGTGAGACCAATAAAAAAGGACCCCTAGATATAAATATGAAGAGACCATCTCAATCCTTTGACTTGTATATGTAAGAAAAATTGGTTGGCATTAGGCTTTAAAGTGTTAAAAACCATACCTTTTACTTTCTCAAGATCTACTTGAAGGCCATGTGTATCACAAAAGGATACTAAGAAATGTAGTTGTATTTAGAGACCTTCCTTGGAGTGGGACATCAAAATGATGCCATTTTCAAATAGATGTATAAAAATACAAACTTTGTAAAATAAACAACCATAAGTGCAGGATACACAAATTGATATGATTTCATCAAACTCATCTATGTGTAGACCAAAAAATTTATGGGAAAGTGGACAACCCTACTTAACCCAATTCATGATTTGTACCCCCTCTAACTCACCAATGCTCATGCGCAATCTTCTAACAATGCACTTTTAAAATGTCATAACTAGTGATACCATCAATTTAGGATAATCCAAATCCCCAAGTCTATCAATGAGAAAATGCTGACGAAAAATATCAAATGATTTGTGAAAGTATAAAAATAAAAAATAAACCTTGTGCATTTTAGCCTTAGCCTTCTCAATTATAGAGGTTAGAGTGAAAATCTGATCACTAGTGTGATACTTATCCAATAACTATCAACTTTTTGGATTTAACCAATCTAGAGATATGATTATCATAAGTAATAAAAAATATTTTTGAAAGTGTATGGGCAATCATGATTGTTCTATAATTACTAGGATAATTTTGGTCTCTAAATTTGTGTATTAGGTGGATGATGTGGTTTGTGCAAGATGGAGGAAAGCCATATGATATGATATAGTTAAATAAATCATCTAGGTAACCAAATAAAACTTATAGATTATGCTTGAATAATTATGATTTTATATTATCCATATCTTGAGATTTATTGGAATTGAGTTTAAGGATTATATGGAAGAAAAGTTATCAATAGATAAGTGACAATGAATTTACCTAGGGTTAACAAATAGGCAAGGTTGGTTAGGAACATTGTAAAGGATAGAGGCATAGTAAAATTTTGAGGATGAATTTAAGCTGATGGAGAATGAATGTTTTATTATTTTTTTAGATAGGTCCTTTTTTACTTCTAAGGACACTCCTATATATTCTTTGAATATGTTTATATTTGTGTGGAAATTTTTTCACAATATAGTTAGTTAGCCTATGGATATTATTACAATTGGATTCAAACCAAACATTATGCAGGCAATGGTTGGCACCAAGTTGGTTGGGATTATGGTTTGAATAGAAAAAAACCTTGTAAATCTAAATAAAATATGGCTTGGGTGAAAAAACTAGCAAGTTAAACTAGGTTATGGATAACATAGGCTAAAAGGAGTCTTGTTTTGAGGATATTAGTGTATTCTTCATCAAATCGATGGTCAAATTGGATAGTGGTAGGTTGTTGGGTTTTAAAAATGCTAGGAAAAATAGGTGGAGAGCTAAGTGATAAAATAAAGATAATACATAATGATAAAAAAGAGGGGGAATAAAAGATGATCCTTGAAGGTCCAAGGCCTTTGACATTAGATGCTTATCAATAATAATGTCATCTAGAACTGAAGAGATGAAAATAAAAGGGAAACAAGTGAAACCACCAAAGCAAAAAAATTGGATAGAACCATTGAGGATCATCAAGCCATGTGATTTAATAAAACTAATCATGTGTTCTCATATGAATATATTTTTTGATTTGAATGGCCTTCAATTTGTATGTCCACTGATTGAGTCATTATAAGATATAAAAAGATGTCATATCTAGTGCACTATATACAACCAATTCAAGCATTGAAGTAGCCAATAAAGAGGATATCATCAAGGGAGGAAAATATTTATATTTATATTAGTAGATCCATACATATATAAAATTCCATATGGTGAAGAGTGTGGGGGAAAAATAATATATACCAAAGAATATATTTTTATAAGTACCTCTTCTCACTGACACCCATAAGAATATAGCATATACATCCTTACCCTCCATTTGGATGAAAGGGGACAAATGGTCTCTATATACACATGCAATTCCACTATATCCCCTAGAATCCATATAGTGTGTCAGCCTATGCACTAATATTAAGAATATCCTATGAAATAAGAAAGTAGTTTTTCATCAGTCGAATAAGTTTATGTGAATAATATCATTTTAATTTTGTGGATTCAATAATAAATATACCCTTATGAGAATAATATTAAACCCATAAAATTCCATATTGAAATTGAAAGAGAGTGTTGGGCTTTCAAGACTTTAAATCACAAGGAAGATGATGGAGGGGGCACAATTTAGACCAATTTGAAAGAGGTCCATCCCTAATCTATGATCTACTAATCTAAATGATTGCTCACTTCCATTTATTCATAGCTTCATCTATATTTAGTCTGATATTTTTGAAATTTTAATACTAAATTCATGTGAGATCCTCATCCATGTAAATCTTATTTTCAAGGCTGATTTTTTTTTTTGGATTGAAGTGAAGCCCATATTGAGAGCTCATGAATAAGATGATAAGGGATTGGCACCTAGTGAGCCAAAATATTTATGGGATGGTTCTATTTTATCCTACAATATTTTGAATAAAATGTTTAGCCCACTAAATTGGATTGTATTATTTATTAAATCCTCTAATTTTAAGATTAAGGGTCTTGAGTCTGCCTTTCTCTCTCCTCTTCAAACTTTTATTGTATTATTACATCTACCATAGATGGGAGTTTAGAGTTATGTTTTCCCTTAACTACCTATGCCCAAATCTCATCCATATATTCTATATTTGAGGCAAGCTCCTTTTGGTTCAATAGGATTTATGAAACATTTGCCTTAAGGGTTTATATATCCTTTGATGTCTTGTTCATATGTTATAGTTTTATGATGAATTATGTCAAGATATTTTCTTGTTTGTGATCAAGGTTTTTCACCACAAGAACATATCCTAACACTAAGGCTATATTCACAAAAATATCATGAAAGGGAGCCTTATTCACTCATCTAAAACATAAATAGAAAATTTTTAGGTCACAATCGAGTTGGTTGACTATGAATATATTCATTATGTGCTTTGCAGTACTTGGTATTTATGGAGATTAACAAACATTTAGTAATTATAAAATATGATCATTATCAAAGACATTATAGATATAAGATTAAGATAACATCATGGTAATGACTTGTATTCATATGTAAACAACTTATAGTTTAAAATATTGTCATGATAGTTTAGCAGCATAACAACACTCTCCTCTTTTATTGTCTATCTAGTAATGTATCAAGGTGGGATTTTATAATTTATAAGCACCACTCTTGTAGCTAAATTCATCAATAGGCAATCTTTAAGCTCAACCTTTTTATTGATAGTAACCCTAATTAACATTAAATTAAATGTCCTTAATATAAATAGCTTCATATCTACACCATGATGTACTATATTTGATCTAAGTGGGTTTATATTAAATCTGCTACCTACTAATATGTTCAAACTAATTTAATTAGTTACTCCTCTTATTTCACTCTACAGTCTGCATAACCTCTTCCATGATACTTTCAATTTTTTTAATTATTTGACCATTTCACCTCAACTTGTGCTCCTGATGACCTTGTCAATTCTTGTTGAGCATTCATGAGTATTTCAATACATCTATGCCACCTCATCCTCATACACCATCCTAGCATTGTAATGCATGTGCAAAAAATTAGACATAATTTGGGGACAAAATCACCCAACACTTTATTCATTAATCACCCTCAAATGATCCTTTAGTGGACTTGATAGCAATGAAAAAATCAGGTGCATCCTTTTGTAACTCTTCTTCAAAATTTCCCACCTTGTGAGAATGGATTGAGATTTTAACTACCTACGTAGTTAGATCTTTAAGCACAAGGGGATCATGATAGAAATTTATGAATTGAAATTTTATTGAGTTTATATTTTATATATCCAATTTTATAACTTATTCCAATGTTATCTCTTCTTCAACTATTCTTTGTTATAGAGTCATAAAACTCTCATCCAAATCTTGCCTCTTTATATCTATTTATTTCCCAATTTCTTCTTTCATCTGGAGGAGTTGAGTATTTTAAGATCTATCCCTCTTGGTATAAACATGAGTTATCATCACATATTATTTTTTTGTCAAAAAATATACATCTATTAATCATAGATTTATATCACATGAAATTTGGGAACACTTATTCATCCACTACTACCTTCTCAACAAGTTGATGCATTTGATCCTCACAATTATGTAGTTTCTCTAGGAATTTGATTTGTGCTTTTTATAATTCCATTTTATCACTCTCTTTGGTTCCCTTTATCTTATCCAATAAATTAACCACCATAAAAATCAATTTATCAATAGCCTTTAACCCTTCTAGGTTAACCCCATTTTGCTAACAAAGATTTAATGTTTTTAATTCCATGATGGCCAGTCTTTGTTCCACTTACACATGTTGATTATCTATCTTTGATAAAATTTTCCATTGGATATGGATGATGGTGATTTTCATCACATCTCATTTTGTCACCTCAATAACCAATTTTATTAGTGCACTTATTGCCTAAACCTCATTGAACTTGGTAGGATCACTAAATACAATATCACACTCTTATTTTGCTTGGTCAAGGTCCTACTCTTGGATGACACCAAATAATATTTAGACAAAGGGTTCATCCATATTGATGTAAAACATAAAAGACATATATTTTCATGTCATTTTGGTCATGCCATATAGTTTCACAAATATAGATCCCTATACCTTACCTTTCATTGGTACTTTTTAGGAGATATTACTTCATCATCATTAGTGTTAGACTCAGAAGTTAGGAAGGGTTCCATTTAAGAATCCAATTTTCTTAAAATATTATTCCATTTTTCAACCCCTTAGTATTATAATGTACAAATATCTATAGTTTCATGTGTTTTATTGTGTTCATCAACCCTTATTCTCTGACGTTGGGTTTGCCATCCTTTTTAGTCCCATTTTCTACATTCCCTTGGTCTTGCACCATTACATCCATTTTTGCTTAAATGTTTCCTATATACAAAGATTGATCCATGTCCTACGTGTTTAAGGTTTCATATTCTTATATAGTCTCATTATTTAGTACATTTTCATGTTTTTGTTCACGCATGGATTTTTTAGAGGAGTGCTCCAGTCCGCTCCAGTCCTACCATCTTGGCTATATTGGGGGAATACTTTTCTAGGGTTACCATGGGACTATACATAGGTGAGGATGAGTGAGTTTGTGGTATAAATTTTGGAGGTGAAGGTATGGAAGTTTTAATATGAAATGGAATGTTTAGGATTGTTTGTTACATAACAAGGATGTTTTCTCTCTTAGGATGATATTTTTGACCTTGGAGGTATTCCTTTCTCATTTCCAGTGGCATATTATCTTCATCCAAATTAGTGTGCTCGTAGTCTTCCTATATAGTGTCAATATTGATGTGCTTCATCTTCTTAGACTTATTATCTTTCCTTCTTGATGATGATTTACCATCTAATTCAATTTTACCTAGGTGCACAACATGTTTTTCTTGCTTCTGTGCTCCCTATGCAGTGCTATTTTTCCTTGGCTTTAACGTAAAATATAAATTATGTAATTTGTTTTCTATCATCTCATATAGTTGGGGGTATTTGGTAGTATCATCATTTTTATCCTCCTCATCCCTCAGATTGGTCTTGCTTGGATATACAAACATTATCTGTAGGGTAAAGGTCCACATCAATACTCACAACATCCAACTCTATATTTTTCACATTGGATATTCTTGCAATCCCATCTGAAAAGTAACACACTAAAAATACATATCAAAATATAAGTCATATAGACATGCTACCATCATAAGTACAAGTACTTAAAATGGAGTGGTGTTGTATTATTGTGAACCCTATATAACCTTTGCATACCTATGGCAATATTCATGAAATATCCTGAATGCTTCAACCAAGTTTGTGTGCCATATCTCTATTTTGATTATATATTATTTCTTGTAAATTCCAAGGCACAAGTGCCCATGGTACCTATTTAAAAATTATTTATCTACAATAAGGAAAGATAAAATGTTATCACCATAACTATCAAATATTCCTATATCATCAAGTACTAACAATATTAAAATAGTTTTTCATCTAAATATTTTTCCTATTCAATGGGATTTTAATGCACTTTCAATGATGGAATTGATAACGAATGTGGAAATATTAAAATGGGTTCCCTCATCCATCCTATGTGAAATATATATGAAGAGTTTATTAATAAGTTCTCACCTTATTTCTCAACTTAAGTTCACCCTAAGTAATCACAAAACCACCCTAGTTGCATGATCTTCAATATTCTCAATAGGATTATATATTAATAAATATATAACCCACTCTACCTCTACAATATCTTTGTAAAAATAAGACAATACTATAGAATTATTGACATCACTATAAAAATCTTCATTATATACCTAAAAAATTAAAATTAACCCTAATGTATGTGTGGCAATAAAAATCACACCAACTCAATAGGTTTTTCAAAGTATGAATCAAACAACTAGAGTGCCCCAATTTTTTCAAAATTTTGTTTGACCATGGCATCGAATAATATGGCACCATATGCATTACTCTTTCCTATTTCCACCATGTATTTCTTGCTTAAGTATATCTGATGCTTTCCTCCTCTATGGTTATAGTCCTCAATCTTGCATATTTCTATCTTTTATTCCCACTTCTCCCTATGGACACAAGTCTTTAGGTATTTCATGTCTATTATTAGAGATTACACCTCTTCAATCCTCACTTCTAATTCTCCTTGAGTCACCTCCTTAATAACCATTGTCTCTGTCTATGCTATCTCTTTCATGCACATGTGTTTATGTCTACTAGATGCTCTTGGTGCCTTGGATTTTCTAGCCTTTTTTTCCTTCATTTTTGTTCTAAACACTCTCTCATGAACTATGGGACCATTGACCTTCCTAAAACCCCTATTTTTTCCTCAGCCCTAAGCTTCATAGTGCGTTAATGGAGGGATTTAATTTTTTTAACCTGCAACTTCTTCCAATTGGAATTTATTTTTCTCTTCTAGCTAATTTTTCCTTGCAATGGGTTTGAAATATACTATAGTTATGAATTCATTAACATGAGTACTTTAATTACTTCAATATTATTACAAATTCAATTTTTTCTTATTTATTAGTTTGGTGCTCTATGAGGTCTCAATTATTTTTGAAAGTAAAAAGTAATAAAAATGACTTGCAGAGATAAATTTATAACACCCATTGATGTTTAAATTATTATAATGAAACATGTCGTATAGTTAACTTACCATTATTGTCACTTCAACATGTTCACATTAAATACAATTGTAATACAATTCAAGTTTTCTTCAAAAATCTTAATTAATACTAGTGAATTCATCATGCATGGTTCTTATTTTTAGTGACCTATGCCTTCCCTTATTTGTTTCCCTAAATTATTGGGCACATCATGTATCCCCATTTTCCTTCACATTCCTCACCCCATAGACCTAACATATCTGAATACTTGGTCAAATTATATCACACACATCGACCTTCCCTTTACTAATTTGAGTCTTATCCTACCCCACACTAAATTCTGTGACTAGTCCTCCAACATGGTTTTCACCGTTAGCACAACCATACAATAAATATAAAATGATTAATAAATTGTAGAAATTATATTAAAAAAAGTGTAACATAAAGTATAGTTCAATGAAGTAGACTAAATGAATAATGAGGCACTTCTTCTAGGTTGCATAGCATAGTAGTTATAACAAACTAAAAAAAGTATAAGTGTTACATGATTTGAAACAACACTTTCCCATAAGTACTTAGATGTTGGGCATAAGTGTCTCAATGAAATCCTTTAATAGAGTTTTTTGACTAGTATTTCAAAGCTACATATTATTACTACTTCTATGTGTGCATGAAAAATTGTGCTTATCTAACATAAACATACCTACACTGTAGAACATAAAACTTAAACAAAATAAAATACATCATGGCATATGCCTTATTTTTTATCAAATCATGGTACCACTTATATGTGATATAGATTGAGTTGGTTTCCATTAAAACTCCCAAGGAGCATTTCACCATCCAACATTGAAAATTTGCATGCGTTAGTCTCTAAAAAACATGGATAATATATGGACCCATCCAATGGATTTTGAGTTTGTCCAAATATTTAGCATACTTGGAGTCATATAATAAAAAAAGTGTGCCTTTGTGTAATATTTCCCCCTTAAAGTGCTTATAATGCTAATATTTCTACCTTGCCTTTTCAATCCTCTCTTTCCACTATGTATTGATGCATGTTTATTTAGTTTTGAATAATATATGAGGTATACATCAAATGAATCCTGATCATCTATCTATCCCATGTGTGTGATGCAAAGGGAGGTGGTAAAAAATACACTAGTAAGGATGTTTCTAATCTAGACATTAACTAGAAAGTTGTGTCTTTATTTAGACACTTGTATGTTGTTTGATATGCCTAGAGGATTATGAAAACATGATAATCCTAGTCCTTGTGCCCAATATCAAAACCCTTTTTTAGGGTGGTACAAAAAATGTTATTAAAGTCATGATAGTCCCATTGGCCTAGGGGTGATATAGAGTAGTCTTGTGATGGGAAATCATGAATGTCGTTATAAAGATGCACATGATTTTATTGAGGAAGTGTGTTCATTAATCACTTGTCAATCTCAAAGGAGATCCGTATCAACTAATGACATTTTCCCATAATAAACCCACTGATATTGCATATGAATAGTTATTTTTAATCATGTTTTTGACCCATCTAGTTAGGTAGTCCATAACAGTGATGATATGATGGGTACCAGTCCTTCATGTAGTGGAAGAAATTGGCCCTAAAAATTTGATGGCCCATTTTTTAAATGGACCTTGTATTGTAATAAGGATCAAGGGATTCATAATTCCAATTATGTTTTAAAATTCATTTAAAAACATAAAATCTCTTAGAATAGTCCTTGGTATCTTAAAACAAGGTTGGTCACCTTATGCCAGAAAAGAGGATATTATATGTAGTAGCTTTGTTAATGTAATGACCCCCTAAGATTTCTTCATGTACCTCTCTCAGAACATCTATGCAGTCATGTTCCATAATTCATTAATGAAGGACTTCATCAGATCATATGTTGTAAAATTTACTCTTAATGAGTTGATATGTGTTATTGCAAACCATCAATTTATTTTTTCTTTGGTGGATAGATAATTAGGGGTGACGTTGGAAGTGAGGAAATCCATAATCTCTATGATTTACTCAAGGACGTGCTTATTTTTTTATAACTATGCATTAGACATGCCATATTCAATTCTCTATGTGTCTTCACTTGATGTGATTTAATATAAATGATTAGTCCCACAATTTTATTTACCTGGATTCACTACCACAAATAACTAAAATTATTGAAATAGTATGATCCAATGAAAAGCCCTTCCATGGAATTTTTATTTATTCACAAGATACTTGAGTACATCATGGTTAGTGAAAAATACAAAGGGTGTTGTAATTAGGTACTGTAATTTTTTTTGAAGCATGTAGACCATAGTAAACACCTCACACTCAATGGTTGTCTAGTTTTGCTCAATTGAAGTCAACTTTTGGCTAGTAAAATAGATAGGATGATAAATCCACTATCATGCTCAACCAATATTTTGAAAATGGTCATACCAAATGCATCCACTCAAAAATTATATGGGGTTCTCCAATCTGGGAATTGGAGTATCAATCTATTAGTTAATTTTTGCTTTAGAATGTTAAAGCATCTTCTTGGCACTTGATCCAATTTTTGTGTAATAGTTATTTGAGATATGCCAAAGATCTTGGCAGAGTTACAAATGAATTTATGGTAATAACCTATATTCCATAAGAATTATCACATGTATCATTGAGTATCCAGTGCATCTAATTGAAAAATGATAATCACCTTGGCTAGATTGACTGGAAAACCCTTCTATTGGATGACATGGCTTAGTAATGTGAAAAAGGGTATTGCAAAGACAAATTTATTTAAGTTTAGAGGTGATGGTTGTCATAATAATTCAAACATTAGGTGTATATTTTCATGGGAGTCCTTTAATATCCCAAAACTAATCCAGTCATTAAGATATACTTGGAGAATCAAATGAATGAAATATTTGAAAGCAATGATGACTATGCACGAGAACACAATTGGCACATTTTTTATCCCTAATTGCATCACATTGTAGGAAAAGGATCCCAAATAAATCACAAAGGTGGTCTTTGGGTTTTATCCTCATCCTAAACTTTAACTTGTTGGTAACTAGAAAACCCATCTATCAATGTGTAAATTTCACATGTAGTCACCCTTTCAATAATATCTTCAGTGAAGGGAGTAGAGAATGGATCAATGACATATGAAACATTGAGTAGTTATAAATCTATGCATATTTGGATGTGCCTATCCTTATTAATAATTATGACCATGGGGTTAATCCTTTTATATTATTACACATGATAAATGACACCTAAAACTAGCAGAGTATTGATCCTTTCTTTTACTTTTGTACACAAATTTTGATTCATGTGATATGGCCTTTGATTCATATCTATAAAACCTCAAACAAATTGATATTCATTTTCCAAAGATATGAGTTCACACTCTTCATTACCATATAGTTTAATGGGAAGATATCCTTATATTCATGAAATAACCCCAAAATATGAGCCATCTCCTCATCTATCTAGTAACCCCCAATGGTGGTGATCTTTGGTTCCTCTGTAGTCCCAATGTTATTTTTTAGTCTTTAGAGGCTCTCTATGTGATTTGTGATATTCATTTTCCATGTCCACCACCTTGAATTTCCTATAATATGTTTATTACCTTAAGTGGTATGGGCTCTCATAAGTAAGTACCCCATCCACTTGGCACATAACTTTCTCCTTTTATGCCTGAAGTCTCCAATTGCATGACACCCAATTTTTTTCATCTTCTTTGTTGGAGTCAATATTAATAATAAATTCATCATATAATTTTGGAAGTGTAAGGCCCTTATCACTATATATTTTTAAAACACATTATTCCATAATAACGTCATCCTCTAAGACCATGTAGTGAATCCAATGTAAAGGCTGAACTAGATCTAGGTTTTCAAGGGGAAAGAAAAAGTGTTGATGAAACTTTTTGTAAGTTTCTCCCAATAAACATTTTCTTAGTGTGTCTTGTTTATGACATACCACACATGATCCAAAGTATTCAAGGTTTCATAAAAATCATGGATCCATTATATAATAAAGACACAGAATAATCCACATTCAAACTTCCTCACATCTGCACAAGTTTTCCCTTAGCTTAGAAAATTTCCCATAAGTTTTTAGTCCATTTATGGAGTTGTGGTGATTGAATCTCGTGAAAATAACCTCATTTGCCTTGGCCCAAGTGGGAAGTTTTAGCTTGTTCATTTATCTCCTTCACATAACAATACTTTTTAGGGTGTAGAATAAAGAAATTAAACACACATTTTATTGTGAGAAAAATCCTTCAATGAATTGAGGAAAATAATAGAATATTTAGATCCCTCATACCAAGGAAGCATAAAAATTTTAATTTTTCTCAACTAGAAGATGTGCTTCACTTTTTGGGTAGTGCATGAAGCCCAAAAATTACATGAGTGGGTGGATCCATACTTAGCATATTGAATAATTTGTGTTAGTATGGATATTTATTTTGTATGCACCATGTAACATTGTAGATGATTGAATTCATAGGATTCTTGCACCCATCGATCACATGTGACACTAGTGGTGTTATAAATAAAATGTGCATCGCCATAGGTCAAAATTCATTTTATATTTGGTTTTAGATGTTTAGTGCCTTGCACTATGATATTTCAAATTTGGTTGATGTCATCAAGATCCACACTTTCCACATAGGGTAGGCATTGGTCACCATCCAAGATGATGACCATGAATTTTCTAACATTTTCAAAGCTCATGAAATTATTCTTGAACCACATATATACATTATTAAGATAAAACCATGCGTGAAAAAGTAATTTTAGGTAATTTTTGGCGTTGATGAGATCAATCACCTTGAAATATGAATGGAACTTAAAGCACATTATATCAATAGAGACATTATTTAAGATTCCCAATGGTTGCACATGATTCTTATTTGTCATCAACAAGATACGAGGAGAAGGTTTTAACACTGAAATCTCCATCTCCAGCATGCATATTTTGTCAAGATGTTAACTTCAGAGCCTATATCAATTAAAACATCAAAAATTGACCACCCATTAATATTTTCATCAATGAGTAACTCTTAATTGTACTCAGTGTTTTGTGTGGCTCTCACTTCACAACCATAGGCTATGTGGGGCATATATACTTTGAATAATATACTTGTATGATATATCATCATATTATTGAACAAGAGAATCATTACATTAGAATTCAAGAGGGATAATATCTTAGTTATATCATTCCATTATTTCTCAACATTAGTTTGTTGATGATGATCTGCCCTTGATTTGGATTCTAGGTCATGGGCAAGATGAAGCTCACATTGAAAATTCTAGATCACCTATGTGTATTCCTATAACACTTGTTTTGACATGAACCATAAAGATATTGACTAGTAGTTGG
The DNA here is from genome assembly GCA_037957365.1 of Torreya grandis. Lineage (NCBI taxonomy): Eukaryota > Viridiplantae > Streptophyta > Pinopsida > Cupressales > Taxaceae > Torreya > Torreya grandis. The sequence goes on from JARHVA010001018.1 coordinate 3,941,594, forward strand.
CTCAATTCATGCCAATTTATTTTTAGCTCACCTTGGATCATAGACAGGTAGAGTATTATCTGTAGGGGTAGTTGGTTTTTTGGTGGTGCCATTGCATGCTATGATGTTCATATTAAGAATGATAGTCTTATATTTATGTCCCTTAGGAATATAATTATTAGTGGGGCATGATAACCTTATCATTCTGGTACCCTTATAATATTTATCTTTTTGACCATGGTAGTGTCCATAAGTAGGAAATGTTGGGCAGTCATGCTGGTAATGTTCTATAAAAATGCACTTGTAATAAGTGTGTAGAGGGAATTATTGACCATTTTTCCCCACAAGCCAAAATGGATTAACCCCCTATATTCAAAATCTTGTATAGGGGTTTTTTTATAATGTCATAGGTTATATTTTAGCTTTGTTGTTTTCATTTCCTATGTCATTCTTGTTTAGTCACAGTCTAGCTTGGTCTTTGTGTCATTTGATGTCTAAGGGACCATTTTAGAGACATTTATGAAAGTGGAAAGTCTTCATGGTGATCAATGTAGTTAGAGTATTGATCAGGTTTCTAATGAATGAGAAGATGGATAGTGTTTCAAAGGCCTTATGCAATGTCAAGAGTTCTTGGAATGAATATGGAAGTGAATAGCATTCATCTGGTTTTTCATTATGTTAGTTTATAAATTTTGGGTCTAGTGGCAGAAATGTGGTAGAAATTTTGAGTAGGTAGTTTGTTGAGGTTATCGTTGCCACATGTGGATGAGTTAGGAAGAATTGGTCACATGGCCCTAATCACATTAGTCCCAAGAATATATGCACTATGTTTTAGGTCATGCATCTAAGCACAATAGAAGTTATGCATGTTTAAATTTGGCTCTTCAGACATAATTCACTAAGTTTCCACACTTAGCCATTTTTGACCATGAAAGGAATGCAAACATCATGTAAAATTGCATAGGGTAGCTAACTTGAACATTTTGTAAAAATACTTAGAAGGCTCCTAGGACCAATAAATCAAGTGTGTTTGTCCCTTTTAGTATGAATAACATCTCCTATAAATGTGATGCCTCCATGATTCTTATGATTCAAGATCCAAGCCTTCAAAGTTGGTAAAAAAACATAAGACATTTACGCTAACATCAAGTTAAAGCCACTACAAAAATACATTGGAGTCTAAATTTGATGATCTATAGGATGTTAAATATGTCTGAAAGGATGTCAAATGACATTAGCACTAACATCGAGTTTAAGCTCGAGAATTTTTTTTTTTATTGAGCTTAAATTTGATGGTCATGTGAACATCAATGATGGTCAGTGAACATCATTTGATAGGAGAAAGGACATCAATTTTAAACTCATGAAGTAGTCATTGGATTTTAAATAGTGGGTCTAATTGATCTAATGGTTCGTGTTGCATCGTACATCCTAATCCAATAGAGCAAGATGGGTTAAATAGTTAAGTAAATCAAGAGATTGACATGTGGCATAAGCACATGAGGCTGACATACTGATAGTGGATCCTAAGAATCAACATGCATTTGACATGTGGTATAATCTTGGATAAAGTTGACAAGTCAAGGGGTAAGATCGATGGCTAGCAGTTGATCATATAGATCAAGATCAACAGAGTGAGCAAAGGTCAATATGTCAATGAGTTGAGCCAAGTATCAATGACCAATCAAATTAAAGGGACTTATTGGGGGTCAAACACATGATCGAGATCGATTTAGGGAAATCTTTTCAAAGGGTATTTTCTATCATTAAAGCTCATTCAAATTCCATGAAAAGGACATAGTAATGTAGTCAAGAACAAAGGATATAAAGGACCACCATTAAAGCTTAGTGTGGACCTCTGATTCAACATTTTTGTGTCATGCAAGGTTCATTATTTGATTGTGTTCACCATTATTAGAATAATGACTTGTGCACAATCTATTTGGACCTAATAGGAGAACCAATAGTCTGAGATTGGTTTTTCATCTACCTATGAACATGGGGACAAGTTCAAGAATGATTTTCTTGGAACAGGAGCTAGATTTCAAGGGATACCATGAAGGAATACACATAGATCTCAATGATTTCATCAGTAGGACCAATTGCATGAAAAATACCCCTTTTCTCCATTATACATGCCATGACAAACTAGTTTGGAGTAGTGAGCACTAGGACATAGCCTTAATAGATTGATCTGAGGGTTGCAACTACATTGATTCCAAAACCTAGCTCAGAACAACTTGATCCTACTGTTGTAACCATAAGGGATCATCAATGAAAGAATAATATAACTATGTAACCACTTTGAAGTAGCCCAAATCAATTAGGAATATTAAAGGAGCATATTCATAGAATCAGTTGCAACTATGGTTCAAATAAGGTTGAAGTGATTTGATTCCCTTTTGGGGCTTCTTATTTCCCACTTCTCTCTCTCAAATGCTATAAGTAACTACTCTTGAGCTATTATAAAAATAGACCACACCATGTATGGTGAATCCATGCTGGACTGATGTCATATTTATACTTTCAACATTAATACACATTTGTTTTTGAGTTTTGAACAATTTTCTAAGTTTGCAAGTGATGTATGGTAATGAGAAGTGACAATTCTCTATCCTTCCTTCCCTCATCCTTTCATGTTTGAAAAAGAGTTCCTAGTCTAACAGGTCATATAGAGTGTAGTCTAGTGTGCAAATATTTTAAGAGTAAAATTATCCTTGGAGTGTGCAATCTACCCTTTAGTTCATTTCCCTTGTGTTGTTGTTCACATCTCACCTCTATATTATGTTATAACCCATTAAGACTTAGAGACTAGTTTGTATGTTTTGTTTCATCGTGGTAAAAATATGATGGTCATGTGGAAGACATTTTTGGTGCATCACCTCCTTTAGAGTAGGTTTAATTTATGCATTCTCTTACTCTTTTACCCACAAGTAAATAGTAGTTTAAGTGATCAGCATTGCACAATATATTCAGGGAGATAACCCTTAAACCTAGAGGTTCATTTTTAATATAGGTACAACCACATACTTGAAAATGTTCCCATGTTGCCCAAATCTAGAAGAGGCTTGAACACCCTCTTCTAGGGTGCAAGATTTGGTGATAACATGAATCACATACCAAATCATCTACCTACATGTCATCTATAGCCACACTATTTTTCATAGCCACCATCACCTTGATTGGAAGGATTAGTAGTAGTTTGTCACGTGTCACAATCTCATGCCTCATGAGTTTCATCAATTACCCTAAAGTCTTCAATATTATGGGTAGAGGCATCACAAATTTTTTAATAGAGGGAGATAATTGTTTAAGTTGATAATTTTAACAGAGGGAAATTATGAACACCATAGCCTTCATGATAGATTTTATAAGATACAATAAGTGCACAAATATTGTGTCTTGGGAAATTATTCTTATTTTGACCTTGGACCTCATAATCGATATACCATAGGCCACTATTAGTATCATGCATGTTATTTGATGTCAAATTATGTAGTTTTGAAACCATGGATGTGATTTTGGCTTTCATGAATGAATAATTATAGTGTCCACACTTCCCACAACCTCAATTCTTGACATAACCTTCAAAGCTTCACATGATTCCATAAATGTCTTCATGGAAAGAGCATGTCTAAAATGTGTTAATAGTCCCATTGGGCATGTTGCACTTGGTGGATCACATATGTGAGATTTTAGATTAATGACTTAAACCTTGTGTCTTAGGTGAAAACACTTTCCATCAAATATTTATTAATTTATTTCAATGCAACAACATTTTGTTATTTAAACTCTAGTATATTAAATTCCATCAAAAATATAGTTTTGAGTTTTCCAATTTTCAATAGATTTATTTGGATCAATATTTTGATAAAAAGTGTTATAATGATCCAATAACATAATTTTAAATTGAATTTCCTTATACTCTGCCGATGTGATACCTTTCATGTGTGAAATGATTTCACATTTGTGAACATGAACTGTAACAGACTCTACCCCATATTATGTAAGAAGACTTAAGGACATCCCATAGAAAATTTGTTGTGGAATTGGGATAGGTGTGACTAGTGCCTATGTTGTTAATTTTTGAGTAGACATTATATTTGAGCTTTCTCTTTCCTTGAGGTTGGTTTGATTTCTTCTAGTTGGTGGTGTGGTTCCACTAGTTCCTCCACCAAGTTGCACTGTATTGGGGTTGAGGGTGTGGAATTTTTTGATTAGTCACTACTATGCCAACATTTGTTATGATTCATTGCATGGTTCTCCCTATTTGAGAAGGATTGATACCTATTGTTTGTGGCATGTCATGCATTTTTGAACTTTGAAGTGGCATTGATCACACTATGATGGGTTTCAATGGCTTATATGGAACTAGTTGTTGTAAAACACTATTTTTTTCCTCCTCTCTAATAAATTATCATATTCATAGTAACATAACACTATCTTGATTATATACCTCTGTAAGTTAACAAGATGCATGATCATGCACTTTAGGTAGATTGAAAGTGGAATTTCCTTAATCTAAGATTGCATGCTTTCTATTTCTTAGATAACTTTGATATCTCCATCTAGAATTTACTCCAAATCATTGGTGTTTACTTCTCCTTAGTGGAACACACTTATTTTATTTTAAATTCATCCACATGCCTTCCCTGTTCTACAAAAATCCTCACATCATCTCTCAAATCAATCTCTCCCCTCTAACTAGGGTCATCTACAACAATTACTTTTTGCTAAATTTCATCATATCTTTACCTTTTGAGTATTATTCATATAGATGTTCCATGTTAGATTTGGTTCTCTCATGTATTCATGTTAACCATGCCCATTCACTTATACTCTCTATACAACTCATACACATAAGAGCATATTTGGTCATTAACATGTTTTATATGCCCAAGTCTATCATGAGTTATCAATCTCAAGTGAGATTCATGTGATATACAAGCCTCTATGTTCAAGAAAGAACTAGTAATATACCTCCTTAGGGAAAAAATATGTAGAAATTATGAACTCCCATAGGTAACTATTCATAATTACCCACCACTATACATTTACTGCTCAAGTATAAATGGTATCCAAAGGCTATAATGTATCTACATGCTATTCCATAAAAGGGTATTTACGACCATAATATTTTTTCTTGTCCATAGCATATGTGGAAAACCATATGTGAAAGTGTACATGTAATTTACAAAATAATACCTCATACAGTGAGTCATGTAAATTATCATCTACCCATTAAGCGTTATTTGGAGCCCCACACTAAGTTGATGATATAATATAAAAATTAGATTATAATTTCTCCAACTAATGCTCAATATTCTCTAGAGAGATTTGGTATATCATCTCCACTCATAATCAACACAAACCGGATTGATCTTAGCAAAGAAACCAAAATGTTGGGATATTTTATTATGCAAGCTTAAGGTTTTTTGACACAATCACATATCTTAACACTATGTTTAGACACTAACATATCAAACAAAGGATTGTTAGACACTAAATCAAGGTGCAAATAGAGATATTATGGGTCTCAATTAGGTTGGTTGATGATGAAGAGAATCATTATCTACATGGCAATACTTGGTATTTATGGATATTAACAAACATCTAGTAATTATAAACTATAATATTTATCAAAGACATTATAAACACAAGATTAAGATAACATCATGGTAATGACTTGTATTCACATGTAAACAATTTACAAATAAAAACCATGTCAAAATAGTTTAACAACATAGTGATACTCTCTTATTTTATTCTTTATGTAGTAATGTAGCAAGGTGGAATTTCATAATTTCTAAGCACCACTCTTGAAGTTACATTCATTAATATGCACTCTTGAAGATGCACTCAACCTTACTATTCATAATAACACAAACTAACATTAAATTAAATGTTCTTAACATGACTGGATTCTATATTTGTGTTATGTTATCTTTATATGATTTTGTATTAAATCTATTACTTGTTGACATGTTCATGTTAGTTTAATTATTTGCTCTACCTTATGTGCTCCATTGTATGCACAACCTATTTCCTGATCTTTGTGTTATGTGTTATTTGCTGATTATTTCACCTCCACTTGCACTCCTGATTACTTGGTAAATTCTTGTTGAGAAATCTTAAGTATTCTGGTACATCTACACTACTTCATCCTCACATATTATCCTTAGCTTCCTCATTACATCATAAAACATATGCTAAAACTTAGTCAAAATTAGGGGCCAAAAACTTGTTGCAAGCCTACAATGGTATTTTATTGACTCTCAAATGTCTTTTTGTTGGTTATAAATTTTGGGGGAGAGGATTACAATTATGTTGTCTTGATTAAAGATTATTTTGAATAGTTCATAACTTTTGGAAGACATTTTTGATTTAAATTGTTGAACATGTTTATTAAATATTCAACATATTTATTTTGGTTAGAAAAAATGTTGGATAAAGCTTCAAGTTTTTCATAAATTTTAATATCCTTAGTAATCTTATTCTTTATTTTAGTACATGAACCCATAGTATATGGTTTCCATCCTATGGTATCCACCCTAGTAGATTTCTTCATTAGATATGTTTTTACATAGGATGAACATGAACTGTTTGACCAAATGTGCATAGAATAATTTTGTCAAATTGGTTGAGAAGAGATGGTTTTTATAAAAGTATCCCTAATTTTATAACCATTTGTATTTAAATTTTAACATTAAGTGGTTATATTAATCATATGCTAAATTCAAAATTTACTAATTTAGAGTTAAATTACATTTAGCTATATATATTAGACCTAGATTTTATAATTTAAAGTTAGATTTAGATTTTAATTTTTAGAATTGGATCTAGTTAACATTTAGAAAGATTATAAACAAATCAAACATCTTCACAATTTTTTTTAATAAAAACTTGGAAATATATTAACTTGTAGAAACCTAAAAAATGGTCCCTTATCATTTATTAGTAATTAAATTGTGTGATTTTAGGATATTTCTATACTTCTTGATTATTAGTCTAAATTAGGTGTTATTGGCATGTTTTGTAAACTTACATATTTGATGTTTCTCCAAATGCCTTCCCATGATCATTATCTCTCCTCTTATTTAGTGATGTTTTGAGCTCCTTATTTAGAGTGTCTGAGTGGTCCAAAGGACTGTCTAGAGTGTTCAGATGATCATGAGAGCTGTGTGGTCCCTTGTGGCTTGAGTGCACCATATTATTTATTTTTTACCATTCTACCTTGTGAATTATTGATATCAATTTATGAGCCATTAAATTTTATTATTTGAATTCAAATATCCATAAATATACAAGTAACTTAAGTCATTCTAGGAGGATAATTCAAGAAGTAGAGTGAGCAATCTATAGAATAATTAAAGAGCACTTTCAAGAATTTTAAAAGAAATCAATTATTCATTAGATCATTCATTGAATCACACAAGTTTATATTTACATAGCATTAGACTGTTGGGGTTAGTTTTCACATTGAGTGAATTTAGGTATTTATGGGAAGGTGAATAGTAAGGTTGATATTTACCATGAGGTAAATAGTAACATGTTATTAGTAATTAATGGTTATAACCATATGGTTAATACATCAAATTAGAATATTATATTGTTGATATATTATTATATGTTATAACAATATATCGTATTTAGGTGTATGCACTATTATAGGAGTTTTGGAGATTTTATAGGTATGAGAGAATATCAAAGTTGTTATAGGATGTTATTCCTATATATATGTTTGTAATATGTTTGAATGAATTAATCAGAGTGAAATATATTATTGTGTGTCGAAAATTTGTCTATATATTATGTTCATCTCTTCGCATGAGATTAATCTGAGTTAAAGATCTTCAAATACCTATCATTGGTATCAGAGCAGGGATTTAGCCATGAGAGTCCATAGGAAATGCCATAAGAAATGAAGTAGCTTGAAGTAATTTTAGATTTGGTTTGCCACCTGTGTATCATGTTATTGAACCTATTGGTGTCATATATAATAATAGTTACATAACAGTCTTCCTTCATGTATTTAGTGGTTTTTAAAATGCATAATTGTTGAGAATTATGACACATGTTATTTGAAGATAATTAATTCAAAAATATTCATTGGATGGATTGTCATCACCAAATGTATGCATGAGGTTCATCTATCACCATGATTTTATTCAATAATCCATTCAATTTTTGTCATACAACATACACGACTAGGGATGGATAAGGTGCAAAGATAAATCCAATTATCTACAAAACATATCATGGAATGATTTACATATTGATTTTGCATCAAAATTAATTGTATTCAGATAGAGCATGCACTCAGATTTGGAGCCTTCAAACTCATCGTAGATCATGTAGCTTATTGTGCATTCTCTTCACTATTGTTCTTGTTACTTGTCATTTTTTACACTTGTATTCTTGGCATCCTCGATCTCTATCTTAGATCTGAGTTACCAAACAAGTAATAAATGATAACACATGGATGTTATGGATAACACATGACTTAGCAATTAATTACACATAGTGGGCGGACTACTTTTATACTCAAATTTGCATTTGAATGTTCACCTTGAATCTTTTGATCAAACCTGCATTGCTTGACATTTTGGTATATCCTCAACTCTAGATAGTCAGCTACTATAAATTTTTTATGATCAATCCTATTTTTCACGTAATGCTTAGTCAATGTTTATACCCTGTTATCCACCATATACCTCCAACGACAGATAAAATTCTATTATGTGTAGTTTTCAAGCCATTAGTTCATTCATGTTTATGAATTCTCAATGTAGCCGTATCCCTTCCATGCAACTTGCCTATCACAATTTTAAGGTCAATATTCATAAGTCAATTATTTTGTAGTATTGATTAAAATTAAAATTAAAGATTTAGAATAGTATCTTTAGTTAGTCTTTTAATATTATTCATAGTTTATATACTCATTTGAGTCATTCGGTCCATGTTTTCAAAAGTTAAAATTCAAAAGTGTTAAAATTAAGTTTGTTTTATTTGATATTGTCATAACCATTCAATGGTTAATGCTGACAAAATTTTTAAAGTGTCAGTCATTTATGTCTTTAGAGTTTTTTTAATAATTCTTTATTTGTCAAATATTTTAATAAGAGCTTTATGCTATATTAAAAAAATTGATGATTTATTATAGTTAATGTCTTTAAGAGTCATTACATTTTTTTTGAGTCCTTTTTTAGGTGAATATTAGGGTCTCATTTAGGTGATTACTATGAATATATTATTATATTGTAAAATATGCATTATTAGTGGAAAATGACGTCCTGCTTCAAGGTCATAATGATTAAAATAAAAAAAGAAGAGAAAAAGAAAAATAAGGCAGAACAAAATAAAAATAATTTCAAATCTATATATTTAAAGTGCTGATAGTGCACCCAGATCTTGATATTTTTAGCAAAGGTATGTGTATAATAATTTTTTTATTAACGATATCTTTGAGAAATTGGCTCAAGAGGCATCCAAGATTGCTTGTCCCAACAAAAAGTTGATTATTATATCCAGGTAAATCTAGATAGCTGTACATCATGTTTTGCCATGAGAACTTGCTAAACATGCCATTTATGAAGGCACCAAGGTTGTCACTAGTTTCACTAGTTCTTGAGTAAGCAGTGTTACTAGAGGATGGAGGATACACAGATGTTGGAGGTCTTTCAGTGGCCTCTTATTATTCACTAATGATGGGGATGCATCAATATTTTGGTGATGTGTGTGGTGTGTTAATTTTAGTTTTTTTAGTGTGGTGTGGTAGTAACTATTATTTTTAGTTGTGTGAAAAATAAACAGTTGTAGCTATTCACTTGTGATATTCCCATGTAACCCTTTTATATATTTATATTGGAGAATGTAGATCTAAAAATTATTGTAGCAATCATGATGAAAGGTTAGTGGTAATTCTGTTAAAACCATTTTGTAAGGTTATTGGTGAACCTGTGAAAACCATTTTTTGAAAGGTTATTGGTGAACCTGTTAAAACCAAATTGCATATGAGTGTGATGAAATAGATGTGTGATGGCACATGTATGAAGAGAATCTCATGAACACATAGAGATGGAGCATGCTACAATAAAAAAATAGAGATATATTTTACCATGTAAAAACTATGGGGGGAATGGTGGGGTTAGTTTTCACATTGAATGAATTTAGGTATTTATGGGAAGGTAAATAGTAAGGTTGATTTTTAATGTGAGGCAGATAGTAACAAGTTGTTAGTAATTAGTGGTTATAACCATATGGTTAATACAATAAATTAGAATATTATATTATTGATATATTGTTATATGTTATATATTATTGTATGTGGAAAATTTGTCTACATATTGTGTTCAGCTCTTTGCATGAGATTAATCTAAGTTAAATCTCTTTAAATACCTATCATAGACCATAAATAAGACTATCTCCTAAACCACCAATCACTAAAAAATTAATTAGGCCATTATTCCAACTACATTCCCTTCATATCCCTCTTCCTATTGGCTAGGAAATTGACTTTTTAATTGTAAGTAAAATTTAGTAATAAAATTATATCTCTCTAAATGTAAAATCAATTGCCATAATTGGTCTATAAAGTTAATTTCACTCTAAAATTATTTATTTTGGACATGTTAGATAGTGGAGTATACTGCAAATTTTAAATTTTTGTCAGTGAATAGTGTTAAGTTGTTGTTAAACCCATAATCAAGCACTTATTTAATTGGGTTTATTTGATATTAATGTCCAATAATTAGTTTTGATCACCTAAAAGTGTTAGTTTAAATAATGAAAATGTATTAAATAGTGTATTTGATTATTTCAAATTGAATTTAATGATCTATCACTCGAAGTGAAAGTCATATAATATACATAGTATACTATAATGAATTAATTTTTTTTATATAATGTGTTAGTGCACTTTATAAGTTAACCAATCAATCAAATTATTAATTTGTAGATGGTATGACAACTACCCTAGGTTACCATGTTTGGAAGGGATGACCTAATTTTTTTTAGGTTTCAAGACTATCAGTATAACTTATTATTTGGGTTCCTTGACTATTAGTATAATAGATCACACATGTAACTACCAAAAAACACTCAGAGACACATCAAAGTAATTGAAGACATCTATAGTTACATAAAGATACCTACACAATTGCATTTATATTTTTTATATAGTGAGTTATAAATATATGTGAGTACATGAAGCTACATGGAGAACACTGGTCATTCCTTCATATACATGGAACAATGTTAAATAACAACATTTACATGGAAAAATATTAAACACCAACACATACACTAAAAAATGGGCCATGCATTGAAATATTTAGGCATGTAGCCTATATGTGTCTTAAAATAAATCAAAACATTCACCCCAAAAATGAGAGGGTTTTTCAAGTGTTTGCCTTAGAAGGAAATACAACAAGACATCCACCATAACTATAGAGGCCTCTCCATGTGATAACTAGGATGAATAGAGGAAAGCCATTAAAATGTGGGTGATAACACCTTTCCCTCTTGCATAATGTGTACATGAATAAATTATAGTAAAATATGACATGTGAAATGGCATAACATGGTTCATGCTACAAAGGGTGGGGATACCATATGGAAATGCTGTGATAATTACTCTTTACAATTCCATCCATTCCTAAATAGCAAGTGATGAGTTGTTAAATTCATCTTAAACTTAAATTCCCATTCTTAGAAGCAAACTTTATGAGCAACCTGCCTCTTATTCCAAATTCAAAATATCTAATTCTAGGCCAGGGGAGTTGGGGACAATATGGAAATAACTTTTCAAGTGCTTATTAAATCAAAATGTAATTCATAACAAAGCTTGGTACATCAAAAAATGCACTACAAGTGTATATTTATACACTGGGTTAGGATGGTGGACATATCCTCAAAATCCTCAATTAAGAATGCAAAAAATACCATTACCATTTTTAAAATTGGGTCTTTAATGATAGTTATAATCTGAGCCATATAAAACCTTAATGAAGTATTAATGAGTTAGAGATAAAAATCACACCTTTAAAAGAAAATGATATTTGGATATTCATTGAGGGGCCCCCATAACTGCTGATATTATGGCCTTCATTTGATTAAAGAGTGGGCAAGTTATGAACCCACAATATAATGTAAACTATTGATTTTAAAGGAATGAATATTGACTTTAAACAGTGAGCATATTTTATAACTTTGCCTTAATAAAAAATGAATACCTTATGGACTCATGATGAGTTATGACCCTTGATCTCAAAAATAGATCAACATGAACTATCTATATATCTAGAAGGTTAATGAACAATGTGTCCTCCTTTGGGATTTCCTCAAATTAAATAGTGCATAAATTATGAACTAATAATATAATGTGAGTCATTGATATGTAAAAGTAGTGAATGTTTACCATTTATTTGGTATGAAACAATTTAATTGAGAATCATCCTTTGTGGCTTTGAAATATTAATGTGTAAGGATATTAGAAGGCCATGATACAATAGTGGTTGTTGATATTTTTACACATGAATTTCAACCATCTGATCATGTTTATTATATATGCCTATCTAATGCCCTCTTATAGTGAACATATTTGATGTCTGTGATGCAATGATAGTTGTTAATCTTAAACTTGATGGATCTCAATCATCTGATTATCCCACCTTTTTCCACTTTTTCAAAAAATGTTTTGGGACTTTGTTGACCAACGTGGTGTGTATATTTATAACCCATGAAGGAACAAGGACTGTTACTATTTTAAAGATGTGAGGAGGATAAATAAAAGATTTATTTAGAATAATAAACAATGTTTTTGATGGTATAAAATCAACATCATTATTTATAATAATAATTAAATTTTATTAATGGTATAAAATATTTTAAAAGTGAGTCTATGAAGCAATGTTAAATATGCACACATTTAAAATGGTAAGGGTTGAGTTTTAAAATTTTATCTTGGTCTAGAATATATTATGCAATATTACATGTGATTCCATTCATAATGCACAAGATCAATATAATAAAGTTAAAATTTTATCCAATTCATGTATTAAAAGAAGGCCATTTATAATAGATTTGGGTGAACCATTAGAGTCCCCTTTGCATATGCAGGGTGTAACTAAGACTTGGATAATGCAATATAGTAAACAATCAAAGAAAAAGTTAGAGCATTGTATGTTGGAATCCAAGTAAGGTCTACATGTATTTTTCACTAAAGTGAACCTATTTTTAGTTATTTTTGGTTCTTATGATGAAATCCTCATGGTGAACTAGTTATGGTAGCATCAAGTGAAGGTTAAATACTTCACCAACCTAGTGACATTCATAGATGACCCAAGGAACTCAATTAGTGTCTAAGGGGTTAATAAACCATTTGGCTTGTAGTAGATTTTAGCCATGTAACTGAAGAAAAAAAGTGCATTTTATATTATATGCACATAGAAGACAAAATTGATTTAAAGAACCTACCTTTGATTATTATCCCCTACATGATTACCAAGATGTATTTACAAATGATCGACCTAGACTCCCTAAAAATAGAGATTGAATTCTCAGTATTTATTATGTCTATATGGAAAATAAGTCAAAGGATCCTTACAAAATGATAACCATATATTTTTTTTGAGTTAAAATCTTAGTTACATGAAATTAATTCTAAAGGGGTGATCCAACCTCATGCATTTCCATGGGAAATGCCTATAGTTTTTGTTAAAATAAGCATGGTACACTTCGAATCTACATAGACTTTCATGTGATAAATAGAGAAAATTGTAGACACCAGAATTGTGTCTAATCCTTTTCGTCCTCTCTTTAACCCCTGTCGACCATTTTCCCACAAGCCTTACCCCTCGCAGCATGTCAAAATGAACAAAAATCTAGAATTAGCCTCTGTCCCCATTCTGCATCTGCCAACACCGGTCACTACTCGATCGACGTCACCGACGTCGGTCACCTTTTCGACTGACGTCAGCAGTCCTGCCAGCGTCGGTCAGCCTTAAACTACGTCCGTTAATTCATTTCTCAATCCGTTATCTGTTATTCGGTTGCCAATCGGTTTGGAAACGTTTCTTTGATCTAAACCCCACAGCAACCGAACGATCATCCAACCCCACAGCAACCGAACAATCAACCAGTCTTCTTGCATCCAACCAAACAATCAACCAATTTTCTTGCATCCAACCGAATGATCAGCCAACCCCACAACAACGATCAACCAGTTTTCTTGCATCCAACCAAACGATCAACCATTTTTCTTGCATCCAATCAATCTACGATCAATCTCTCATGTCTCTCTCTCCAGTACAGGAATTCTGCTCTGGTCATCTGGCAGCATAGCGACACCTTCAATCATGTCTCTTATCATGTCTTCAGTGTGTAACAGGTAAGTATCTTGCTTTGTGTTTTTGTTTTATTCTCTGGTTATTGTTTTTTATTTACTGTCATCAACTCCTATTTAGACTTAGACTACAGCCCCGAGACCTATTTCTTCCCGTATCAACTCTGTCTACCATTCCAAAATATACAGTCACTCTACCCAGATCCCTGTAAAAACCCCCAAACAATCCTTCTGACTCCTAAATTGACTCCTTAACCCTCAGACACCATTCTGTGACCTTAAAACCTATCCAGACCCTGTCCAGACCCGACCGGACTCGACCAGACTCGACCAAACCTGTCCAAGAACTGTTGCCCTGACCGACGCCGGTCATTACCCTGACCGATGCCGGCACTTTAACCGACGTCGGCACCATTCCCTGACCGACGCCGGCACAGAGACCAACACCGGCGACTATGCAGAACATTTTTCTGCATATCAGGTACACATTTTTGTTTTCCGTCTTTTATTCCTTTCATTCTGTCTTTCTGTTTCTATCAAATATTCTATTTTTTATCAGTGGGTTGATATCCCTTAAGGAAGTCTTTGTACTTTAGGGATCAAGCATTTGCTTGACAACTCACCGTCTCTTCGTCTAACATTTTTTTGTGTTTAGTCTATTTTTATTTGCAGGTGTCATTCCTCCACAACCAAAGAGGAGAACCTTCCAACGTCTGATTTCAGTGCGCATGACCATATCCAGGTATCTTCTAGCCTTGACCATCTTTTAGTTTCTTAATTCTATCTTTTGAATGTAGAAAGCGATTTAGCATAGAAACATTCTGGCACGCCCGGTGGGACCCTAGGGTCTTCCTTGGGTTCTTTCTTTCTTTCATTCATATAGGTGCATTAGGTTCCTTCCCTTTTCGCCTCTTTCGTCTCTTCTAAACAACATCATAAGCAGGACTAAAAAGAACTTTTCTTTTCTTTCTTGCACTTCTAGACTAGTCACAACTCATATTCTTTGACTCTTTCTCCATTCGTCTTCATACGAACAAACATTTTGACTTGGACTTAAAACACTTTGCATTCATTTCTATTTGCTTGCATTTCTTAGATCACACTTAGTAATTAATAACCACATATTGAATTAATCTAGTCCACTTGATGTTACACGACCAAACCACTTGCACAAAACAAACATCTTAACTTACCTGAGACAAGGCCCGACTGGGATTTCATCCCCCAACAGATACCTTACCCGTCCCGGTGATCTTACTTGGATTTCATCACCAAGGGGAAAGCCCACTCCGTTCTCTGGCAGAGTCTAATCTCTAGGGGAAGTATATTTTGGCTAAGCGGGCCCAGTTTATCACTGGACTCGTGAAGTGAGGGGAGCTTGCTCCTTAGCACCAGGCCTTGTACGAAACCTAACACAGACTTCTTGAGCACCATAACTAACCCGAAACCATCCATAGACTGCTTCTTCTAGGACCCGACTCAAAAGCCAATCTTCCTCTACACACATTCTAAGGCATAAGCCACTATAATCCTAATAATTTACTCCTAGGGTTTTAGGATCTGCTTGTGTTCTTCATCTTTTTAGTTCTTATCTGCTTGTTTGAGCTTGTGAGGACGTTCTTTCTTGCCTTGAATGGTACTGACTCGTAGCCAAGCCAAGGCTCTAGTCGATCACGTGAGGCATCATCCGCTTCTGTCTACCCCGTCCATAACCAGCCCTAAAATGGAGTTCAACTCGGAGACTGAAAGAACTCCTACTAGACCATCCCTGACCCAAACGCCTATTGTCCTAAAAGGGGACCAAGATTTTGCACGATTCTTGGACCTCAACGTCAAAGCCTTGCAGCACTATCTCGTGAATAGCTGAACGTGAGACTCCTTGGGCAATCCAATGTATGGAATGCCGACCTCTCTTCTTGAAACTACGGCCGTATCAACAGCGTCCGTAGTTCAACCCTTAGACAACCAGGCTATTGACTCAACCAATGACCAGTCTTTGACCAACCATCCAAGTGTGGCCTCTCCTTCCATCATTGGGCCCACTTCCACCAGGGTTTTGGCCCCCTATCAACCTCAGCCCACTCAACCACTTTCTACCCCCTTTCAAAATCTGGTCTTCTCTATTCCACCTACCCTTGCTCCTATTAACACCAGGGTGGCTACCTATCCATTGACCCATGTTACCTCTAACCAACCTCCCGTGACAACATCAAACCTAGCCATGCCTTCTACCCAACCATTCTTAGTCTCCTCTTCTATCCCTATGACTAGTCATCCGTACGTTGCACCCTTACTGGTACAACCGACTATGTCGTATGCCTCTTCTAGCCTCTTTCAAGTGCCTTACAATCTATGGGGTGCTCCACCCACCAATCCGTCAGTAGATATCATCAAAATGCTGATGGACAAGATGTCCAGCCTAGAGACCTCAGTTTCTGGCTCACGCAATACTCTCTCATACAAACAAATTTGCAATGAGCCCATTCATCCTTCTGTCCCAATCAGGCCATACCCTAGCCAGTGGGAACTTCCTAAGTTTTCTCATTTTCAAAGCAAGGAAGACCCACAACAACACTTACGGGCATTCAGACATGCCTGTTACCTTATCACCCATGATGATGCATTGCTTTTACGGATGTTTCCTATGTCTCTCTCGGGTGCTGTGCTTGATTGGTACAACTCCCTTGCCAGCCATTCCCTCTTCACGTTCACTCAGCTGGCCCAGCTCTTCCTCGATCATTTCTCTATCAACATCACCAAGAAGGTCTCAATCACAGACCTCTATTCTATCTGCCAATTCGAGGATGAATCCATTGCTGATTTCATCGCTCGGTGGAGGGGCCTCATCAATCAAATCTCATTTTCCTTACCCCAACCCGAGCTTATTGAACTTTTCTCCCAAGCCTACGCCAAACATATTTCTTCCACTTTGAGGGTTCAGACCTTCCGCACTTTTGACGAAGCCTTCACGATGGCCCGTAAACTTGAGTTACGTGCCGTCGAGGAGAATAAAGTCAAGTTACGGAGCAAGAATCCCAACTCCAAAACCAATGACCCCTCTTCTAAGCCTTCCTCATCCAATCCTAAATCTAAAGCTTTAGCAAACACTGTGGTCGTTAGATCTTCTTCCTCTTCGCCTTCAACTAATCAACCTGAGCCATCCACATCTCAGAGTGCCACCCACCAATTTTAGCAGAGATACATACAGTGACAGTTTACTCCACTCAGAGAATCATACACGTCTATGCTGGATAAACTCATCAAACAGGGGGTCCTCAATTTCCCCCAGATTCGACCACCTCCACAATTTGATCCCTCACGCGCCATCCCTGCATGGTATAGGGAAAATGACTTCTGTAACTACCACCGTGTTAAAGGTCATGACACAGGCAATTGTAAAACCCTTAAAAACATAATCCAAGACATGCTTGAAAAGGGTGACCTCATCCTAGACAATCCCAATGCACCCCCTAATCAGGGTATCGACATCTTCAAACAACCATTCCCCAATCATCCACCAACTCAAAACAATGTCCAGACCTTGATTGACAACACTCATGAACACAACATTCGAATAGTCAATACGGTCTCGCCCTTCATTTCCAACCAACCTCAAGAGGTGAGTCCATCCATCAGTCCATCACATGTGGACGAACCTCTTTCTCCGGTTAGTTCTCCATCAACCTCTCTCATCTTGGAGGACGCCTCGACCTTACCAGCACCGCCGATTTCACCATCTTCTTTTTTGCTGCCCATGGAGGACCTAACCCTTCCTACTCCTCAACCACAAGTGGAGGGCACAATCATCCCTGCCCTTTACCCACTTGAGGAGCCTCATTCTCCAGTTTCTTCTCCACCTAAGGAAGAACCTGCCTCTCCTTCGTCTTTAACCAAGGACAAACCTGTCACGACTCCACCATGCCATGGGTCCGAGGCTACTACACCCATCTCACCTTCGGTCCCACAACCGTCAACATCTTCTCAAGAACCCAAACCTCATCCCACATCTTCTCAACCATTTTCTCGACTAGTGGAGAAACTCAAACTTCTCCCTTCAAGGAAAGTGGAGCATCAGGGATTGTGGGAGCGTCTCACAGCTCTTCAACATGCCCGTGCCCTCTCATCTCATGCTGCTAATCCTCCCATGGCAGAACCTCCAAAGACTATCAACAAAAACTAGACTTCCACTTCAAGACTGTCTATATCTCAACCGACCTCATCAAAACCAAAACCCGCATCTACCCCATCTAAACCTATCAAGTCACTTGGCGTTCGCCCTGTCTCCAACCTCACTCATCCACAAGTGAAGGTGGACTTAAACCAAACTTCAACCAATAGTAGTCTTCAACCCAAATCACAGAAGACTGCCAAACCACATAGGCAAATGCCTCCTCTCCCGTCACCATTGCCCTCCATTTTGGGCCCTCATCCTTCAACCCTAACCAGAGTCCTTCCTACTTCGACCTCTAATCAAAACCGATTGCCTCCTTTGCTTCCTTTGCCTACTGATAGCCTACCCTCTCCCAAAAGGGTGGTACCTCTCATGAAGAATGTACCGTCTCTGCCTGTCACCGCACCATCATCCCAGAAGGTGGTACGGAAACCCCCTCCAACTCCGCCCAAGTAAAAGTCATCGGCATCGCATACATCAACGAGCACGGACCCTTTAGCAGGCTCATACTCTTTGATCTTGCATCGACTTTTGCAGACTTCTAGCATAAATCTTCCACCCATCAGGCCTTTCCAACCCCTTGGGTCTAAGCCCTCTTGGTTCCACGACACGAAGATTTTCTTATACCATCGTACGCTAGGACACGATACCGAGACTTGCTGTGCCCTCAAGGCTGTCATTCACCACTATCTGGAGAAAGACACTCTTCTCTTTGAGGACACTCTTGACCACCCCCTGACTCCTTCTCATAACCCTTCAACCTCTTCAAACCCATCAACATCTCATCAGCAGGTTACAACCCCTTTATCTCCTTCACCTCCTATCTTTGAAATCAATGCCATTCACATAACCACTAGGTCACAAAAAGACAAGGCAAAAGAAAAAGCTGCCATTCCTTGGACCTACCCTTTCGTCAATCCACCTCAACCGCCCAAGCCTAAGATTTCTATCCTTGGCGCACCTCAACCCTCTTCTTCTTCCTCTTCCAGACCAATCCACGACTCCATGTTGAAACAACTTCACCAGACACCTGTGAAGATGTCCCTCTATGACCTCATCCAAACCTCGCCTCAACATCGTTAGGCCCTCATCCAAGCCTTGCAGGCAGCAGAGGTCCAACCCGAGGACCCCCAGCCACTTTCTGCCCTTGTCCACTCCTTATCCCCTGTTGCCTCCATCACATTCAGCGATTCTGAGATTCCCACATCCAACACGAAAGATCAGGACGCCGCCCTCTTCATCACTGCTTATGTTGATCAGACATGCATTAAACGTGTTATGATCGACGGAGGTGCCAGCATCAACATTATCTCCACCCATGCCTTTGATCAATTGGCTCTTCCCAAGAATTACATCTCCAAAATTGATGCAATCTTGCACTCCTTTAATGACACCACTGCCACGACCATTGGCACAATTGTCCTTCATATTCGCGTTGGTCCACGCACAGTCCCAGAGCTCTTCTACATCATTGAAGGAGAGTTTCAATACAACATCTTGCTGGGCCGACCCTGGATCCATGCCATGGCCTGTGTCCCCTCCACCCTGCACCATTGTGTGAAATTTGAGCACGATAGGCAAGACCACACCATTCCCGCTGACCCTTCACCCTTTAAAACTTGCAACACCACCTACCATCCAAATAACGTCCTCATTCCTATCAAGCCATCAATCTCGGCACCTCCTCCATCCGCAGAAGCTTCGACCAGTTTTCAACAGGCGGTCGCCCTCACACCTCCCCTTCAAGCGACGACCACAGACCCCATGGAAGACATCTTCCAAAGACTTTCATTGGGGGAGTATCGCTTGCTGACCTTAGACATGTTCCAAACTCCACAAGAGTATGGACGCCTTCATCACAGCCCCAATTACGACCATCGGATTGGGATGATCGTGCCTTATGGTCCTCCTCACCTCCGAACCAACCTCATCTATGGGGGGCTCAATCAAGCTCCTACTGACGGTAATCCTCTTTCTTCACCTCAACCTTTCACATCAGACTTCTCGTTTCTTGGCAACCCCACCTTTGCATACACTTATCTTTACAGGTGTGCATGGAAGGGTTTTGGTTTTGGACGCTATGAGCAAGGCTCCCATCAGCCTATTGAACCGCTCAATGATGATGATGCCAAGAAATGGTATGGCCTGGGATATCACGACCCCACTCAAGACCCTGTAGACCTTTGTCCTGAACCAACCATTGACCAATCTCCTCCACACTCGCCTATTCTTCCCCCTTCACCTATGGAGTCAGTGGTTTCCATTCCTCCTAGTTTTTTTTTTGCATAAACACCATCCGCCTGGAACCCTTGACTTATCAGCTCAATGGGGTGTCCAAGTCTCTCCCTCTCATTTTTCCCAGCATGATCGAAGATGAGTCGGCAACCATTCACACTGTCCATTGCGTTGACGATGATGCCATTCTTTCTTACATGGGCACCGACTATTCTTTCATCCAGCGCTCCCTCCCTTCTGAGACCCAAGTTATGTTAAATGAATCAACCATTGAAATCAACCTTCCTTCTTCCGATGTTCCTTATGTCTTAAAGATTGGCCAATCTTTAGATGCTCAGGAGTAGCTTGACTATATCTAGTTCCTCTCCGACCATAGCAAGGCCTTTGCCTAGACTTATAGTGACATGCTTGGCATCGACCCCACCATCGCTACCCATAACATTGTCACCAAACCAGAGGCTAAGCCTGTCAGGCAAAAGCTTTGAAAGATGCATCCTCATGTTGCCCTCCTTGTCAAAGAGGAGCTTTAGCGCCTCCTTTCTGTCTCCTTCATCCAGCCCATCGATTATCCACAGTGGGTCTCTAACATCGTCCCAGTCACCAAGGCGACTGGGGGGATCTAGATCTACACGGACTATCGTGACCTTAACCTAGCTTGTCCCAAAGATGACTTTCCTCTTCCCAACATTGACCAGCTTGTTGATCTTACGGCCGGCCATGAGATGCTATCTCTCATGGATGAGTTTTCAGGATACAATCAAATCTTGATTGCTCCGAAAGATCAGCACAAGACCACTTTCATTACCCTATGGGGGACTTTTTGCTATCGAGTCATGCCTTTCGGCTTGAAGAATGCAGGCGCCACTTATTAGTGTGCCATGACCTACATTTTCCATGATCTCCTCCACAAAATCATGGAGGACTATGTGGATGACCTGCTTGGCAAGTCCAAGCTTCGCCGTGACCATCTGACCATTCTCAAGATCATCTTTTCTCGCCTTCTTCAATACAATGTTTGTCTTAACCCCAAGAAATGTGTCTTTGGGGTCCTCTCTAGCAAGCTTCTCAGCTTCATCATTTCTTTTCGTGGCATCGAGATAGATCCCGCCAAGATTCACGCTATCCTCAAAATGCCGCCCCCAACCAATCTCAAGCAGCTTCACAGTTTGCAAGGGAAGCTCCAGTCCATTTACCATTTCATCTCGTAGCTTTCTGACTGCTGCCAACCTTTTCATCATCTCCTTAAGAAGGACATCTCCTTTACATGGGATAAAGACTGTCAAGAGGCTTTTGAAGCCCTTAAATGCTATCTGGTCTCTCCACCAGTCCTCATTCCACCTAAAGATGACCAACCCTTCTACCTTTATATCTCAGCTACTAATCATTCATTAGGTGCCATGATCGCGCATCGAGACGAGCATCACTGTGAGCAAGCGGTTTATTATATCAGCCAAACACTGGTCGACTATGAAACTCGGTATACTCATATCAAGAAACTCTGTTTGGCATTAGTCTTTGCCACTACCAAGATCCACCACTATCTTCTTAATCACAAGACCTTTGACATCACCCACACTGACCCTCTCAAGTATATGCACTCCAAGCCATATCAGAATCAACGTATGGCTCGGTGGCTCATGCTGCTTGCTGAGTTCGACCTCGAATTCATCCAGCAGAAATCTATCAAGGGGCAAACCATCACTGATCAACTAGCAGATGCCCTTCTTCCTGACAATCAACCTTCGCAGTGTGAGTTTCCTGACGAATCTATCACTGCACTTTCCAACGATGACACCGTCTATCAGATGACTATGTTCTTTGATGGCTCTAAATGTCAACTTGGTGGGGGTGCTGGGGTCATTCTCATCCCACTCAAAGGGGAGCCCATGCCTCTGTCTTTTAAGCTCGACTTTGATTGTACCAATAATATGGCCGAGTACGAGGCCTTAATTTTGGGACTTCAGACAGCCCTCTCTCTCAACATCAAGTCCATCAACATCTTCAGCGACTCGCAGCTCATCATGAATCAGGTCAATGGTTCATACCTCTATAAAAATGAAATTTTGCAAAGGTACAAAAACCATGCTAACATTCTCCTTGCATCTTTCGACCATTACCTCCTGCAGACTGTTCCTCGATCCACGAATAAGTTTGCTGACACCATGGCTTCTCTCGCTTTGCATATCCCATCTTCCTCATCTGCATCCAGAATTTTTGTCACGGTGCATCATGTGCCGTTGCCTTCCTATATCTCTCCTCACATTAATCATGTCAACACTATAGACCCTAGCCCACGAGATGATTGGTATAAGCAACTTGTGGACTTCTTATCTTTTTTTGTCATTCCTCCCAACCTCTCTAACAATGCATGGCGAGCTTTTATCATGCGTACCACTCGCTATACCATGCTAGGGGGTCTTTTTTATAAGCGAGGCTTTGACGGCCTCCTTCTTCACTGTCTCACCTCCACTGAAGCATCTTAGGCCATTAAGCAAGTCGACGACGAGATTTGTGGCAGACATTTCAGTGGGAATTCGGTTGCCAAGCGCATCCTTCGTCTGGGCTATTATTGGCCTACCCTTCATCAAGACTGTAGTGACTATGTTCGGCGTTGCATCAAGTGTCAGTAGCACTCTAACTTGCTTCATCTCCCCAACCATGCCTTACAAATCGCTCAGGATTTCTGGCCTTTTTCTCAGTGGGGTTTAGATCTCATCGGTGAGATTAACCCTCATTCATCTCTTCGTCATCAATCCATCATCACAGCCACTGAATATTTCACCAAGTGGGTGGAAGCCATTCCTCTCATCTCCACAAAAGCCGACAAGATCGTCGACTTTATCAGCACCCATATCATCTGTCATTTTGGTGTCCCTCATAAGATCATCACCGATAATGGCAAGTCTTTCAAAAACAAGACTGTCCAAAAGCTATGCGACTCATTTGGCATCAAACTCAGTTTCTCTTCGCCTTACTACCCACAAGCAAATGGGCAGGCCGAGGCTTCCAACAAAATTCTCACTAAAATTCTCATGAAGGTGGTCAGTGACACAGGAAGGGACTGGCACATTCACATTCCCTTCACTTTGTGGGCCTATCACACTAGCATCCGAACCTCTATGGGTGCTACCCCTTTCTCTCTCGTGTACGGAATAGAGGCTGTCTTACCTCTCGAAGTACATATCCTGTCTCTCTGCATCTCTCTACATGACATCCTTTCCAATGATGACTTTCGTCAAGATCACTTAGCTCAACTTGAGTTACTTGATGAGCGTCATCTTGCTGCCCTTAATCATCTCCATGTCTATCAACGTCGCATCAAGCGCGCCTATGACAAAAATCTGTGAGAATGAGATTTCAACATCAGAGACCTCGTCCTCAAAGAGAATCAGCACGTGACCAATATGGAGTGAAGTAAACGAGGCAAGGTTTCTCCTAATTGGCTCAGACCTTTCATTATCATGCACAAGTATGGATCAGGGACTTATCGTCTGTCCTCTCTTGATGGATGACCAGAACCTGAGCCTCTTAATGCATTGCATCTACGACCGTTCTACTGCTAGTCGAGTACTCATCCACTTGACACTTAACTTGAGCTCGTCCCTTGAGCAATCCCCATACTCTTTGTCCTAATTCCTCTTAACAATTCCTCTATAACCCTTTTATGATGTATGGATGCTTTGTCCTAATAAAAGGGAGCCCTTGACCTTCTATAATCTTGTCCATGACTCACATTTTTGTCAAAACAAATCAAGATGTCAAAAATATCCATGATCACTATATCAATATCAAATCAAAAGGTAGACTGCTCCCTCGAAGGACAGCTGTACTATCATTGCTGTAATTAATAGACTGTTCCCTCGAAGGACAACTATTCAAAAGCCCTTATATTAAGCAAAAATTCTAGACCACTCCCTCGAAGGATGGCTATGACTAATCTGACAATAAACAACACTATCTTAGAAGCTTCCCACATCAATCAGCTTCACAACTAACCACCAAGCAAATGAAATCTCTATGCAGGCTTCCTGCATCGATCAGTCTGCCAACCAAAAAAAAAATGAGTCATGGACTTGACTTATAGTTGTCTCAGGGTCTCCTATAAAAAGGGGCAAAGTTATCTCTACTCTTAAAACGGGTTACCCTATTTTCCTCCTATCACCTGCTCAAGGGACTTCGAGCTCACTTTAATGTCAAAGTGATTCGATTACCGTTCTAACACAACATCTGGTCAACGACGTCATGCATGAATGGGGCTCTTGGTTCTAATAACCCCTATCTATGCCATCATTCTGGTCCTTGTCAATGAAAGAGCAATATGCTTTTCACTTCTTCTGCACTTTGGTCACATTCACCTTCATTACTTGTCACACCTACTCAACTCAACTCAACTCTCTTTTCAGGCCACTCCCATAGCCTACTCACACTAGTTTCTATGGACACCAATACACATGGAAACTATCGACCAGATGCAATTTATGTTAAGCATAAACCAATACTTGCTGACACATAAATAGACCTCAATTCATTTTTAGCATACATCCATCACGACTATGGAAAATTGCTAGGAATGAAAGACCCCTCAACCAATGTTGCAGAATACACCATTTGGAAAAGGCTGTAACATCTTTTTCTTCCCTTCATCATTTCATCATGACCAAGACCAATCTCTTGACCACTTTGACCACCTGTCTACCACTTAGACTCTTTGTCCGAACTACATTGGTCTGAGGCCCTAAAACTGGGGCTATGTAGGCAGCACTCAGATGACACGACATCATCTGGGGTTAGCTCGACCACCCTCGTTTGTTTGTTTCTCTGATGGACAAACCTTCTTTCCTCCTTTTGACCATGACCTTGCCCTCGACCAAGACCAATTCCATCCCTTTGACCCTTCCTCCCTTCTAGGGAGAACTACATTGGCCTGAGGCCCTTCCACAGGGGCTATGTAGGCAGCACTCAGATCACATAACGTCTCTTGAGGGTAGCTCGGCCACATCCTTTCGTCCATTCCTCCCCCTCGACCAATGACCAATGGAGATCATGCCTATCTCCTCTGACTTTGACCACTTCCAGGACAATGTTGCCTTGGTTGTTTTTGCCTGTATGCTACCTCATGACTGGTTAGTAGAATTATGCGTAGACTATTTTTGGACCCTCACAAGTATAGGATCGCATGCCGGTTGATCCGCACTACTTGTGACTTTTTTGTGTTTCTAGGAGCACTACATGAGCCCGGGATACCTGGAACACGATGACCCATTGGAGCTTCAGCTTTGATTGAATAACCCAATCAACAAACGACTAAATGCTAGGGCTCGGTTACTTCAATTTTGGCACTCCTTGACCCTCAACTTGCGACAATTTCACCTGACCATCTCATGTAGTGGCATGCACGCAATCACAAATTTTGCAGCGTTCACCCTCACCCCTCTTTTTCATCCACTCTTTGTCAAATCAGCACCCGATTCTTGGTTCCCTTCCCTCAACTCCTGCTTTGAGGGGGAATACCTTATCCCACACCTGGGGCAACCACCTCCTATTTTTGTCTTGCAGTTCATCTAAAACAACCAACAAGACAAAAAGGGGCAAATGTAGACACCAGAATTGTGTCTAATCCTTTTCATCCTCTCTTTAACCCCTGTCGACCATTTTCCCACAAGCCTTACCCCTCATAGCATGCCAAAATGAATAAAAAGCTAGAATTAGCCTCTGTCCCCATTCTGCATCTGCCGACACCGGTCACTACTCGATCGATGTCACCGACGTCGGTCACCTTTTCAGCTGACATCGGCAGTCTTGCCGGCGTCGGTCAGCCTTAAACTGCATCCATTAATTTGTTTCTCAATCCGTTATCTGTTATTTGGTTGCCAATCGGTTTGGCAACTAGTTATCAGACCTGCGGCATCAAAACATTTTTTTGATCCAAACCCCGCAGCAACCGAACGATCAGCCAACCCCACAGCAACCGAATGATCAACCAGTCTTCTTGCATCCAACCAAATGATCAACCAATTTTCTTGCATCCAACCGAATGATCAGCCAACCCCGCAGCAATGATCAACCAATTTTCTTGCATCTAACCGAACGATCAACCATTTTTCTTGCATCCAATCAATCTACGATCAATCTCTCGTGTCTCTCTCTCCAGTACAAAAATTCTGCTTCGGTCATCTGGCAACATAGCGACACCTTCAATCATGTCTCTTATCATGTCTTCAGTGTGTAATAGGTAAGTATCTTGCTCTGTGTTTTTGTTTTATTCTCTGGTTATTGTTTTTTATTTACTGTCATCAACTCCTATTTAGACTTAGACTACAGCCCCGAGACCTATTTCTTCCCGTATCAACTCTATCTACCATTCCAAAATATACAGTCACTCTACCCAGATCCCTGTAAAAACCCCCAAATAATCCTTCTGACTCCTAAACTGACTCCTTAACCCTCAGACACCATTCTGTGACCTTAAAACCTATCCAGACCCTGTCCAGACCCGACCGGACTCGACCAGACTCGACCAGACCTGTCCAAGAACTGTTTCCCCGATCGATGCCGGTCATTACCCCGACTGATGCCGACACTTTAACTGACGTCGGCACAATTCCCTGACCGATGCCGGCATAGAGACCGACACCGGTGACTGTGCAGAACATTTTGCTGCATATCAGGTATGCATTTTTGTTTTTTGTCTTTTATTTCTTTCATTCTATCTTTTTGTTTCTATCAAATATTTTGTTTTTTATTAGTGGGTTGATATCCCTTAAGGAAGTCTTCATACTTCAGGGATCAAGCGTTTGCTTGACAACCCACCGTCTCTTCGTCTAACATTTTTTCGTGTTTAGTCTATTTTTCTTTGCAGGTGTCATTCCTCCACAGCCAAAAAGGAGTACCTTCCAACGTCTGATTTCGGTGCGCACGACCATATCCAGGTATCTTCTAGCCTTGACCATCTTTTAGTTTCTTAATTCTATCTTTTGAATGTAGAAAGCGATTTAGCGTAGAAACAAAAATATCAAAAAATTGGTATCTATTTATTCACATTAATGATCTATTTATTCAAATGCATGAGGAAAATATATTTTCAAAGATATAATTGAGAATATGACATTTTAAATATAACATTTATGACTTGTTATGGTAATTGTGAGTTCAAATTTTTACCATTCAAACTCATGAATGCACTCAAAGCATTTATGAATACCATGAATAGTATATTCAGATACTACTTGAAAAATTCATTATCATATTCTTATAAGACATTTTGATATACTTCAGGAAGGAAGAGAAGTATATTAAACATTTATGGCTAACAATGTAGCAACTCAAGGAACACAAAATTTATGGAAATTTATCTAAGTGTGCTTTATTCTAAAAAAAGCATATTATCTAGGTCATACCATCTCCAAATATGGCATAACAATGTTAAGCATGGAATATACCGAGAGGGGGGGTGAATCAGTATATTTATCTTATAAAACTTTCCATTAATTAAACATTCAAGATATGCAATAAAACTCAAATAATAAACATCACACAAGAAAGAGAGAGACACCAGATATAACGTGGAAACCCAATGTGGGAAAAACCACAAAGAACTATCTCAAGTATATTCATGAGAAAAAATTCATAGGAGCACCATACCCCTTTTCCAAGTACCAACCTCAGCTACAATTCATGAGCACCAACCCACAGGAGCTTCAAACCCCTTTGTCGAGCACCATCCCAGCTATCATTCATGAGCACCAACCCACATGAGCATCAACTAATTTGTGTATACCACACACCTATCTCTCAATGTTGCTAAATCAACAAATGATAGTTCAATACAACATCTCTTTCCTCTCTCACCTTTGCTCTTCTAAGCTAGATAATACAATATCAAAATTAACCTCTCACACTCATATTACAAATGGCTTCTCAAGCCTTTATTTATAGCTTTCCAAATGACCTTTGGCCTTCCCCCTTTGTGACCTTTCAATTCTCATGAAAAATGGCACCAATCTTGGATGACCCTTCATATCTAAGCATTTGAAAAGTCATGTGGTGACCCTTCATGATAAAAAATGTCCTTCGCACTTTTGTCTTTATCTTTGGTGACTTTTCATATTCCTTAAAGTGTCCTTTCATGAGAAATTCGCCCTTACTCTTTTGTCTTCACTTGGTGACTCTTGGTATTCCCAAAAATGACTCTTCATGGGAAAATGCGTCCCATCCTTCTTTTGTCTTTATCTCGTGGCTCTTCGACTTCTCCATGGGCCCTTCTTTTGTCTCATATGCAACCAAAAATATATTCATTAATATTAAATAAATATTAACTCATATTAGCCAAGATAAATAATATTAAATGCAATGGGGCCTTTATCACCAATAATACTAAACCTTTGACATCAATGACAATATTTCAAACAATATCCCCCTTTGTCATTGATGGCAACCTCAATCTTGAAACTGCCACATCTGGTCACCTACACATACTATCATCTGAAAGCATACAGTAACTCCCCCTTACTGTAGTAACTTGTAATTGTTTCTTGTACTTATTTTCTACACATGTACCTGTACCTATTATTCTCCCCCTTTGACATCAATGGCAAAGGGCCTACCTAGAGCTAACACTTAGCTCCCCCTCACTTGATGCTGAACCTCAATGGCAGGAAGTAAAGGAAGTTACTCCCAACTTCTCTCGCAGATACTGAAATGTGTCTTTTGGTAGTGCCTTTATGAAAATATCTGCAATTTGCTCTGTAGTACTAATATATTCCAACTTAACCTGTTGATCTGCAACCTACTCTCTGAAAAAGTGATATCTAATGGGAATATGTTTTGTTCTTGAATGCATCATTAGATTTTTTGAAATATTTATGGAACTTGTATTATCACAAAAAATGGAAATAGGTTCATCATAC
The DNA here is from genome assembly GCA_037957365.1 of Torreya grandis. Classification (NCBI taxonomy): domain Eukaryota; kingdom Viridiplantae; phylum Streptophyta; class Pinopsida; order Cupressales; family Taxaceae; genus Torreya; species Torreya grandis. The sequence continues at coordinate 3,971,229 of JARHVA010001018.1, forward strand.
TTTACCTTGATATCTTCCAAAGTTTGCTTCATCCAAAGCACTTGAGTACAACACAATACTGCTGCAATATATTCTGCTTTAAAAGTGATACTGAGTTATGCTTCTTGCTTAGCCATGATACTAAGCTATCACCAAGGAAGAAAGCTCCTCCACTTGTACTCTTTCTGTCATTTAAGCATCCTGCCCAATCTAAATCTGTATAAGCAACTAAAGTGAAATCTTTACCTGTGGGATACCATAATCCATAATCCAATATCCCTTTGATATATCTAAATATTCTTTTCACCAACTGAACATGACTATCTCTTGGAGATGACTGATATCTTGCAACCATACCTACTGCATGCATGATGTCTGGTCTTGATGCTATGAAATATAAAAGACTACCAATCATAGATCTATACAAAGATTGATCTATAACAGGTGAATCTTCATCCTTGCTCACCTTATTTCCTATACACATAGGTGTGCCAACTGGTACACAATTCTCAAAACCAAATTTCTTCAACATTTCCTTGGCATATTTACTTTGAGATATAAAAATTCCTTTATTTGATTGAAATATTTGTAATCCTAAGAAAAAATATAATTTTCCAAGCATAAACATCTAAAATTCTTTTTGCATTCTATCAGAAAATTCTTTTGTCATCTTTTCAATATTTCCTCCAAAAATGATATCATCAACATAAACCACAACAATCAATTGATGCTCACCTTCTATTTTGATGTAAAGATTACTATTAGCAAATCCTCTCTTGAATCCTTGATCTTGCAGGTACTTATCAAGTCTTGCATACCAAGCTCCGGGAGCTTGTTTTAATCCATACAATGCTTTCTTTAATCTGCATACATGATTACTAATATTCGAGAGAATAAACCCCTCAGGCTGTTCAATGTAGACCTCTTCTTCAAGATTCCCATTTAGGAAGGCATGTTTGACATCCATCTAAAATACTTTGAAATTTTTAAATACTGCATATGTAAGAAACCTTGCTACTGATGCAAAAGTTTCTTCAAAATCTATTCCCTCAATCTGAGCATATCCTTTACCTACTAATCTTGCTTTATTTTTGGTTACTTCTCCATTTTCATTCAGCTTATTTCTATAAACCCATCTTGTTCCTATCACATTATGATCTTTTGGTCTAGGCACTAATTCCAAGGTATCATTCTTTTCTATCTGATCTAATTCTTCATCCATAGCCTTAACTCAATGCTCATCATGTCTGGCTTCTGAAAAATTTCTAGGCTGAATTTTAGATAACAAAGAGAAATTAACTTGTTCAGATTCACTTACCATCATTCTTCTGATGCGAATTCCTTCTTTTATATCCCTGATGATGTCACTTTTATTATGATTTTTCTGAACATATTTGGATGGAGTCTTGGTGCCCTTTTTCTCCTTTTCCTCATCTTCATCTGATTCTTCAAAGCCTTCCTCTTCAATGATTTCAGGAATGTCTACTAGATCACTAAACTTTTGTGTTCCATCTTCTTCTATCCTGACACTTGCACTTTCAACAATTTTCTTGGTTCTTTTGTTATAACATTTATAAGCTTTACTTTTGCAAGAATAACCAAGAAATATACCTTCATCTGCTCTAGATTCAAACTTACCAAGTTTTTCATCGGTTCTCTTTATGAAGCATTTGCTACCGAAAACTCTGAAATAATCAACTGTTGCTGGTTTGTCTTTCCATAGCTCATAAGGAGTTTTGTCGCTGTTGACTCTTAATAGAGCTCTATTCTAAATATGCACTATTGTACCAACTGCCTCTCTCTAATATTTATTTGCTATCTTGGATTCATTTAACATTGTCCTCCCCATCTCTTGAACTGTTCTATTTTTCCATTCAACTACTCCATTTTGTTGTGGAGTTCTTGCTGCTGAATACTGTCTCTTTATTCCATGATCTTCACAAAACTCAATAAATTGATCTGACATGAATTCTCCTCCTCAATCTGATCTTAGACACTTAATCTTCAGATTAGTTTCATTCTCAACTAATGCTTTGAATGCTTTGAACTGTCTAAAAGCTTTTGATTTTTTCTTTAAAAACATTATCCAAGTCATACGTGAAAAATCATTAATAAGCAACATGAAATATTTATCACCTTGAGTACTTTGAGTCCTCATAGGTCCACATAGATCAGTGTGAACAAGCTATAACATCTGAGTGGTAGATTACTCTTTTGTTTTGAACTGCCTTCTAGCCTACTTCCCACGCTGACAAGGTCCACAAAGGGTGTTAGATGGCTTTGTGATCGTTGGAAGATTCCTGACTGCTTGATTTTTGCAAATTTTGACAAGATTGTCAAAATTTATGTGTCCCATTCTCTTGTTCCATATCAAACTTTATTCAATCTGACTCAAACAACATTTTTGACCTTTGATGTCTGATAGCATATATAAGTTATTACCTGTTCTTTGAGCATCTGCAATTAATACATCTGAATCTTTTCTTCTAATTTCATAACCTTCTGCATAAAACTTTAGTGTGTGCCCCTGATCACACATTTGACTTACACTCAAAAGATTATGCTTAAGACCTACATATAAAACATTTTTAGTTTTAGTTCTACCATTATCTAAACTTAGTGTACCTTTTCTAGCAATTCTGGCAGTAGTATTATCCCCAAATTTCACTGTGCCACCATTGATCTTTTTTAGGGTTATGAACTTGCTCTTGTCTCCTGTCATGTGCCTCAAACATCTGCTATCAATAAACCATGGCTTTTCTTCATTTCTTGCATGCAGAGCTGTCTGGATCAACATAAAACCTTCATATTATTTCTTCTGCCATGTCTGAACCTTTTTCTTGATGAATCGAAACCTGAAACTCTAATCCTTCTTGACTGACTCGAACACGCTTCTATAATACCGAGCTATGTGTCCAAAGTTGTTACATTTGTAACAAATTATGGTCTCTTCATCAAAGCTTGATAGAGGAGCAAAAGAGTTATAGCTTCTGCTTGACTCTACATGACTTTCCTTTTCCTTATTTTTGAGATTGTTATCTCTTTTTCTACATTCTAATTTCTTATGACCATATCCATTACAATAAAAATAGTAACCATAAAAATAAGACCTATTTGTGAATCTCTAACCTGATTGCCATTTATAGCTTTGTTCCTTCCAACCTTCTTTGTCCTCTGTATTATCCATTCCTTCCCTTCTTGTTTCTTTATTTGTAAGAGCTTCAACATAGCTCTTCTTCTTTTCAAAACTGATACCTGTCTTATTTGATATTGCCTTTTGGCTTTTTAATATCTTATTCAGCATATTAGTGCTATTCTCAAATTTTGAATCATTGACTATTTTAATATTGACTGCTTTCTCAATCTCTTCTTTTAAAGAAGCAATTTTAGTAACATAACTTTCACATTTTTTTCTTGATATTTCCAACTGTGCCATTAGATCTTCAATTATCTCCTTTGACTCCTTGTCATTTTTCTCGATTTGATGATTTAATCTTCATTTTTACTTTTCAACAATTTTCAACTCTTCTAAGGCACACATGAGTTCTCCTTCCATATTCACTTCAGCTTCATCCTCTTCTTCTTCTTGATCAACTATTCTTTTGCTTGCAGAGGCACATTTATGTATGGCCATCTTGTGCTTTCCTGATCTACCTTCAAGCTGTAAAACTTTTCAAAAAGGAACCTGCTCTGATACCAATTGTTAAGCATGAAATATACTGAGAGGGGGGGGGTGAAGTAGTATATTTATCTTATAAAACTTTCCCTTAATTAAACATTCAAGATATGCAATAAAACTCAAATAATAAACATCACACAAGAAAGAGAGAGATACCAGATATAACATGAAAACCCAATGTGGGAAAAACCACAAAGAACTATCTCAAGTATATTCGTGAGAACAAATTCACAGGAGCACCATACCCCTTTGCCGAGTACCAACCTCAGCTACAATTCATGAGCACCAACCCACAGGAGCTTCAAACCCCTTTGCTGAGTACCATCCCAACTATAATTCATGAGCACCAACCCACATGAGCATCAACCACTTTGTGTATACCACACACCTATCTCTCAATGTTGCTAAATCAACAAATGATAGTTCAATACAACATCTCTTTCCTCTCTCTCACCTTTGCTCTTCTAAGCTAGATAATACAATATCAAAATTAACCTCTCACACTCATATTACAAATGGCTTCTCAAGCCTTTATTTATAGCTTTCCAAATGACCTTTGGCCTTACCCCTTTGTGACCTTTCAATTATCATGAAAAATGGTGCCAATCTTGGATGACCCTTCATATCCAAGCATTTGAAAAGTCATGTGGTGACCTTTCATGATCAAAAACGTCCTTCCCACTTTTGTCTTTATCTTTGTGACTTTTCGTATTCCTTAAAGTGTCCCTTCATGAGAAATTCGCCCTTACTCTTTTGTCTTCACTTGGTGACTCTTGGTATTCCCAAAAATGACTCTTCATGGGAAAATGCATCCCATCCTTCTTTTGTCTTTATCCCATGGCCCTTCGACTTCTCCATGGGTCCTTCTTTTGTCTCATATGCAACTAACAATATATTCATTAATATTAAATAAATATTAACTCATATTAGCCAAGATAAACAATATTAAATGCAATGGGGCCTTTATCACCAATAATACTAAACCTTTGACATCAATGACAATATTTCCAATAAACAATGGATATATCCAAGATTTTTTCAATTATGTATTTACTTGCACCTCAAAAAGTGCACAAAGTTCATAATTTTATATGATTGACCAACTATTACAAGAAGTTTGTGTGGGACATTTACAAAATATCCAGTCACATTACTTCCTCACTAAAGAAAAAAATTGATTGGCCTAAAAAGTGTGAGGCATCATTTCAGCTCCTCAAATAAAATCTACTTTAACTTAGGTGCTACAAGTGCTCAACCAAAACTATAACTTCATAGTAATCATTGATGCATTGGGTGAAGGTTCAAGGGAGTATCAATGCTGAAAGGCTAAGTTATGGCCTATGAGTCTTGAAATCTCAAAAATTTTGAGGTAAAATATGATCCCAATGATTAGATCCAATAGTGATCTTTCATGTGTTACAAATGTGGAGACACTTCCTATTAGGAAAGACCTTCAAGCTTAAGACATATCAACTTGGGCTCAAATTCATCTTCACATATCCAAACTTCAACCACAAATAGATGTGTTGGTCAGACTTTTGTCATAATATGGATTTGACATTGAGTATATAAATATAAATGAGATAAGATTTATTGATTCCCTTATCCAAAGGCATATTCTTTACTTGGCTACTACGTGTTCCTCCTTTAGAGAATATATTATATGGTAGTTACCTACAAATGAATTCTATAAGAAAGTTAAGGAGGTTATTTCTAGTGATGCTTAGGATTATAAATATGAAGGTTAATATCTTGAGTAGGATGGGATTTTGAAGTTAGGGGTGGGATCTACATCCCCAACCATGATTATTTATGAACCACAGTGCTCACAAAGGTACATTATAATGATTTATTAGGTCACATAAGGGTGACTAAGTTGTTGGTAGATCTAAAACAATGTTATTACTAGCTTCAAATCAAGAGCAATTAAATTAAATGTTTATCTTGGTGCTTAGAGTGTTAGTGGGTCAAGGCTTAACACATGCACCCAATAATACTGTTATACCGAACAAGGTTTTAGAATGCAAATGACATGTAATTTGTACATGGTATGTTAAAGTCTAATAGTAAGTAGGATGTGATTTTGGTTGTGGTGTAAAATATCATGAAGGATTCTCATTTACTTCAAAGAAAACTACTTGGTAACATATTAATCTTACCCAAGAAATTTTATGTAAGAAATCTTTCATTTATGTGGGATCCCAAAGAAGATAATATTAGTTACAGATGTGTGCATAACTTCAAGGTTTTGGAAAACCTCGTGTGTAGTGCTAGGAAGTAAGCTTAATTTTAGTGTTTCCTATAATTTATAAATAAGAGGGTAAAATGGGTGAGAAAACCAAGTCCTTGAGTATATGTTGAGGATGTACTACAAGAAATAAAAATACAATTGGGAATAATATCTCCCCTTGGTTGAAATTATGTACAACAACATGGATCACTCCAATTTTGGCATGGTTCCTTTAGAGGCACTCTATGGTATGAAGTGCCACAATCTTATTAGTTGGGTTAATGTTGAGAAGCATACAATCATCAACCCTAAAATATTGAAGGAGATGGAAGAGAATGTCAAACTTGTTAGGTAATGCCTCATCTAGGTAACATATAAGTTAAATATTTATATTAGTAAAACTAGGTTGTTCTTAGTATGTGACAACGTATTCTTGAGGGTTGGACCCAAGAAGGGTTCCATCAAATTTGTCAATTCAACCAAGTAATTACCTATATTTTTTGGAAGTTTTGAGGTTATTAGCCTGGTTGATTATAGACTTGCACTACCCCAAATTATCACTCAGTTATGAAATTTATTTCATGTTTCCTTGTTGAATAAATAAATAATATATCTAAGAGATTTTCTTGATTGAAAATAATTATAGGTGCATGATCCAAGATTAGTGTTAGTTGACCTCTTGAGGGTTATCAAAACTCATAAGTTTTTATTTAAAAATCAAGAGGTTTATTAATGTAAGGTCCAATAATACCAACATTATAAATAAAATTCCACATGGGAGGAATATTGGGAAATATATAAGACATATCCCATCTTTATGCTTAATTGTTCTGCATTTTTAGTAAGGCATTGGGATGATTATTCTTTTTAGTGTGGAAGAATGTCACAACCATTTCTTGACCTCAATCAGAAAATAATATAGTAACTAAATAACTTCTACTTTAATCTATTTATCAAAGTGATGAATTATTTGTGTATGATCAAGATGGATTATGTTTCACCATAAATTTAATTTTAATGTAGTATTAATATTTTTTGAATTTTTTAGAGAGGAATTATTATATGTGAGATAATGCATTTATATAATGGATTATTAATTATTGAATCATTTTTAAGTACCAATAAATATCATTTATGATATCTTGAAGCTTATTGAAGTCATTAGATTATTTATTTATGTGGGATTTTTTTTTTTTTAATGGTGGATGCATGACAACTCTTCCCCTCATAGAGGTGATGCCTAGAGGAAAAACATAATTGGAAAGAGTTTTATAGAAGGAAATAAATTGATGTGGTTAAGATTGGATGAGAACCATGTACACACCAATATTATAAATCTAGTGCTTTTTTAATATATAACTCTATATTTTTTACATATCTAAGATATTTGTGCTAAGATGATTTTCAACTGATTTTTGCTTTGACTATATTTCTAGCTTGTTACCTAGTGCCTTGGTTATTTGGCTTATCATAATAATATTATTATCATATAATAATTCATACCTTTAGTTTGAGGATATGGAACACTTATTCACCTTATAATGGAATTCTATCCACTTGAATGTTAGTAAAAGGCATTAGGTGCCTTGGCCATAACCTTAACCTTAATAGAGGGATGCCTTTAGTTTTGATCACTCAGTGGTACCACTTAAACCTTTCATAACCCTTTTTTCAAAGTGATTATTTAATAATAAGTTATAATTATTTATTTACCTTTATTAATATTTTGGTTTAGTTAGTTGCTTGAAACCCTAAAAGTGGAACGACCAGATCTCATTTACATTGGGTGCCTTTTTTGGTTAGGAATATTGTAAGATTTATTACATGTGTGAAGAATGAGGATTGAGAAATGATTCACATGGGAAAATTTACCCATTGGATGATATTTTATTTTAACTCATTATGGATGTTACCATTGGAAGAGAAATCTATGAACTAAAATATAAACATATGAACTATATTGTGCTAGTATATAGGGTACATAATGGAAAGTTATCCTTGGTATCTAGGGCATGGTAGTTTTCATCGAAGGGAAAAGAGTTCCTAAAAATCATATATATTTGGATTTTAATTTATTATGGGTAATAAAAAACTTTAAGGATATGTTTTCTCATGTTAGTACCTGAAAATAAGGTGAGGAGGTAGTTGTTTTCATGCTCTATGTGGAGAGAACACTCTATATTTTAGATCTAGTTTGGGGTCATGGTTTCCTAAAGTGAGAAGGTTTGTGGATAGATCTAGATGGGGCATCCAAACCCTAAATCATGATTAATTACCTTTATTTTTTTAAAATCATGTTTGTACATGGGACTTGGCATTAATTTGTAATTAATAAATAATGTGTAAAATTGGGACTTGGAAGGTGTGTGGCACTAATAAAGTATAGATAAATTATGGTATAATGTGGGGGTTAGTGGAATACAAAATTTTGTGAGTGTTGTTTCATATCTTGATGGGATTCATCTATACATTAAATTACCTATAAATTTTTTATTGTGGTTTTATGGGGAATACTATTTATACATAATGTAAGTTACAATATGTTATTTTCCAATGTCTTCTTGGTATAACTACAGTTCCCTTCACAACATAAGAGGATATATTGGATTAAATATGGTAGCCTTGAGTAAGACTTACATAAATAGGAAATATTAATTTTATGACAAATAGACCATGCATGATTGTGGTTTGTTAAATTATTTTTGTATTGTTTTATGGTTTTATGCATCTGCTTGTATGTTATTATGTTTCCTTGAGGCATAAAGTTTAGTTAAAACTAGGCCTAGTATAAATGTTACATCCATGTTGATAAAGAAAATGAAAATCCTATTCCCATTAACTTCCTTGACATTATTGCATCAGTTCCATAAGACGCACACTGTAGGATGTGTGGAAGTGTTTGTAGTAGGTTGAGATCATAGTGCCAATCAACCATAGATAGGGTTTCACCTATTTTAGTATTCCCTAACCCTTAAAAAAATTACAAATTGGTATTTGGTTATCATGAAATTAGTAAGTCCTTGACCAAAGTAGTGATTTTGGTAACTATTTTTCCTTCTATTGTATAACCTAGTTCATGTATGTGTCATGTATCATCAATATATTGTGAGTGTCCTCTAAGTTATATCTAATGTTAGTGGATTTTTACTTATTTGTTCACATGGTACTCTAGAGAATTTTTTATATAGTTATTTCTATCTACCACCCTTTTTGAATGGTGGGGCCACTCCTAATTGGTGAGACATGCATGTGATATATTATGCTATGTTGTTAGATGAAAATCACCTTGATAATGCTTTCCCTTTCCTCTCTATGTTGTAACATATATAGTTTATATTAGTACTCATGTAGAGTTTATATACCACTATTATAACTAATTCACTCTCTTTTGTACTTTTGATGTATGTACCTTAAAATAAGAAGTTTGTTGAACACTTCATATTTGAGAAGTAGATACATAGCTAGTGGAGTAGGGTTATTCTCTACACATCTATATTTGATATATGTCTTATGTGTACATGTAATTTATCAATGGTGTTGATGTATATTCAATGAAAGTTTAATATATTGCATTAAGTTATTATTGACGCATTTAATTTATTGGATGAGTAGATATGGTGTTAGTAATAGTTAGTGTACTATGTTTACCTAATTTATAATATAAATGCAATAGGTTAATTTATATCTTCTTTTATCATTTATCTTTTTCTTTATATTTCATAAGAATCAAGTGAATATATATAGCAAGCCAATGCCTTTCCTTTTTCTACTTTAGCCATAACCAATGTCAAAAAAACTTATACGTTTTATGAATACCAACTAAAGGGATTGTTACATTGATTTTGGTCACTGCCTCATAACACTAAATTCTTTTTGGAGTTTTTTATACATTGTTCTCGGACCATCTTCTCTACATTTTCAGCCTCTGTCAAAACCTATGTGAGTTAGAATCAATTATTAATATATAAAATTCCATCCTCCAATTATATTTATCTATATCCAACTCAAGGTCTTTCATTCACTCCTTTATGCACTAGGTAGGTTTGATTTACTATATATTACTATATTGAGTTATATTTTCTTAGTTCCTAGTATTATCAAGGTGTGTGTAGTGATTTTAATACTTGTGTACCCATCATGACAAAACATTTATGTCAAGAAACATAACCTAGAATGGTAGATTGAGTGGTGGTATAATTTAATAATAGTTATAAAAATCATTGACATTAAAATTGACACCCATTTTACCACATGAAAAAAATTCTTCTTATTTATAAAAGGAAATCAAAAAATTAGGGAGAAATAAATTAAAAAAAGACATTATCTTGGTTATATGGTGAAGTTTGGAGCTCATTTTTCCCCTAAAAATATTATTTAAAATCTTGGTGAGTGATTTAGCTAGTATTGAGGCCATCTATCACCATTCAACATGAAATTTGTGAAGAAGTTGATGGAGTCATTAATTAGTGTGGAACCCTTCAATGGATAAAACTATGGAATAAATCTAAGATAAGCACCTTGAGATTGATATATCCTAATGTTATTTAGAAAGATATATTTTTAGACATATTATTATTTTACAAGACTAGTTATTTTATATTATATTAGTGTATTTATGTGTTTATCGATTGTTGGTCCATATTACAATTTTATTGTCATATTTTCCTTGTATTTTATTGACTTTTAAATATTTTGATTATATGTTTCTCTTTGTGACTCTCTACTAATCTATGTTTAACCATGGTATTCTCTCTCTTATACAATTTTTATCTCTCTTCCTCTACTTTGTCTCTTCCCTCTTTTTTTTATCTTTTTGGGTTTGTAGACACCTAAAAATGATCTAATGAATTATTTAAGGTTGAATAACATTTATTTATAAAGTTGGGCTTAATTTGCATATTTTGGTTGAATTGAGCATTATGATCCCTCTCACCAACTTCTATTAGGTAAAATCCCCTTTTTATTTTGCATCCTTTGGTTTACATAATGATATTTTAAAATATTACTCCTTATCCTTATCTTACCCATAAATTAATTTGTGCTTTAGCCCCTCTAATTCACATGCACATGCATTCCCCTTTGCCTTCCTTTTTATGTCCTTATCTTGTGGAATTTGGTCTGGGTGTGCATAGTTCATAATTTGATTTCAAATATTTAATATAAATAAATATTCTTAGGAGTTAATTTGAACAAGAGAAATATACATGATAGATAGTGAAAGAGCATACATAAGATAAATAAGCTACATCTCATACACAAGGATAAGGGATATTTATACACATTAGATTACTTGTTGACTTACATGAGATTTGAAATACAAATTTTCATCAAATAGGGGTTAAACCAATTAAAACCCCTCATAAATACCCCCATTTTTCATTATCTTACAAGGTTTATTGTGGGTTATTAGGTATTTCAGCAAGGCAAAGCAAATTTAAAAGTTCTATGTGTCAATTCAAGAATCTAAGATTGCTTCTTGATCATAAGACATAGATAAAGGTGCTCATGGAATTTTAGAAGGATTTAAAAATGTAAAAATAAAGAAATATAAATTTTGGGAAATATGAAGTAAAATTTGAGAAATAAAGATGGTTTTAATCAAATCCAGCAAATGAACAAAACCAATTTTTTTATTTAAATAAAGGTGACCTCTAATTTTTGTGTTGATTGTGATGTGGATAAAATAAAATCAATTCAAGAAAGCCATTGTGAATTTTGAGAAACTAAGAGATATTTTATCATCATGATAATATTTAAAAAACCTAGAATTATTTTAAAAATATATCTATTTTCAATCATCTTCAGCCTTTGAGAATGAATAGGTAAGTAAAAATCAAGTTATCAACTCTATGAACTCTATTTGTTAAATATGAGCATTTCAATTACCTATTATTGCATATTTCATGTCTAATTTTTGTATTACATCATTTTATTTTGTTTAGATTTGTCTTGTATGTATGTTTACATAGCTTAGTGTAATTTTTAATACTAGTATCCAATTTTGCTCTTTTTATTAATTTTTTTGTGAACCTATATCCTATTACAACCAATAGGGTTATATTTTTACTCCTATTACATATCATATTTCATTTTTCTGTAATTCCATTAGCTCTTGATTTACATGTTTCCTTCCCTTATTATGTTATCCCTTGCTTTGTTGTGTCATATTATTTGGGTTACCCCTTAAATGTACGCAGTCTTACCCACATTTATTTTCAATGCTTTATTTCCTGTAGGGTTGAATATTATTGAGATAATCATATTTTTTTATACTTATGCTAATTTATTTCTCCATTATTATCCCTGGTTCTTTATGCTAAAATTATGATATTTTCATACATTTCCATTGTGTTAAGTCTTCCTATTATATTTATCCTTACTTGTCATTGCCTTTATGGTGTGTTAGACCATGTTGGATAATATAATCCTTAGTAATCCCACTCATTGTAGATATTCTATTTTAATTTTATCATTAGCCTCCATTATGGGTAGACATGATTTATTTATGACAATTTACTCTATGGTAGCCTATACATGGGATGCTCCTAGCTTTTGTGTATTATTTTTCATGATGATATGGTTACTATGAAAATGTTTATCAATTATTGAATGTTTTAGATTAAGGTAAAAACAGGTTTTGAAGGGGCCCCGAACCCTTTAACAGGATCAAAAAAGATAAAGCATAAACATGCACCAGGGGAAGCTTTCTTTAAACCTACTAAAAAGTAGCAACAACCTAAGGTAAAACAGGGACAACATCAATGTCCATTTTAAAATCAGCCCCCTAATTTCCAAGTAATGATTTAATAACTATTTTTTAGGTGTAAAATCCAGAATAGTTGCCTGCCTCCCGTTAGCAATATTCTACTTACTTTTTAGCTCTCTGGTTTTCTTTATGGATCTTCTTCCAGGTTTGTCCGGAGAACTAACATCCGATTTCACCTTTAAAAGCTGCTCGTCTCTTTTTACAGATTTATCCAGAGTAGAAGCAAGATGTTTCGCCTTCATTTGCTAATCTTTCTTGCTGCTTCTGGTTTCTACTCCCTTAGTATTGGTATTTTTTTTAGCCCTTTTCCTTTGGTTTGGAAAATGCTTTAAGTTTTCTCCATTATCATTCACAGGAAGCTCATCCAAAGGGAAGTCATTATCAACCTTAATCTCCCTGGACTGAGAAAAAAGAAAATCTCTCTCCTCTAATTTATTTCTGACTTCAGCCAAAACTTCTTCTTCCTCTAGCCCTGTTTTGCCATCTACATATCTCCATCGATCCTCTACCCTTTGGTAGAAAATGATTTTCTTTGATAAATCTGTCAATTCATCTATTCTTTGTGCAGGTATTATGGTTTTTGATTGCAGTCCATTTTCTTCTGTCTCAAAATTTTCTCTCTCAAAAGAAATCTTTGTATCCACCTCAGCAACTGGGCCTTTAGGATCTTCAAAAGAAGGCTCTTTACTCGCCTCAACATGTAGATCTTTAGTTTCTTCATTATCCTTTTGTTCTTGTCGCTGATCTTCTTTGGGTTTCCATACTTTCTTTTGCTGGATCGTAGTCTTTTTCCCATCCATAACACTACTAGGATGAATTTTGCTTTTAGAAGGACAATGTTTTACTCAATGCCCCTATTTCTTACAAGCATAGCAAGAGTTGGGCAGATCTTCAAAAAAAATTCCTTGAGTTTTTTACCAAACTTGGATATTAAATCCACTTTTTCTGGGAGATGATTCAGATCTATCACTTTAACATACAACCTGGCAGTTTGAAGTTTGGTTCTGGTTGCCATAGCCTTATCCAATGCCACAAGTTCCTCAAAAGAACTGACAATACCTTTAAAAATGTCCTCATGCCAAAACTCTAAAGGGAGTCCAAGAAGTCTAACCTAGATGGGAGTTGTTAAGAAAAAAGAATCTGAGAAATCCATATTCAGCTCCCATTTTTTAATAGTAAGAGAACATTTTCCAAAAGACCATGGTCCTCCACACAAAACCATATTCATGTCTTCTTTACAATTGAAGGTAAATGAGTAGAAACCATTCAACATTGGTGCAATAACTATCTCTCCTCTAATAACCCATTTCCTTTTAACCATTTTAGTAAGAGATTCTAGATCTAGTCTTGCTCCTAAAAATTTACCCACTAAGGTGAAATCCATGGAGGACACAAAAAAATCTATTAAAGGATCTGGAATAAAAACTTCATACTCACCTTTCTCCCAACAAGATTTAGCAGTCACCAGTGGGAAAAGGGATTTTCCAGTGGGTTTCTTGCCAAACAGAGATGACCACGTCCTTTGTTCAAAGTACCCTGCCTTTAACCCTTCTGAGGATTTTTCCTTATTAAAGTCACCATTATTTTTCTCCTTTTCAATCTCCTGCCCCAACACTGCGGGAGGAGGATCCAAATGGGAGCCACGAATTCCACATAAAGGATCAACTTTGCCCAAATATTTTCCATTATTTACATCAGTCACAAATTCTAACCTAATATTCTTCTCAACACCTCCTTTAGTTCCTCCTGGGTCTATCCCTCCTACCTGATTCTCCACAACCAGTTTCCCATTTGCCCACAAACCAGCATTTTCCAGATCAATTATTGAATGTTTATATCCATTGATACACTATATATACTAGCACATGGTTTGAAGTATGTTATGTATATATGTAACAATGGTTATTTGTGTGGTGATATTATTTCAATTGATAGCTTTTCTTTAGCAACTTAAAGAGATAGATCTTATGTGACTAATTCTGATGGTTTATTATAAGGTATTTCTCATAACAAATTGGAAGGGCAGGGAAATAAATGTTGTAAACCCTTATGTTCTTTATCAAACTCAAGGATAATTTAAGTGAAATACCCATCTTAACTATAGTAACCTAAATTTGGTCTTTAGCACTTTGGTAACATCAAATTTGACACACTTGGATAATGCACATATATTTAAATATTGAGCATACTTTCCCTCTATCTATCTACCCATATATTATCTTAGCCACATCTATCTACCATAATTTTTTTTTTGGGATTACAAGAACACCTTTATAACCCTAGAAAAACATTTTCCATACTTCATATCATTATTTTTCACTTCTAGGATAACATTGGTAAATTCAAATAGTGTCAATTACCATATATGTTTTACTCTATCAATAGTGCCTCTAGGATATCTCAATGACTAGTTTTCAAATTTATAAGTCTCTATTAGGTCAAAATAGGCACATTTCATGCGTTATCATAGTGAGAAATTAATGAAAAGTCACCTATAAATACAAATCATCCTTAAGGTTATTATTCACTTGACAATTTTTTACAACATTGAGAAATCACCAAAACTCTTTTGGAATATTATAAAAAGGCATTACACATCTAAAAATATCGAGTATCCCTAAAGTGGTCCATAGAGCCAAATCAGAATTCAAAATTGTAAAGTTGCATGGTTCAAAGAATCAAAGATCAAAATACACTGTTTTCTTAAATTGTTCACAATGTTACACATACACATGAGTGGGAGAAAAACATGTGGTTTGAGACATATTTATAGTGTTATAAATTAGGAAATGTGTAGCCATTCATTAGGGAATGGTTGGGGCTAACCAATCTAATATACTAACCCCTTTTTAAAGGCACCTTATGGTCCATTAAGAAAATTAGGGTTTATAAAAAAGAGATAAAAAATAAGTATTTTAGTTAGGATCAAATAATTGTGCACACTCAAAAATAGTTTCTAGGTGTAGGCATAGGGCTTCCAAAATTTGAAGACACCTATTATGTATAGGGAAACTACTAATAAACCCTAATATGCAGATTTTCATAAATGATTAAATTTTTTGGTAGCTATTTTACTTATTTTATGATTAATGTGATATAAATAAGATAAAAATATGAACATTTAGATTATGTAAATAGGGAAATAATCATACAAATATAAATGTAAAAGGGTAGATTGATATTGAAATTAGTATATTTAGAATTGAAAAAATTAGGAAAGAGAGTTACAATTATATTTAGTCTATTTTTATTACTCACTTTGTTCATTACTTTCCCTGAAAAGGCTCTATATCTACTATATAACCACTCAAATAAGGAAACAAGAGATAAAACACCATGGGGATGCTACCGTTGAAACTTAGATCCTTTTCGTATCTAATAATCTCTAGCCTATTTTGGTAGTGTCCCTATTGATTGTGAAGGCTTGTGGCATTCCATAACATTGTCCCTTACCCTATAGATACCTACTATGTGTGCACTTACCTTTGGTCTTGTGCACTAATACTTATTTTACTTCTCATTCTTTTGAAACCCTAATCACTCTTTCAACACAAGGTAACCCTTGAAAAGTGGGTTCATATGTTAGTTTAGACAATCTCAACCACTTCTTGCTGAGTAATTGAGCATTGCCCACCTTTCAATACATTGAGTATGGCTCAAACCAAACATAGTTATTTGTTACATCCTTAACCTATAACATGTATTGGGATATGTGTTGTTAAATTTATAATATTATAACCTTTAATTAAGTCATATGATTATTGTTATAGAATATATTGTTAGTATGGCCAATCTAGGATGTTACCATAGCATAAATAGGTTATATATAGGAGGTATTAGTTAGTAATTGATGAACATATTAAAAAATACCTTCTTATTGTAAGGTTATGGATATTTCCCCCTCAAAATGGATTAATCATATTATTCATTATTCTATTCTTATTTCAATCCCATTGTGATATATTATTATGATTCTAAATTAGTGTTGTAGAAATTTCATTACAAGTGGTATCAAATCTTATATTAGGCAAACACGTGATTGAAACTATAGTTTTAAATAATTACCTAAATCTCACAAATTGTTATGATTTTTTGTACTATTTTTAAACTAAAGTTTAGAGAATCATTTAAACAAGATATAATAAAAAAGTAGGGTTTGATGATCATTTTTGAGAAAGTTATTATATTTTAGTGTTTTTATTAATTTTTCTCTATAAGCCATAAATTTAAGATTTTTTTTCCCCTTTTACATTTTTGGAAAGCTCTAATAATATAGAGGGGGTATATTCTTTAGCTTAATTAAAAATGTAAGGCCACTTTAATTATGAAATTGTTTATTCAAAGTTTAGTCAAAGGTGAAAATAGTTTTTTCATTTTCTAACCTTTGTATGTTAGGAATGTACACTATGGGCCAAGAAAAGGCTTCTAAAACTCCAAAAAAAAAAAATTAACAAAGAGGATATGGAGTTATAAATATGAACTGGTGGATATTTAGTTCCAAGGTTTATTTTGATAGATCACAAAGTAAGCTAATGTAAGTATAGTTTGTAAAACATATAATATGATATGGTCATTAAAAGAGAAGAGGAATAAATCAATCACCAAATGGATGAGATCGATAAAAGACAAAATCATATTAAATTTGACATTAATTCCATGAAATCATATGTAATTCATTAATACTCAGACCAGCTAACATGGATCTTCTGGTCAATCCAATGCAAGACCTAATACAAGTCAACTTATACCTTTGGCTATTTCCCATTTGGGGCCATGGAATATGGTGTCAAAAGTGTACATGCATCACTTTTAAGGGAAGAATTCAATCACATAAATCAACCAAATGTAGATTTTTTTATTTACATTAGATTTTGTGTGGGAAAATAAAGCTAATGACATATTTATATGTGGAACCCAAGTAATTCATTTGGTATCAATGGATTTGTGCTCAAAATAAGAAGGGTCTACATTTCAAATGGTAAATTTTTACTGATGAATTTCAGTTGCACTATCATAATAGTGTTATGAATAATTAATTCAACTAATTATAAAAACTATGTCAAATAGGATATGTCAGGTATTATATCCAATACTTCTAATAAAATCCTTAGGAGTGGAGATAATCATAGATGAAAATTTGAGTGAATTATTTCCTAGTGGGCTCAAGGATCAAATATAACATGAGGTTTGCATTTTTAATATGAGTTTTGTATTTAAGTCCATTGTCATGGCACATAGATAAGAGAAGAGGGAAATAATCACCAAAAAGTAGTCATTCACAAGTAAAAGGATAGGATCACTCCAACTTAGTCATTCCCTTAGCATACTAAACTATCTCACCAATAAATTGAAGAGAATAGGGAAAAGGGTTATGTTTTGATAGTGATATAAAGTGTAGTTGAAGACATAAATGTGTGAAAAATAAATTTTTATAAATTGAAGGGGCCAATGAATAAGAAGAGGATGAAGAATTAACATCATAGGTTGACGATAAAATAGGGGAGGAATCAGAAGAAACCCAACTGAATATTTATTTTGATACACTTTATGGTATTAGCATTCTATAAACCCTCAAAATAATGAGTTTTTTGAAAAAATAGAAGATAACAATGTTGATTGATTCAATAAATAATCATAACTTCATCAATAATAAATTAGTTTATTCTTGAACTATTTTTTTATCTAGATCTAGAGTTTCAAGTCATGATTGTAGTTGATGGCATAGTTTTTTTTCCAAGAAATTCCATAGTATCAAACTCTCTATGAGATAATATTGAATGGATAACCCTATGTTTTCCATTCCTATGGGTGGAGCAGACATTGTGTTAGGAGACCAATGGATAACTATCTTAGGAACATTTTAGATGAATTTACAAGAGCCATGCATTTCCATTTAGAGGGAAGGAAATTTGAACTACATGGGTTATGTGCAAAATTTCCAAATTTGGTTAGTTATCATAAGATGAAGAAGATTATAAAAAATGGAGTGGATGAGTTTGTGGATAAATTATTTTCAATATAGGCACATCCACCAAAGGGGTGTAAAGCTATTGTGTAAAACCACTCATTACTTTTTAAATATATTCCAAAATTTATTCATTCCAAAAGGGAGCATGATCATGCCATTCAACAAGTGCCAGGGTGCCAACCACCGAAGAGCATGTCTTATAGGTACCCATATGTCCAAAATAGTGAAATTGAGAATATGGTATAAGAGATGATGTAAGAAGATATTATTCTTCATATTCATAACACTTATTTCTCTATAGTGATGATGGTGTGTAATAAGGATTTACATGTGTCTTGATAACAAGGAACTCAACAAGCATGCCATCAAATATAAGCTCCCTATTCCTATAATTGATGATTATATATAGGAATTACATGTTTTTATTTATTTTAAAAACTTCAATATTCATTATGGGGTTCATAAAATCAGAATCCGAGATGAAGATATTTATAAGAAAGATTTTAGATCCCTTAAGGGTCATTATGAAATTTTGGTGATGCCTTTTGGCCTCACTAATGCACCATATAAATTTATAAGTTTGATGAACTTGGTTTTTTGTCTATTTATACTTAAATTTGTCATGGTATTCTTTGATGGAATTTTAATATACAAAAAATCATGGAAGGAACTCTTGCATCATATGAATCAAGTTTTGGACATTCTTGAATAACATCACCTTTATTTCAAGCCTTATAAATCTAATTTTGGAGTCAAGGATATCAAGGATTGGGGCCACATTGTTTCACATGAAGGTATAAAGGTGGATCCTCACAAGATCAATGTTAGGTAGAATGGAAGGTTCATAAAACTCTAAAAAACATATGCCAATTCTTGAGGCTTACATATTACTATTGTCATTTTGTAAAAAATTATGGTAGTATAGAAACACCACTTGCCATATTTTTTTTGAAACACCCAATAATTTTAGAATATAAAGGAGGCCATGTGCACCACCTAGTTCTATCTACTCCATATTTTTCCAAAACATTCAATATAGAATGAGATCTTTTAGGATATGACATAAGAGTAGTACTCATGAAAGAAGGGTGAGACATTGCATTTGAGAGTCACCAAATCAAATGTTACAATTTAATAAATCTTATTTATGAGAAGTAAATTATGGCCATCCTTTATGTAGTGACATAATGGCAACCATATTTTATGGGAAACCACTTTAAAGTGAGCACAAATCATGCTAGTCTAAAATACTTCTTAGAACAAATGTTGTCATCAAAAGAATTAAAAAATGGGTCATTAAGATGTTGGTATATGTATTTGAGATTATATAAAAGAAAGGAAAGGATAATGTTGTGATTGATTCACTATCCAACAAATAGGAGTCCACAAAGGAAATGTTGTGCACTATAGACACATAAATTAACATTTAAGATAAAAAAGTTCCCTTGTGACCACCCTTTTTACACACTTAGATCATGAATTATTTTAGGTCGTTTTGACCACTTTAATTCATTTTATACATGGACTCATTCTTATAAGCAAACCAGTGACCACAGAATGTCTTTATTCTTTATGTAAATTAGTTCAGGTTCACACATAGATTGTTCTTGATACCCAGATCAAATTTTTGTGCTTCAAGGACAACAAATATCTAATTGGATAGTAACATATCACTATCTTGTTTAGATCCATTGGTATTATCCTCTCACCAAATAATGAATAATTTCAAATTTTCAAATTCATGAAAGGGTTGACTCATAAGTTTAACAAACCTCATTTGAATGAATTCTAAAAATACCATTAAAAATTAACATTTCAAACTATTTTGCACATAAGAGGCTTACACTCTAAAAAATACCAAAATTTTAATTAGATATCAATAAAAAAATTCCTAATTTATCCTAATTTTAATTACATATATACCTAGTAGCGCTAAGCTAAAGCCTGAATACACTTTCAAGGTCTCAAGTCATAGTTAAAATAATTAATCACACTATGATTGCATCAAAATATACCATTTTTCATCATTATTTTACACACACCACCATATCATGAGATAATTATATGAAATTTGATCCCACTTCAAAGTATTGATATGTAGGCAATGCTCAACACAAGGGGTATTGAGGTCAAGCATCACTTGAACTACTAACCCCTTTTTATTCCATGATTGCATTCATATTCCTAAGTCATTGAGGTAGGGTTACAAGTGAAAATAAGTTACACAAAGGTTTTCATATCAAATCAAAATATCTCACAAAGTCTACAAAACATACATGTGAAGGCAAACCTACCCTAAACATATCGAAGCTCTGTTACTTTTCAGATACTAACACTCCCTAGAGATAACACACTACTCTATTATCTAGTTAAAATTCTATTTTATATAATCCCAACCAACTCCTATTCTATATCCCTACTCAACTAACACAACTTCCCTATCAGTCTTAGATTTAGATACAATCTACATCTCTATTTCCTAGCTAAGTTTAGATTTTCCTTATAGTTTCCATATTAAATATTTTTAAAGATCTAATAAGTTCCAAATTAGTTTATGATATTTATTTCATATATATAGAATTCTAATTTTGTAAAATAGTTTGTCTAATTATGTTCTAGCATTCTCCTAGTTCCCCAAATTCAATAAAATATATTTGTGATTTCGCATATTGTTGAACATTGCAAAAATCCCTAGTATTTTCCTCAAGGTTTCCTTCTAAAATTTTGTCCTTCTAGTGTTTCAAATTAAATTATGATTTCCTTATCATGGTGGACTTTTTTTTAGTATTATCTTGTGTCTCTCCTCTTGTTCTCATTTTAGTCCTTAGAAAATTTAAAATGGATAAAAAGTAATTTATTCCTCCTCCTAACCCTCAAGATGGTGATAACTACTTGCCCTCTAACCAGGTCCATGCTATCACTACTCCAAGGGGTAAGGTGACCAATTCTATAGTGCCAAATGAAGGTAACTAACCCATCCTTCCTCAACCCCCTCCACCTCTCAAACCTCATCTCAAGGATGTATCTTTGCATATTCAATCACAAGAACTAGATGTTTTTGTTTGTGAATCCCTTAAGGATCAAATCATCATTTTAAAATTTTTAATAGAATATTTTAAAAATTAAAATAAATATTTTATTTCAAAGATCATATCATTAAAAAATCAAATCAGATATACAAATAATCTAGAATATGCTAGTGTTAATAATGTATTTATATCTTCATCTAGAAATTTTTTGCCTAACAAGATTTCATATCAAAATTGGAATCTCCAAAATAATACATATATAAAAAATGATTTAAAAAGTATGAAAAAGGCTAATAAAAATTGAATTGATATTTTAAAGGAAATGCCTAGAAACTAGTTGATCAAACTACCTCCTATACATCCTATGAGGAGATAAAAATACTATTATGCATATCATAGAATGCATGGGCATCATATAGACAATTGGTTGAATTTGAATAAGAAAATACAAAATATTATTGATAATGGTGATCTTATAGCAGATGAATCAACCCACAATGTAGTAAGTGCAAGTAGAATAAGTGCTAAAATCATAATTAGTACAAAAAGTACAAAGACAACAAGTATGGTTACCAAAGGACAAAATAAATAAAGAAAAGATAAATAGGTACAATTAGAGGAAGTAAGAGTAAAAAATATCAAGATGAAAAAGAAAAATTAAAAAAGGCACAAGATAACAAATAGAAATTATGAAAATAATGTGTCATAATGGCAATGTTAAAAAAGAGAACAAAATTTGCATAAACAAGTGAAACCTAAGCAAGAAATTATATTTAAGAAAGGGTTTATAATAAAATAGGTTTAAAATAAAGAGATGCATATAAAATTCAATATTATAAGTGTGATTTCAAAGTAATCAATTCAAAATCACTCATCATTTCTCGAGCCTTTGATTCTTAACCCTCTCATAGCTGGAAAGCAATATACCAATGTTTTGATCAATAACACTATTGAAATTAATGTTTGTAGCATGACACTCTTACAATTTCCTCGATATGATAAGGAACACTTGACTAAGTATATTGTATCTACGTCATTTATCAGATCCATTGAGCTACCTTTCATAATTATTCCAAAAACATGTTAAGTGGTATTTCATGTATGTCCTAGTTTGGCCCAATATAATGTTAAATTAGGAAGATCATGGATGAAAGAAATGGGGTAAATTTGTAAAAATCATAACCATGTCACATTTGAACATGAAAGTGCCATGATTATAGTTTTAATAAAATATGGAATTCATTTACATCAAGCACAACAAAAAGAAAGAATTTATTCACCTAGTATACAAACAAATACACGTAATGAAATAATAGTAAAGGAAAATGGTCTAGTACATATTTCATAAGAGAAATTAGAAAAATTAATACCATAATATGAGGTAGTTGATTTTACATATCTAGATACTTCATAGTGCCATGATCATTACCATTTACAAGAAGTCATCCTTCCTATGCTAGATACAAGAAAAATTAATGGTAAAACTCTTAGGGAAGTCATTGGTTAGATATTTATCACTATTTATTCTCTATTTTATATATGCAAAAACTACTAAAAAGGTGAAATGTCCCATAAAAAATTAAAAATAAGGACTTATGCATGATTTTGTTTAGTTCATTTACATCAGTTAATTTATGCATAATATTAAATACTTATTTTAATCTATTAAGAGCATACATGATGCTATTTCCAACCACACTTGCAGGTTATTTCATTATCTTAGACTCAAAAACTTCATTTAAATAGAGTACCCTATTTAGACAAGAGTGCACCATGTTGTTGTCCTATTTCTCCCATCTTGTCCCAGTGAGTGTATATTATCATTTCTTAGATCTAGACCATACACATTCATTCTATAGCTTGTATACACATAAAAAAGATCAATGGGGGCATAGTTAACACATGTTTTATCCTTCTTTGGATATCCCTTATTGTTTGTAGATTATTTATTTATATGACATAAAAATTATCGATATTTTTCACACTAACACATTGATATATTATTAGGTACTTACGTTATTGAATCTACTAGTGTTTTGAATTACTTATGTTAATCAACTCTATGTATTTATACATATTTTTCATGTTTACTTTTTTGTTTCATGTATTGTGTGTATTCTTTGTTTGACTTGTTGACATTTGAACATGTACTTTTGTATGAATCTCAGACTTAATTTAATGTTTTTATTTGTGATAGTATCATATATGAGGTCCCTTGGCCTTATATTATGCATTTTGTGTGATTTACATGTACTCTTTTTTTGTGTGTGTCATAGACGTGACACTTGTTTGCTTATTTTGCTTAGTTTTCTTGCCATGATGGACATCATGCATCTTCCCAACCCTTCAAATCCATGATGGATATAATGCATCTCTTTTCAATTAGTTATATTCAAATTTTAGTATTTAGTTATGATCACTTATATGCATGCCTAATTGCTAACCTTTGTCTTGACAATCTCACTATCTATGCTTGTTTATACATGCATATCACATTCCTATTATGCATAGTTTATATACATGATGATGTCATGCTACTCCATTTATCATTATTACTTATATTTACACATTTTACATAAAATATATCACATAAATTTTTATTTTGAGTTAAGTTGTTGCACATGCTCAAAAACTCACCTCAAAAGAGGGGGCATACATATTGGTTTTTCTTATAGACTAAACACACGACATTTTTTATAGAGCTCACATAGTGTATCATAAAACATACCTAGAAATCACACAAAGCACCATTTTGGACAAGATCACTCCATTTTTATAAGGGTACACCCTATTATTTAATAAAACAATGCATTATTTCCCTAGTACCAAGAAAATAGTCACATTTAGAATATCTCAGAGTCTTAGGAAATATATAATAGTTAGCAATAGGTTTACAATCGTAGTTTGTATAAAATACTTATGTTTTGTCTTATATTTACTTAGTTTGGGGGCATCATGTACAAAATGTGTTTCAATCTAGTACACATGTTAATTAGAATTTTAGTTGTTATTACTCAGTCACAACATTTATATACACTAGATATCAGATTGGGGGCATGTGCATAGCACATGACTTCCTCCTTACTTAGGTTTACACTAGTTTCATAGATGGAATGAAAATTCTTATCAATCTTCATGTTGTACACACCATACCATTATTATACTAAATTTTTGCTCTAGTTTTTCATAATAAATGAGCCTCATTCCATCTGCAGTGGTTAGTTTAGCCTTTTTAACTAGTTTTTACAATAAAACAATCTATTAGAATTCATATAGGGAATCTAAACTACACTAATTTGGGTATTCAATGATGGATTCAATTACATATTGAGTTCTTAAGCACACTTTCATATTAATGAGGATTGGGGAATGCACAATCCAATTGATTTTTTTAATGTAAATGAAATATCCAAAGGTCCTACCCTCTATAGTCACCAAAATTTTAGTAGTTTTTACACCGAAAAAGCATAATAGTTCACATACCCAATCAAGTGTATTAATTCCTTGTTATTATATGTATGTATGTTTATTATATTTATTTATTTATTGTTATTCATCTGAAGTAGGGATTGATTTTATACATGTTTCATTTTAGTTTGCATGAGACATAACTCAACATTGTTGCCTACATTCAAGACTACAATTCATAAGTAAGTTCAGGTAAACACTATTCCTTTTACTCTAGTAATTTTGATTTGATGCATTACTATAATAAAGGGTGCAAATGTAGACACATAAATTAACATTATGCTAAAAAATTACACTTTTGACCACCATTTTTACACACTTATCTCATGACTTATTCCAAGGATTTTTGAGCACTTTACTTCATTTTTTGTGTGGATGACTCATTCTTATAAGTAAACCAATGGCCCATAATGTACCTATTACTTATGTAAATAGTTTAGAATTATATACAAACTATTCTTGGTACCCATATTAACTAGTCGTTCTCTTTGGACAACAATTCCCTAATTAGAAAAAACACATTGCTCTCTTGTCTAGATCCATCACTATTGTCCTCCCATCAAATAATGGCTAATTTCTAAAATTCAAATTCATGAAAGGGTTGTCCCACAATTTTAGTAAACCCCATCTGAAGGAATTACAAAAATACCACTATAAAGCCACATTTCAAATCAATTTTCACACAAGAGGATTCCACACTGAAAAATACCAGAATTATAATTACACGTTGAGAGAAAATTCCCTATTTCTCCTAATTTGGATTACATACAGACCTAGTAGCCTTGAGATAAAGTCTAAATGCACTTCAAGGGTCACAAGTTATGGTTGAATCACTTAATCACACTAGGGTTGTACCAACATTTATAATTTTACACTAGTCTTTCACATATAACATCATACCATGGGATAACTATAGGGATATTTATCCCTCTTAGGAGTATTGGTATGTAGGCATTGCTAAACATAGGGGGTGTTAAGGTCAAGAAAAAATTCAACCACTAACCCCTTTTCATTCCATGATTGCATTCATATTCCAATGTCATTGAGATAGGGTTATAAGTGAAAATAAGTTACATAGAGGTTTTCACATCAGATTAGAAGCTCCTGGATAGTCTAAAAAACACACAAATGAAGGTAAATCTACCCCATAAATCTCATATATATGCTACCTATCAAACACCAACACTCACTAGAGACAACAACACAACATTCTATTCTCTATTTACAACACTCTTGTCCAAAAGCCCTACTAATTCCCTTTCTAGATTTGCACTTAGATAACATAACCTCCTTGTCAATCTCAGATCTAGAAACATTCTAAATCTTAGTTTTCTATCTAATTTATATTTTCCTTTGCAGTTTCCAAATTTAGTATATTTCTATATTTAGTAAGTTTTAAATCAATTTGTGTACTTTATTTCATATCTATAGAATTTTGATTTTGTATAATAGTTTTTCTAATTAAGACCTAGAATTCTCCTAGTTCCTAAAATTTGATAAAAATAAGTACCATGTTCAATTAAAAGTGGACTAGGTAGATGACGTAGGATCAGATTGGGATAAATATGTAGTTACAAAGTATCTTATTCAAAAGCTTAAATAAGATCCAAACATGTTATAGTATTTTTTGTGGAAAGAGGATTATCTCTAGTACTATAATAATTATACTTATGCAAAAAATTAACCCTTAAGAATAAGATGATTATGTAACTTCATGCTTGTCCAATACGTGGCCACTTGGGTTTCTTGAAAATTTATCATAAAGTCAAAAGGAATTTCTTTTGGAAAGGTTTAAAAGGGTCATTCCAATTTTTTTTTGTAGAATCTATGGTGTGTCAACAAAATAAAAGAGAGACAATAAAGACCTTAGGTCTGTTGAAACCTCTATTTATTCATAGATATATGTTAGATGAGGTTTCCATGGATTTCATCAAAAGGCTATCAAAATTGAAGATAAAATGTCATCATGGTTGTTTTGGATAGACTTACCAAATATGCCATTTTTATATAATGCCACATTTATTTATATCAATTACAATAACAACAACATTTATGGATATAGTTCAGAAGCTTAATGGGATATGCAAAAACATATTAAATGATCATGATCCTATCTTTACCAGTAATTTTTTGACTGAATTATTCTCATGTTTTGGTACCCAACTAACTCTTAGCTCATATTATCATTCCCAATATAATAGGAAAACTTAGGTAGTCAACAAGTTATTGGAGGGTTATCTTCTTTATTTTACTTTAGATAAATATGAGATATGTGTTCAAATGGTTGATACTATCATAATAATGGTACAATACTTATTTCCATACCTCATTCAAAATGTATCCATTTTTGTATTGTATGGATACCATACACCATATATCACTTCATATTTGAGAGTTTACCCAAAGATTTGAGTTGTCAAAAAATACATTAAACACTATTAAGAGGTAATCTATAACATTATAGAGAACTTAGAAATGATGCATAATTACATGAATCAACAATCTAGACATAACTACAATGAAAGACATTATGAAGTTGGAGATTATGTTTTTATGTGTTTACAAAAATATAAGAAAATATATTTAAAACATTAAAAGAAGGATAAAAAGTTTTCACTTGAGGGTTAAGGTCATTATATAGTATTATCAAATATTGTAGTGTAGAATACAAGATAGATTCATCTCAAATAAATACATCCAATCTTCTATATTACTTGCTTAAATAAGGTCATGAAATAAAGGGTTTGAATATAGACAAAGTAACCAAAACTTAATGAGGAGGGAAAAATCATTTTATAACCTAAGGTAATCATTCATACTTACGCTAAGAGTTTATAGATGATCCCTATTAAATAGTATCTAATGAAGTGGAATAATCTAGCTAGTGAAGATGTGACATGGGTGGATGAAGTGTTATTTTAAAAGCATCCAAAAATTTTCAACTTTGAGGACAATGTTATTTCATGGGAGGGGCATGCTACGCCTTTAACTTATATCATGTACTCAGATATGTGTGGCTGATTTATGGATATCATAAACCTTAATTAATTCATATGATCATTATTATGGATTCATATTGTTATTAAGGATGGCCTAGGGTATTTTCATATCATATTTAGGGTATAGAAAGAGGTAGTGGTTAGTAGTTGAGGATCATATTGAGAATTTTATTTTTATTATAAGATTGTGGATATTTCCCCATCAAAATGGCTTAGTCATATTATTCATTATTAAACTCTTATTTAAATAATAATATGATATATTGTTATGATTCTAATTTAATGGTGTAGTAATTCATTACATTACCCCACCTAGGTGTGTGTGTGTGTGTGTACACCATCATGATCAATATACAATGTAATGAATTATTTGGATTTTGACACTCCACACCATAAAAAATTGACCTATGTTTACATTCAGACTTGGCTCTAGGTTTTTATGTTTTGATAAATAATTAGATATGTATATATTTTTAATAATGTATTAAGAGAGTGTTGATTAATATCTCAAGATTTCAAGTGATTCTTAATGTAATAGCCAAGTGAGTCTAACCCTTTAGAGTGATTTATATTTATAGTTTGTTCTTTGATATTTCCCATTATGACCAACTCATGAAAAATGTATAGGATAACCTAATGGAGACTTCCCATTTTAAAAAATAGTCATTGATTTTTTGTGGACATTATCAGTAGAAGTAGACATCTATGGCAAAATTTTAACTGTCTAGCTATTGTTAGTATTATCTTGAGAGTGAAAATAAATGATTTGAGATATAGAGACAATATATTTAAGATTTTGGAAGGTCTTTTCATATACTAGGGTGACCATGAATATGTTTATCTTGTAAACTAGGTTAGCCAAGACAAGTGAGTAAATTGATAGGGGAAAATGTGCATAAGATATAAATGTGTATATAAATTTGAAGTATGTCAAAGTGTGCCAAAGTGTTTAGTAATAAATTTAGGTGTCTAAAAATTCTCCCTTTTTTATAAAGGTAAAAATAGGGGTTTGGAATGGGACCTTCCCTTATACAAAGAATAACCAAAAGACAAGAATAAAAACTATATCAATATAAAAGAATCACAAAATATGACAACAATTAACATGGATTAAAATCCTCAAGATACTATTGTAGAACAACTACAAGAATAACACATAGAAAACCCAATTATCCTTTATGTTTTTTAAAGTTACAATTCCACCAGGGATAGAGATCCTCTTCATCAAGGGTTCAAAGATTAGAAAATACATTTTGACAATTCAAACTCTAAATATAGTGTCTTGAAATTTCATGATTTTTAGTATGTTCATCTGTAACACTTTTACTAATTTAAATATGATAATATTCTAAAAAAATAATGCTGCAAAACATTACCTTCCAATTTTTTTTGGGAATTCACTAGTATTAGTTCAACCATCTTAATCATTAGTTCTTTAAGAGTATAAACCTTTGAAGAAAATTTCCCCCATTTACTAGTATATAAAATTCCAAATGAAGAGGATAAAATAATAAATTGGTACCTTTGATTAACCACACTTGGTATTGAAAGGTATGCCCCAAATGTCTCACATTCTCCATGCAAAACCTATAAGAAAACATGTATATCACTCATGATACAAAATATGAAAATAATTTATATCATTGAATTATTTAAAATTGAAAATATAAGGAAGGAATACACCTAAGTGTATACAAACTAAGCTGCCACTTATTGATGCAGATCATCATTCACCTACTCTATTGTACCAAAAAATTTGACACATGTATATACAAGTTCTTGCAAACAAACTTACAATCTCTACTTGTTTTGTTATTTATCCTTATTTATTTTAAGACTTAATCTCAAAATATCTATTATCTAGACTTATGTTTATCATTCACTCTCCCTTTAGAACTTCATTAAACAACTCATTCTCCTTTCATATCCTCAATCTCTTATTTATTGTAAACAAATACATTGGCCTTCAATGAGACTAGAGTATTTATGCCTAGACACTTTAAACATTTATTATATGTTTATTACCACATTTTAGAGCCTTTAATAGGTTCCTTGGATCATGTTCCACCTTCTTGACCCTTGACTCAGTCCCTAACTATTATTAACCTTCTTATTCAACTCTGCCTACTTACACATTCTCTTTGCAGCCCTTTCTTTGACCAATTCCTCTTATATAGACAAGTACAACACAAATTTGAGAAAATAAATGTATATTACAACACCCTTTATCATATTTGTTCTCCTAATTAAGTTTCAAGCTCTAATTCCTTAGCTAGATGTCATTTCCAACACCTCACCTAGACTTAATTAGGTCTCATGCACTCTATAACACACAGCTTCTAATATATTTACGGTCATATTACATACCACCCCAAAACCTATAAAATATTTTAGTACATTTCAATATCATGTAAACTAAAACTTTTAATCAATTTTGGTGGTTAGAACCCTTTTTATGACTCTTTCTAGTATTTTGCCCTATTTTAAGGTTCCTGCTAATTAAACAGACCTGAGAGGATATGGAATGTATTTAAGTGAGTTTTTAGAGATTTAAAACTACTTTAAGACATTAATAAGGTATATCTCCACTAATATCACCTTTTTGAGGCTTTGGATCTTCTTGACCAATCACCCATTATACTCTACACGTGAGTTTCACATTCCATGGTTAACACAATATGCCTGTACCTAATCTAAATAGAGTTATAAAGGAATTTTTACTATGTGAACATATTATAAATGTTTCTTAAGGTTTTACTCCATTTTATACACATCTAAAATCATTTGAAAGATCATCCAACACTTTTAAATTGTGACTCTCATAGTGTTTGTAATAACACATCCCAATTGTTAACCTGAAAGGGTTTCACACAAAGTTGTTGACATTACACCAAGATTAAGAGGTTTAAAACACCAAAATATAGTATATGTTTCCTAAATATATCTTCCCAACACGAAATCTTCCCTTGAAAAAATACTAGACATCTTCTTACTAGAGTTTTGTTGATCACTATTACACACTCTGCTTGTGTATACACAAAACAGGGTTAACAAAGCAAGGTTTCATTACCTATGGTCTAAAAATATTTATTTAATCCTTCATAAATTTATACATTATCCTTAATCCACTTCAAACCCACCTCTTAATAATATCTATCTTGTCTCAATTGCATACCACAAATACATACCTAGGTTTCCTGATTGTAACAAAAAATAAAAACAAAGTAGGCTTTTAGATGCTCAATGTCCTTAGCTAAAGGTATTGATGAAGTCCACCAATAGTGTTATATTATTTTCATCTCTTAACCCCATTTTAATGATTTAGAATCCTTTGTTCATACTTGTGGTCTTGTGGTTAGGGTTCTTAATGCTTGTGTCATAGAATCAAGGGACTCCCATAGATAATTGTCTTAAATCCTAGTTTTATGAGGATAAAACACTATTTATAAACACTTCCTTTAATAATGAATATTACCTTATCTTAATGAGAATTGCTTATTCATCTCAATGTTCACACACAACAATCTTGAATACAAATCTACATAATACTATTCCATGCAACTGTCATTTTAAATGGATGTGTCTCAACGCTTTGGATATTTTACAACATTGATGTAAAGTCTTGAAACAATTATAACATCAAGGAATAGAAATAACATTTGAATCTTTTAATCTTTATTGGATTCTAAACATATATATAGTCACTAGTTTGTCTCATGGATAGAGTACAAAGGGTTTCCTCCTTTCACACTTATTCTTATTTCCCTGTACCCCTGTCTCCTACCATTTTTTAAAATTGAATATTTTCCAAAACTACTTAATCTTCTTCTCCTACGAGAGATTATAACTCTATATCAAAACCAAAAACTCTTACAAAACAAGAAACCACTTCTTTTGTGTAACTATCCCATTAACAACTACCTTTAAAAGGGTTTACATTCCACATTTTTATGTTTATGCCATTTCATTATTTATATGTACAGAAATACATTTATCTAACACACCTAGACTCACTATTTGACCTTACCACAACTTTTGACAATTTGACACACAAAAATTCCCCTAAATACACTTTTTCAAATTCAATTTTTCAAATGCCTCTTTTGGCAAGAAAAACCAAAAGGACTATAAAAATCACTAATGGACCAACCCAATGACCCCAATGTCTTCTAAGGCATACTAAGAAAATAAAATAAACTAAACATGATCACTTTGTACAATGTGATTGTTGCCCCTGCATCATACTCCTGAGGGAGATAGAAATTGAGCTCTAATGGATTTCTAAATGCTTCTTCCATCTCTTCCAATTCATCTTATATGGATCATACACTACTGCTCCTACTTATACATGCTTCAATTGCTCACTTTTTCTCTCATTCTTGCCTCGATAAAACACTATTCTGCTTGTCTCATATCCTTTCTTGCTTGCATTATCAATTTGTACTTAATGTGCACTCACTCCTAAAGTATTTCCTCTATCATAAGGTTTTTAGATTCCCCACACCACTATTGTAACACTTATACTTTCAACTTCATCCATTTTTAGATTCGTACTTGTAACCAATATAAAAATAATGTCTTGCTTATTTGCTTCAAGCTGTTGCTATACTACTACCAACATTGCTCTCTTTTCATGTTCTTGGTCCTCCATTACATTCTTCTCAACTAAATCAACTTGTTATATTTCTCTTCATTCTCTATCTTTTCACTATACAAATCTTCCTCTAAGACTTCCATCTCCATTTCCAACTATTCAACACTATTGTATACAAACTTTTAACCAGATTCTAAGTCTTTATCCATTAATTGTACCTCATCTTCCAATCCTTCTATGAGGTCTACAAACTGACACGTTTCTTTGTCATTCTCTTCACTTGGTTGGTTGTAACTATATATTTGTTCCTCACTCAAATCTTCCTCAAGGTGCTCTTTATCTTCATTACCATGCTGATCACTTGGTTGATCTCTTATTTTAGTTGTTTACATAACAACTTATTTTGCCTTCTTTCTTCTATCACTACTTGTTTTCTTCTTCTCTTCATATAATACCTTATTAGCCACTTTCATGTCTTATTTCTCATGACCCAAAAAATGTGGGCTTCCCATTCCTCTCAATTTTTCTATCATAACCAACAACCGATCCATCTATTGTCTCATTTAAACCATCTCTCTCTCCATCTCTCTTTGCTTAGTGTCATCTTGCATCGTCTTCCTCTTGTGGTAGCTTATTTGATCAACTATACCCTAATTATTCTTACCTTTCTCTTTCCTCATATTTTTGAAGATGTCTAACAACTCTTTAGCCTCATCTGGACCTATACCTCTCTCTTTCAAGTCTTCACTCACTTGGCACATCTTGATCTCTTACTAGGTCTTTCTCATTCACCTTGACCTCACCTAGGTCATTCACTCTTATCCTTCCATTGGGATACTCTTTCTTATCAAGCTCACCTATGAGCTCCTCTTTGAGATTTCTCAATATCTCTTACTCATTCTATACTTCAATTGGATATAGGGTTGCTACCATCTCATCTCTCACATGCAACTTCAATACTATCTCATCATCATATCAAGAACTCAAATGAAAAACAAAACACAATTTGTACCTTTTTTATTTCTACCTCTCCTTGCTTTCTCTTCCCATGAACTTGATCTTTGCTCTAATACGAAATGATGCAGAGCATCATTCAGCTACTCTGATGTACCAGAATTTTTGACACATGCAAATACAAGTTCTTACAAACAAACTTGCAATCTCTACTTGTTTTATTATTTCTCCTTATTTTTTTGAAGACTTCCTCTCAAAAGAAATATTATCTAGACTTATGTATATCATTCACTCTTCCTTTAGAACTTCATGACACAACTCATTCTCCTTTCATATCCTCAATCTCCTTTTTCTTGCAAATCAATACATTGGCCTTCAATGAGACTAGAGTCTTTATGCATAGACACTTTCAACATTTCTTATCTATTTATTACAAAATTTTAGATCCTTCCATAGGTTCCTTGGATCATGTTCCACCTTATTGACCCTTGACTCAGTCCCTAATCTATTATTAGCCTTTTTATTCAACTTTGCATACTTTCACATTCCGTTTGTAGCCCTTTCTCTGACTAATAACTCTCATATAGAAAATTAAAACACAATTTTGAGAAACCAAATGTATATTCCAACACCCTCTATCATATTTGTTCTCTTTATGAATTTTTAAGCTCTAATTCCTTGTCTAGATGTCATTTCTAACACCTCACCCAGACCTAATTAGGTCTCTCATGCACTCTATAACACATAGCTTCTAATATATGTTAGATCATAGTTCGTACCACCCCAAAACCTATAAAATATTTTATTAAATTTCAATATCATGCATACTACCAATTTTCAACCAATTTTGATGGTTATAACCCTTTTTATGACTCTTTCTACTATTTTGCCCTAGTTTAAGGTTTCTGCTAATTAAACAAAATTGAGAGACTATAGAATGGATTTAAGTGAGTATTTAGAGATTTAAAATTACTTTAAGACATGAATAAGGTCTGTATCCACTAATATCACCTTTCTTAGGCTTTGGATCTTCTTGTTCAACCACCCATTATACTCTACACATGAGTTTCACATTCTACAATTAACACAATATGTTTGTACCTAATCTAAATAGAGTTTTGAAGGCATTTTTATTACCTAAAAATCTTAGAAATGTTTCTTAAGGTTTTAATCCACCTTATACAAATCTAAAATCCCTTTAAATATCATTTAACACTTTCAAATTGTGACTTTCATAGTGTTTGTAATAACATAGTCCAATTGTTAACCTAAAAGGGTTTCACATGAAGTTGTTGACTTTACATTGGGCTTAAAATGTTTCAAACATATAAATAAAGTTTTTATGTCCTAAATATAACTTCCCAACACTCAATCTTCCCTTGAACAAAGACTAGACATCCTCTTACTAGAGTTTTGTTGATCACTATTACATAGTCTGCTTGTGTATAAACCAAACAGGGATAATAAAGCATGGTTTCATTACCTATGGTCTAATAAGATTTATTAAAGGTTTATTTACTCCTTTATAAATTTATACATAGTCCTTAATCCACTTCAATCCATACCTCTACATAATATTTGTCTTGTCTCAACTGGCTATCACAAGTACATACCTAGGTTTCCTGACTGTAATAAAAAATAAAAATAAAGCAAGCTTTTAGATGCTCAATGTATTTACCTGAAGGTATTGATGAATTAAACCAATAGTGTTATATTTATTTTCATCTCTCAATACCATTTTCATGATTTAGAATCCTCTATTCATACCTATGGTCTTGTGGTTAGGGTTCTTAATGCTTGTGTCATAGAATCAAGGGACTCCCACAAATAGTTGTCTTAAATCCTAGTTTTATGAGGATAAAACACTATTTATAGACACAAAAATATTATAGAAATATATGGTTCCTTCCTTTAATAACACATATTACCTTATCTAAATGAGAATTGTTTATTCATCTCAATGTTCACACACAACAATCTTGAATACAAATCTATAGACTATTATTCCATGTAATTGTCATTTTAAATGGATTTATCTCAATGATTTTGAGATTGTCATACATTGATGTAAAGTATTTAAATAACCATAACATTAAGGAATAGAAAAAACATTTGAATCTTTTAGCCTTTATTAGATGCTAAACATATATACAGTCACTAGTCTGTCTCATGGACAAAGTACAGAGGGTTTCCACCTTTCACACTTATTATTGTATACATGTACCCCTATCTCATAAAATTTTATAAAATTGAATATTTTCCAAAAATACTTATTCTTCCTCTCCTACGAGAGATTATAACTCTATATCAAAACCAAAAACTGTTACAAAACAAGAAACCACTTCTTTTGTGTAACTACCCCACTAAAAACCACCCTTAAAAGGGTTTACATTCCACAATTTTTTGTTTATACCACTTATTTATTGATATATATGGAAATAAATTTATCTAACACACCTAGACTCACTATTTGACCTTACCACAACTTTTGACAACTTGACACACACTAAAATTCCCCTACACACACTTTTTCAAATTCAAATTTTCAAATGCCTCTTTTCACGGGAAAAGCCAAAAGGGATATAAAACTCACTAATGGACCAACCTGATGACCCTAATGCCTTATAAGTCATACTAATAAAATAAAATCAACTAAACATGATCACTTTTTACAATGTGCTTGATTCCCCTGCATTACTTATTCAACTTGTTTGGAGAGTGTCATGGGATGATTATGCCCAAAGAATATGCACCCATTAAAACCATGAGTTAAGGAGTGTTAATTATTTAACCACCATTAGAGAAAGAGAAGAGATAAAATTTGAGTTTCATATAAAAATCAATTGCACTACTTTTAATATCATAACAATTATTTTTTTAAATCCCAAAACTAGTTTGGTATGTAAAGGTGGATCCCTGGAACAAATTTGTATGTGAAGGCGGAACCCCAAAATAGGTTCATATATAACGGATCAACTGATGCAGATGGAATATAGATCCAAAATACTTATGTATAACTAGGGTTCCCCATCAATTCATAATAATAAATAGAAAAGTATTTTTAATGAATAACATTCATGGCCCAAATATGCTCCAATTATAAATTGTGATATAGAATACCATAATTTTTTGTCATAATGTCATATATTATATATCAACTACTAAATATGATCAAATTGGTTAATCTTATCAATATAACTTATGTAATATGCCTCAAGTAATATAATATCTTAAATATTCCTCACAATCATGTAGAATGCCTCACATTTGCCTTAATATATCCCATCTATCCTATCTTAATCTCATAATATGACCCAAAGTGTGAACTATATATCTATCATTTAATTTAATATCTAAGATAAGCCCAATATATTTCCCCCTTTCAAAATGAGGGATGAAGTATGTGAATCACTCATCTGAAAAGAAAGAATTATGTACACCATGTGCTATATAAAATGTAATAATGTAAAGTATGTGTATAAACATGATAATACATGTCAAAATAAAAAATACATGATCCTCAAATAACATATGAAACATGTAATCCAAGGAAATGAACATACAAATGTCATGTCAAGTATATATATCAATTAGTTATGCAGTACTAATCATCACAATAGATGCATGATAAAAATCATGGCATCACACAAAATAAAAGTATGTGTTATATAAATCATGGCACTAAGGTAAAAAATAATAATATATGTACCCATATACATTCACACAATATCATGACCATCAATTAAATAAACATGTAATACCAGATGAATCTGACCCAACACAAACACAACGTGGCCATGACTCAAACTAGAGGATCCTATGACACAACTGACACATGATGTGAGAAAAAATGCACTCATAGAACACACAATATAACACACATTAATGATCAAATAATGTAATAATCATCAACATAAAGTACACATGAATCAAGCAATGTTAGTCCTTATAATAAATTAATGTAATCATCTAGTATAATAAACCACAATATTCTCCCATTAAGGGGCCAATGGTAAATAAGTAGGAAAATAAAAGTAAGAAAGAGGAAGTCTATAAACCACTAAACTTGGATGGTTTAAATAGAATTTCAATGGGTCATGTAGAGGTAATCTAGGGGTGTCTGGTGTAGGATGTGTGATGTGTGATAAAATATTGTAGTGGCTCTTTAATCTTAGCTTTATCTTTGAAGCTTCCATATGGGACTATTGCAATAGAGGCTCAGGTGTTGACTATTGCAATAGAGATGACTATAGAGTGTGGCATATCCTCTCTTGAAATTAAAGGTGACTCTTAGGTTGTGATTCAAGCCTTAATTAATCAAAGGGAAAAATATTGGAAAATATCCAATAATTTAGATATTATATGGCCTAAATTAGAAAATTTTGAAACCTAGTCATGCTCTCATTGCTTTAGGGAAATCAATAATGTTGCATATTTTTTGGCTAATGTAGCTATTGATAAATCCATGGATGTTAAAATGGATAACATTAGGATGAGTTGGGAGGATTGTATTAATATTGATCAAATTGATCTATGAGTATAATAGGAGTTGGTAAGACTTTTTTATTTTTAATAAAAATAAAAATCAATTATCCATAAATCTTCTTGAGAAAGATGATATATTATTAATTTGATGATGTGTATACATGCTTGAGTTGGGTTGGGATTTGATGATGGAGGCATTATGATTATCAAATGAAAATCCTTCACTTAATTTGCTATCATGGCTTATGTATGATTTATTGTGTATGCATTCAATGATTGGGATTGCTTTGAGAACATAATGATCATGAGGCAACCTTCATTTAGAGTTTGGATTTTTCCTTGGGGTCATAGTTTGCATGGTGTTCTGGAAAGATGGATAATTTATAGGTAGAATCTGTAAGGTGGCCATTGGTCTTAAGCTCTACTAAGAATAGAGAAATGGGGTTTGCAGGCTTAGTTTCCAAGATGTGGCTTTTCAATGTCTTCTAGATCCCCACGGTGGAGGTGGTGGAAGCCATTGAGCATGTTTTGGGGTTGGCCACATTGGAGATGAGAAAGAGGGTAAGAGTCAATTCTAACTTGGCTTCTCTCTTTGTGATTAATATTTGTTTGATTGTGTTTGATATAGAGTAAGTCCAGAGGTTAGTTGAGTTTTTTGTGTGTCTATAATATAGACATGGTCTCCTAACTAAGATTGATTCTCTCTAGCTCAACCCTTCTCCCACACTTCCTTTCTTTGGTAAGAACACATTGGGTTTTATTCCCTTGTCACTTTTTTGAGATTTAGAATCTAGGTTTTTAGTGTTAGTAAATTTTGTGTAAGAGGTAGATGAGGTTTGTGTAGATGAATTAAAATAGGTAGGGAATAGGGGTGTATGCATGCACGAAGTCCAAGATTTACTCCAACCCATTATAGGATTAGAAGAATGGTGGGTGTTGATAAGGCAACCAAAATGTGTCAAGGTAATCAAATGGCTAGTGAAGGGTATGGCACAGGGGTTTTTTAAGGATCCCCCATGGTGGAAAGGTAAAAATTTATTGCTTAATGATTCAATAAGATCATAAAAAAGGATGGTCTTTTCCAATTTGTAGGAAATTGTCGAAGTAGAACATGGGCAGATGGTCAAGTTGGTTGGAGGGGTTTTGGATGTAAAATCTCAAGAAGTCCATGCAGCTAGTTTCAAAAAGTTTGGTACTCTCAGGAAGTTGGGAAACTTCCTACCTAGTAAAGGGAAACTGGTAGAACTTATAATTTTGGAATGATTTTAATTTGGTTAGTTTTTTGGCTCCTTTAGGATTGAATTTAGTCTTATCAATTTTAATAAGGGTATGTTAGTATGTTTTTTGTCAAGTATGTAAATAAACTATTCGTATATTTTTATAGTTTTGTTGATTAGAGACTGTTGGGTAACTTGAAATTCTAAATGGTCTGGTTTTGGTTTGGTCATTTTGCCTTCACATTTTCTAATGTTAAGCTAAAACACTCTATTTTTGCTTCTCATATGTTATAATGGCCAATGACCCATTAAATTATCTAGCATTGATAAAAATAAATCACAATATCCATAGGAAATATCCTTCCAAAAAGTGTAATCGAGAGAAAGTCATGTGTAACAGTCTAATGTGACCAATAGAAAAATTAGAAATTTATATCTTAATAAGATTTCAAAGATGAAAAATAAAGAACTTGAACCAAATGGTTTCCATATTGATGTGTTTCATTGATTTTGGAATGTTTTTGTTCATAAATTAGCATACGTGGTAAATGAATATATGGAATCCAAGAAGGTTTTAAGAGATATAAACTATAATTTTATATCTTCCACTCCAAAAAATCAAATATAGATAATTTTTCACAATTCAAACCAATTTATCTTTGTAACATAGTTTACAAAATTATTTCAAAAGAAATTGTTGAAATATTGAAGATACTACTTAATATTATTTCACCTAAACATGAAGATTTTTTTAGTGGTAGGTATATTTTGGATAGGGTTATCATGATGCATGAGATTTTTCATACCCTAAAGTGTGAAAATAAATTAGGTATGTTGTTGAAATTAAATATTATTAGAATTAGCTACAAGATATAATGAATCTAATAGAAAGCATAAATAAGAGATAAAATGGTATTAGTAATAAATAATAACTATGTATCTGAGATAATAACAGAAATGAATCAATAACTGAAATATGATGAATTAATTTGATAATTCAATATTAATCTAATATGGAATACATAAATAGCCATTACTTATATAGAGCAAGGCATGCATGATAAAGATCAAGGAACTCACACAACATGTTTAGTTTAACTGATATATGTTTACATGAATAGTGGAGTGCAACTCCACACTAACAAGATAGATGTCTAACTTGTGTAAATGATCAACACAATTTTACTATTATTAAACAATATTATCCTATCTTACCTTGAATAGTGGAGTGGAACTCCATTGTAACAAGATAAGTGTCTAAGTTAACTACTAGCTAAGCAAGCTTGTCTTATCTGGTGCAAATTATTAATAAACATAATAAACTAATTACAATAAGTAATTAGTGTACAAAAATAATAAATAATAAATAATAAATAATAAATAATAAATAATAAATACAAGTAAATGTAATGAAGCAAATAAATGCACCAACACCCCCTATAAGCAAAGCTTAGGTAGGGCTATGTAGATAAGAGTCCTAATAATGTGTAGCCATATTAGGTACTCTGTACAAATAGATGAAGAAACCCAAAGGAAAAAAAAATCCTCTTCAAAATGAAGGTCTAGGAGACCCCCCCCTAAAGAACTGATGTCCCCTAAAAAATTGATGCCCCACACCCCTAAAATAGATCATAAGTGAAGATACTTGCTCTCAGTGAAAGGTTTGGTGAAAATATCTATAATCTACTCCTTTGTAGGATAATATTTAAGATCAATGATCTCCACCTAAATTATCTCCTTGATAAAGTGCATATGGATCTCTATGTGTTTGGTTCTCTGATGATGAACTAAATTCTTTGAGATCTGGATAGTGCTTTGGTTGTCTTAGTAGATGACTGATGACTGCCAAAATGGAACACCAAGCTCAGTGAGAATATTTTGAAGCCAAATATCCTTATTAGTGATATTAATAGCACCATGATACTCAACCTCTATAGATGAAAGAGCAATAACATTTTGTTTCTTACTCTACCAACAAATGGGGCTGGATCCAAAGTGAAAGCTGTAACCAGAAGTGGACTTACGATCTTCATAATCACCAACCCAATAAAAATCTATGTATCCCACCAAGTTTAAACCTATACCTACTATATAGTGAATCTTGTATTTGATAGTGCCCTAAATGTAGCTCAAAATGAACTTGGTGGCTCTCCAATGAATCTCATGTGGTGTTTGCATAAAGTGTGAAACCATTCCAACTGCATATGAAATGTCAGGTCATGTATGAGTCAAATAGATGACGTTGCCTACAAGCTGGAGATACAATGTGGCATCAACCAAGGGAGTGAAACAATAAACCTCAAGATTAACTCTAGATAAGAAAAGAGTTGGTATAGGCCTATAATTAGCCTTGTGAAACTGAGCTAACAAGCCCATGGCATACTTGGGCTATGAAAGTGTAATCCTAAAAGAAGACTATGCTATCTGAATCCCAAGAAAATAATACAATAATCCCATGTCTATCATAGAAAACCTATCATGAAGTGCAGTCTTAACACTACTTATGATGGATCTTATGTTCCTTGCAATAATGAGATCGTCAATATAAAGACCACGTACAATAGTGAATCCTCCTTTCATAGAATGTAGACATTTAGATCCAAGTGATATCTCAAGAACCCAATTGAGATAAAAAAAATGTGTCCATCTTAGAATACTAAGCCCTAGGGGCTTATTTTATACCATAGAGAGACTTCTTCAAGAAGTATGCTAGTGAAGAATCCTAAATGAACCCTTGTGGCTGCTCTATATAAATCTTCTCATGAAGATTCTTGTGAAAAAATGCGCTCTTCACATCCATCTGATGTACAACCCAATCATGAGATACACCAATACTAGTATCAAGTGAATAGAATTCCTCTTAGCAACAGGCACACATTTTTTTATATAGTCAATGCCTTCTACTTGGGAAAAACCTTTGGCCACTAAGCGTGCTTTATACTTATCAATATTTCCATCCGCTATAAACTTAGTCTGATATATCCACCTACATCATACTAATTTTCTTCCCTTATAAAGAGGAATAAGATCCCAAGTGTTGTTCCTAATCAATGAGTCATACTCTTCTTCCATTACTGAATCCCACTCAATTATCCCTGTGGCTTCTTGAAAAGACTGTAGATCAAAAGCTGTGGCAATGTAGGAATATGGAAGATCATGCTATGACCGTGTTCTCCTTCTATCTAATGGATCCCTAAAAAGAGGGTATACATCCACCAAAGTTTATCTATCCCACAAAGGCATAAATGGGTGAGGATCTAGAAGAGGAGGAGGAACATGTCCTATTAAACCCTATTGGGGAGGTATTACCTCATCATCCTTATGAGTAGATGAAGCAAGAGTATCATCATCACTGCTATCTGATTCTTCTAAGGAAGAAGAATGAGAAATGTTAGAAGATAAGTCTGAAGGACTTTCTTCAAAGTAAACACTTTTCATTATAATAAGCTTATGTGAATCTAGATCAATGAGCTGATATCCCTTAACACCATCAGGATATCCCATAAATATGCAAGTTTAGCTTTGTTATTCTAAAGCACGACACTTGTTTGAAGGTATGTGAGCCCATGCTGGACTACTGAAGACTCTAAAATGATGCACATCTGGCTTCCTATTACACCAAGCTTCAAGAGGTGTTATCCCCTTTAAAGCTTTGTGAGGAACTCTATTTTGTATATATACATCACAATTAATTGCTTCCACCCAGTATTTAGGTATTAATGATTTTGAATTAATCATACAACTTTCCATCTCTTTTAAGAATATGTTCTTCCTCTCTACTACACCATTCTACTGAGGTGTGTATGCAACTAAATGCTGAAGATCAATTCCTTCAAGAGCATATAATTGTTCAAACTTGTTCACATATTCCCTCCCATTATCTATGTAGAGAATCTTGACATACTTCCCAAATTATTTCTCTACTAGAGATTTGAACTCTATAAATCTATCAAATACTTCACTCTTGAGTTTCAAAAAATAAACCCAAGTATATATATATATAATAATCATCAATAAATGTGAGAACATAGCATGTTTTATTAAAAGGCAAAGTAGATAATGGACCCACTAAATCACTATGAACAAGTTTAAGGACATGTGTATCCCTCCAAGCCTTCCCTTTATCAACCTTATCCTCTGGATGTTTTCTAAGGCACAACCATGACATACACCCCTAAAAACTAAATTTTTGGAAGTCTTGTAACTATCTCCTATTGACTAAGCTGTTGTAAATAGTGGTAGTTTAGATGACCAAACCGCTCATGCCATAACTTGCTCACTGAATCAGTGTGTGAGAGAAAAGATGTAGGGGAAGAATGAGGCACAAAGTGAGATAATGAATAAAGTCAAGTATTATTGTTGACTTTTCCCACTGTAACTAAGGCATTATCCTCCAATTTTTTGATTAATACAAAATTGGGTGTGAACTCAACTTTCCTACTAGTATCAAAGTGAGTGATTTGGTAGATAGAAATAAGGTTAGTTGATAACTCTAACACATAGAAGATATCCTCAAATACACCACTATCAACATCAACTATACCTTTTCCTATAACATCTACCTTAGAATCATCACCTATGAGAATATGAGGTAAGGAACTTGGTTCTAATCTAGAAAATTCTTCTTGATCAGAACCCATATGGTGTGAAGCACTTGAGTCAATGACCCATAACTTAGGAGAATTTTCTAGTGTAACTAGTGTCGTAGATTTTCCTTTCCCTAAATTTAAAGGAGTGGAAGAATCCTTTGAAGAGGATTGATTGATGTTATTCTTTTTGAGTAGATCCTTAAGTTCATCAATCTCTTTCTTCCAA
Organism: Torreya grandis; assembly: GCA_037957365.1. Lineage (NCBI taxonomy): Eukaryota > Viridiplantae > Streptophyta > Pinopsida > Cupressales > Taxaceae > Torreya > Torreya grandis. The sequence goes on from JARHVA010001018.1 coordinate 4,015,412, forward strand.
AAATCTTATTCACTATGAAATCCCTTTTTTAAATAAGGGCAAGGAGTGCTAGTCCTTTTTTGTGAATCCCCTTTCTTATTAGTGGATTTATAATCTACTTGTGAGGAAGATTGTTGCCCTTTATTCTTATTTTTCTGTGACTTGTTCTGATTATTCTACTTCTTTTTACTTGAACCTATATTTGATGTTGATGTTGAAACTTGCTTATGCTGAGGTTGACTTGCAACTAGAGCTTGAGATTTGGATGACTTGATTATACCCATAGCTACAAATTTTTCTTCTTCAGCCATTAGAATCTCAAAGAATACCTTAAAGCTGGGTATTTGATAAGATGTGCCAAATGTGAGCTAATGAGTCTGAAATCTAGAGACAAAAGATGAATAAATAGGACCTAATTTGTGTAAGGCACTAAAAATCAATTGAATATCCTTTTTATCAATTTTAAATTCAAAAAGTTGTGTTTTAAGATTTATGACTTTAGTGATGTAGTCTTGTATTGTAGCATAATTTTTAAGATCCAAACTAATGAGTTCATTATCAATTTGGTAACCATGAACCTCATCTATTTTACCAAACAATGTGCTAATTTATCCCAAGCCTCTTTTGGAGCTGTATATTTGTCAAGATGGAAATTCAAATCTAAAGACTTGTAAGATTGAATGCATCCAATTAATTTAGTAATTTCAAAGAGAAAGTGTTATATCTCTTTTGCATCAATACGTGAAGTAAGAAGAGTTGTTATGTAAATCATATATCCTAGAATCATTAATGCATTCCAAGCATTCTATTTCTATGTATTATAGTTGTATGCTATTAATAGTGGGAACTTAGGATTCCTCATGATGCAATCAAAAATAAACTGTCACAAAACAAAAATCAAAGTATAGAACACACCACAAAACCCCCCTAAATTACCTAGTTTTATTCCACCCAACAATTATTTTGGGCACTTTATAATTGAGTGAAATTACAAGGCTAGATTATAAATTTTCCAATTTATAAAAATCTCATTTAGGCCCTTTAATCTAAAATTACAAAAAATATGCACTTTATTACAATTTTTTTTGCACCAATGTGTTGTGCTTGAAAAAATATTAACTTTAAAAAAAATGAGACCTTAATTCAAGGTTGTATGTGAAAGTTATGAGCCACTGAAGTTGAAAAAATGAAGATGGGCAAGAGCTACTATATAAAAATCTGAATTCTAGAAAATTTTGAAAAAAACTGAAAGAACAACAATGAAGAACATGAAATTTTAAAATGTTTAAAAAAAATTGCTCAAAAATACCGCATGGTGTTCAAATGGTGGAATTCCAAAGTTTCCCTTGCAAATCTTCCTACTGATCCGTGAGGCCTGCCAAAAAAAAAAAAAGGTTTGCATAGTACGTACAGTCTGTACGGCCGCACCTAAGAGCAAAAAAAATTTGTCTTCTGGAGTGATTATGTCCAAATTATAATTTTTTTATATGGATCTATAGGTTTTGACATCTTTAGAATACAACCATGAGGTCCATTTTGCTCAAAAATGCTTTGATTTTTAGGTACCTGCCAGATTTGGGTGTGGTGCTTCTAAATCAAACCCTTGCTAATTTCGCCTCCTGTGCCCAATTTGGACAAAATTGTAGATGATTTTGACTATCTGAGGCACTCTGAACTCAATGGTGAGATCAAAAATTATCCATAAATCTCCAATTTGTATTTGTATATAAAATTAAAAAAAACAATCCTATATCTAGATATTTTTCTTTTGACTATTTAACAATCTATAGATTCAAGATAGATTTGATACCATGTTAGAATTAGCTACAAGATCTAATGAATCTAATGCATAAATAAGAGATAAAATAGTAATAGTAATAAACAATAATTATATATCTTATATAATAATAGAAATGAATAAATAACTCAAATATGATGAATTACTCTGATAATTCAATATTAATCTGATATGGAATACATAAATAGCCATTGCTTATATAGAGCAAGGCGTACACAATAAAGACCAAAGAACTCACACAACATGTGTAGTTAAACTGATATCTATCTACATGAATAGTGGAGTGCAACTCTACACTAACAAGATAGGTGTCCAACTTGTGTAAATGATCAACACAAAGCGACTATTAGCTAAACAATCTTATCCTTTCTTACCCTGAATAGTGAAGTGGAACTCAATTGTAATAAGATAAGTGTCTAAGTTAACTACTAGCTAAGCAAACTTATCCTATCTAGTGCAAATTATTAATAAACATAATAAACTGATTACAATAAGTAATTAGTGTACCAAAATAATAAATAATAAATACGAGTAAATGTAATAAAGCAAATAAATGCACCAACAAATATTGCAAAGGATTATGATAGAGTTAGTTGGGTTTATATGAGAAAAGTATTGAGTGGTTTAGTTTTTTAAAAGATTGGATCTCTTGGGTTATGAATTGTATAACTAAGGATTTTTTCTTTGTGTTGGTCAATGGGATTCTTGTGAGATTTTTTAAAATTCAAGGGGGATAAGTCAAAGGGACTCATTTTTTCCTACCTTTCCACTATCATGGTGGAATCTTTAGTAAGGATCTTGGCAAAATTACAAGGCACTAATTAAAATAAAAGGTTTAAAATAAATAAGGAGTACATCCCAAACACTCATTTACAATTTTTTGATGATACCCTCTTGTTTGGATTAGTTGAGATGAGTGAGGTCATGGTTGTGAAACAAGATTTGAGGAAATATGAGGTAGCTTTTGGATAACAAAATTATTTGTAGAAGTTACAAATTTTCTTCATTAATGTGCCAAAGGAGAGGCATGAATATGTGGCATTATGTGTTCTTTTTGGGAATTTCCCTAGTAAATATTGTGGGGTACCTTTATTTACAAGATCATCTAAGTACAAGTTTTGGGATAATTTGATCGATAATTTTCAAGTAATACTAGTGGGGTGGAAAACAAAGTTATTGAGTTTGGAAAGAATAATTACTTTGATTAAATCCATGTTTTTTTTCATTTTATTAGGTTCTAGTTGGAATTGTGCAAAGAATGAATAAAATTCCCAAGAAATTTTTATGGCATGGTAAGGAGGAAGAAAGGTAAATTTACCTTAAAAATTGAGAAGGTGCATGTAGACCCAAATTATAGGTGGGACAATCTTTTAAAAACTTCAAATTCAAAGTATTACCTTAGGTGCAAAATTTCCTTGGTGCTTGTATGAAGAATAATCAAATCCTTGGAGTCAATTTGTGAGAGGTTAATATCTATATAATAATAGGTTAGAAAGGATTTTTACTATTGAAATCCTCCTTCAGGCTCTTATATTTGGAACTTCATCATCTCGTTTAGAAGGTTGATTTGTGATAATTTGACTGGGAACGTTGGGAATGAAAAGTCAATTTTTTTTTGGTTAGATTATTTGCAGGTTGAAGTGGTGTTTTATTAAAATATGGATCTCATAGATATTCAACATATTTTGTAAATAATTTTGTGTAATAAGGTGTGAAATTAATGGGTAAACTTAAATCCCTGGGTATGGTATGTCAGATAGTGGAAGTGTTAGAAATATAGATTTCCATACTAAGAAGAAGGAGGTGTTGTTCTATATTTTAAAGATGAGGGCAATTTTGTGAAAAATAATGAAAATGTTTTGAGATGGATAAAGGGGAAATCATGGATTATAGTGTGAAATATGGATATAATATTACTATTATATAAATGTTTGTGAAAGACGCTTAGCCAAGTTATTTGATTTGGAATGTAGTTAGCACCCCAATAACCAACTCTTCTTCTTGGCTAGCATGTCTAGGAAAAATCCTCACTCAGGATAGGTTACAAAAGATGAGTTTTATTGGTCCCTATATTTTCATAATGTGTAAAAAAGAAGGGGATATTGTAGGGCATCTCCTTCTTCATTATCTTATGCTAAGAAGGTGTGGTTTGAATTTTACCATGTTGAGTAAACCTTTAGTTTTACCTTAATGAAACATTTTCTTCTTGGCTTTAAGGATTGAAAATTATTTCTAGTCTCTAGATAGTTTCTCCTGAAAATGTGATCTAGGGTGTTTGGAAGGAATGAAACAACAAGCTTATTGAAGATATATGGGTTGAGTGTGAAAGATGTTAGGTTAATATTGAGCAAGTTATTTTTAGTAATGTCTCTCTCTTAGATAAGATAAAAAATATCATGTTAGGTGCAAGGAAGATATTTTTCTTAGAAAATTGGCCCAAGATTGTTTTGCCTATAGTCCCACAACACAATATATGAAATAAATATAGATTAGATGCTTGATAGATTACACCAAAATCTAGGTTTTTTAAAGGTGAATTCGGATGGTGATTCACGAGGTAATTTTCAAGATCTGTGGATCATTTCCCTCAAATAAAATTGTTATGGAGTGGGAGGGCTCCTTTTTCCTTCTAAAAGATATTAATAATGAATATGAGGCCATTGTGTTGCTAGAAGGAATAAAATTTGTCCAAATAAATGGTTGTTATGATGTCATTATTGAATGTGACTCAATGGTCATAATTAACTCCATGATTAAATGAATGAATCAAAAGTGGAAATTGAATAAAATATTATGTGGTTCAATGGAATTGGTAGAGTAACTTTCTCTTTTCTTATTTTAATATTATTGTTGAGAGCAAAATAGGGCAGATGATTTGTTATCAAATGTAGGTTTTGATTAAAATACCTTATCCTTAGTATTCAACAATGATTCAAGTTATTGACTTAGTATTTTGATAATTTTGCATTCCAATGCTAGAAGGTTGATGTATTTGAATAAGAACAACCACTTATAGAACTTTATTTTGCTACAAAGGTTGTTTTGAAGTTGTGTTGGTGGGAATCAGATGCCTTTCAACTTGTGTATGTTATGACAGATATTTTGTAAGTTATAATATTTTTATATAGTTTGGTATATTCTTAAATTTAATTGATGATTGTATCTTATTTTTTAATGGAATTATTATGTTGCAGCTTTGATAGTAGGTTATATGGTAACTTTTGTAGCTTTTATAAAATTATTACATGTTTTGGTTTTAGTTTGATTATAGATGGCTCTCCTTGGTATTTTTTATGTAAGAGTTATGGAGTATACCTTATCATTATAATTTTTTCATTTATTTATTTATTGTAGAAGACTTACTTTTTCTTATGGATGATTGTTTACTTCTGTAGCTACTAAAGTGGATCTACTTAATCTACAGAACAAAGTTTGCGCCAAGACTATTATTTGAGAGTTTCTCATAATATCCTTTAGACATATGACTATGATTTAATTTTCAAGGATTAATATCATTCTTGTATTTTTTTGGTAATTTTTTAATCTATTAAGTATCTTTTATTTGGTTTAGGTGTTGCCTTTGTCAAAATATTCCTAACTTTAGTCTTGCTAGTTTGAAAAATTGGTTCTTTTTTTTAGAATTATTTGATTAATGAGAAGGGTGAAGGAAACCACAACCATATTTTATGATAATAATTTTATTTACATAAATTACCAAGTGTATGCATGCCCTTAATGTATAAAGGTAGGCCATGAGTGTAAAATGTATCATATGTACTATATATGTCTAGCATCCCACTCAAGGATACTATGAAAAACATTTGTGTATAAAATGGATTTGAAATTAACCATGCATATGATAAAGAACATAAATCAATCATGTATGCTATAAAATCATGTCATGCATAGGTCTATTTTTGTATTTTTTAAATATACATTTATTTTAAAAAATATTGTTTTTTCTAATTTTTTTATATTTCTTAGTTTTTAAAATATGCCCTTACTAAATTATGATCCCATTAATGGTATAATCACATGTAAGGATTGATCAGTGTAAATTTCACATGTTGTGGGTGAAGATTAACATTTATATCATTATTTGAATCTAATAAGTGATCATGAATAATAAAATATCCAACATCATCATCATAGTTAACATGATCATGTAAGCATTGCAAAACTCTCGTATCCATAATATCCTATGGAATTCATTGTATGTCAAGATTTTTCCTTGGTATTATTTTTGGAGAGTGATCATAACATTTATATAAATTTATGCTCATAATCTTTTTTTTAAACTATCTTAGGATGTGACTTAACAGGTAATGTATATTAAAATCAAATAGATTATTGATGTAATGGACACTAGATAATTGGTCTTCAAGGAAGATCATTTACCCTTCATTGATTAACATTAATAGGATGGAAATTAAAAAGTTGTACAATATGTTGTTATGGAGGTGATGGAGTAAATGTCTTTGCATCTTTACTGAGCAAAAGGTGGTTATAATTAGCTAAATACCTCATCAATTTCTTACTTTGTCAATTATAAATAAGGTATTTATCATATCAATTAGACATTTTCAATTCAAATTGTTGTGTTTCTTACCATTTTTTATGTAATATGAATTAGTGCATAGTTTCCATTATTTCATATCTCTTAGGTGTAAAATTAAAAAAATAACATTTTTAAGAATCTAATTATTGATTTGAGGATGCCAACCTTAGGTTTCCTTATACATTAGAGTTTCATAAATTTATTAGGGTTTTAAATTTTTCCCCTATTAGTGTTTTATTTTTAGGTTTAATTTTTAATTTCCCTTCATTTCATTAAAATTTTGACTTTTTTCTTTTCCCTAGTATTCTTGGTGGTTTCATGAATACATTCTATATCATAAAAAAGGCTAGGTCTCTTATACCTACAAGGAGAAGTGATAGCTTAAGTGGTATTACAATTGATAATTTTCATATTCCATTGACTCAATCATGTGTTTTTGTGCCAAATACAATGGTGAAAATTAATCAATCATATGTTATTTATTCTCTTGATATAAACATTGATAGTGAATGTATAGAGGTAGATGTACTTGTTAATGATAATATCCCTGAACTTAAAATTGCTTATGAATATTATATAGAACATAATGCTAAATATCATGTTAAAATACATCCTAATGAGCTTAAATGTGTATATCCTAATAAAATATAATCACTTTCTAATTATATTCATGTGTTTACACATATGGTTAAACAATTGATACCTAATATACCAACTATGGTGGGTCCAAAGTTTACTCATCACATATTTATGGATATTCCTACACAACATACTCTTTATTATGTGCCTCTAAGGCCTATAACACATGTGACACCATTTATTCCTAATCTATCTAATGTGGATACTAATACTAGTAACCAAACGCTATTACGACATTTGTTTTTATCTTCAAGGCAAGGTTTCTCTAATAACACAAGGTTTTGATAGAGTAGTACATATAATAAAGTTTCAAACATTATGACATAATACATTGGTGTTAGATATTCAACTATCCCATACCTAAAATATTCATTGCACATGAGCTTGCATCATTTTATGGTATAGGTGATCCATAACAACATCATAAAGCCTTCCTTGTTGCATGTTTAGTTGATGCCACTAATTATAAGTTACCAAAAAATATTTTTCTTAGGAGCCTTAAGGACTATGCCTTGTAATGGCTTCACAACATTGATCTTTGATCAATGCACAATTTACATCCTTTATATGACTAGGTATTATCTCATTTATCTATGAAAATTAGTCACAATAACTCTTATGGTTAAATTACATAACTCATTAAGGACCTAATGATCCTATTAGTCACTATGTGCTTCGATACAAGACTATGCTTTCAAAAATGACAAATTATATCGATGATAATAAAATTACAATATATTTTCAAGAAAATCTTACTTCTAGATTTCCATGAGTCTATTATGTTTAATCACTTCAATATTTTGATGATAATACATATCATCAAAGGATGTGAGGTCAAAATTATCGCCATGAAAAAAAATTATGGGAAGAACCTTGCAATATAATAATACCAAAATTTAGAAAATATAAATTTTAAAGTTAAGGCTAATGATACTAAAAATGAAGATAAAATAATAGTCAATGAGGTTTCACAACCTACTATTGGGTTTTCCATTTATTCTTCTCTATGGATATAATTTACAATATTATCAGAAACTCCTTATAAGGTATTGCAAAGGTTACTTGAATGCAATCTTATATCCCTTCCTTCACTAATGGAAATTGACATGAAAAAGACACAACCTAATAATGTCAATATCAATGCATATTATGATTGGGATAGATGAACATGAAATTATAATAATATATTTTTGGCTTAATACATAATATCAAAGACCTAATTGAGAATAATAATATTGATCTTAACAATAATAAAATTAAAACTAATGATTCAGTTGCACAACTTAATTTAAAGCTTAAGATGTTAAATGATCCATTTCCAAATCATGAGGCACAATAAACAAAGGCTAATCCCAAGGTATATATGAATTTCAATGTGAATCCTCCTAAATCTTCCTATGCTCCTAGAACTAAGGAGGTTCATCATATATATGGCCTTATTGGTATACTTATATATACACAAGAACAATGACATACAATTACATTTGATGACCATGAAAGTTTCTATGATGATTCTACCAATGCACCTTTATTCATACACTCTTTCAATGACTCACATACCATAAGGATCATTATAGTGGAAAATAGGTCAATTTAAAACATTTGCACTATGTAATTAATTATGAGTCTTGGATACATAAATAAATATATCATTGGTACAATAAGTATAGTAAAAGGATCTAATGGAAAGTGAAAAAAAACCTCTTTGGGGCATTGTGTTATCACTTAAGGTAGGACCTATAATTATCGCTACTTGGTTCTTACTTTTTCCTAACACTAGTGAATTTGACATGCTATTAGGATGACTATGGATACATATGATACATGCAATCCTTTATTCATTACATCAATGCTTGAATATATCCATAATAAAAAAGTGTTTATAGTCTAGGTTGTTCTATATGAGTACCTATCCATCCCAAGGAATTTTATATTATGATCTTAGGGTAGTATTTTTTATAACCTACACAGGTTCCACACTCACAAACAATCTAGATTCCATTATAGTGAAGTGTGATTCATCTTCCTCTATGACTAATTCTCTAATGTGCTCTACATCAATGACCTATTTAGTTCAACATACATCACCTAGTTCATGGTATCCTATGGTACTAATATAGTAATTTTTGAATGTGTTCCAAAAATAACATGAATGCATTCTCTTGATATAAAATAGATTCCATAGGTTAATTTTTCTACTAGAGATAGACAATACATACATGATTATATTACTCATACTAATGATTCTAGATATTATATAGCTTATAATGTTTTATAGATTCTAATAATGATGCATGTTTTATTCCTTTCCCACAACATGTAACATTTGCATTTATTGTTATAGGACCTCCACTTGAGCATCCCATTGATAGGATCATAGGTTAGCTTCGATAGAGTTTATTGTACATAGGTTCTTATTAATTTTTTTCTTGATCACCATCTACTGCATTAAATGATTGATTGTTATATTATTTTATTTTGATATGGATGTGTATATATTATTTTAATTTGATCATTCTTCCATCCCTTAAATTTCATTTGATTATGGTGTTTCTCTATCCCTTGGCTTTTGATTACTTGTTCTAATCCAAAAATTCATTTTAGCTATCCTAAAATGACATATTTATGTAAACCCTTTATAATAGTTTGATCTTAGCTTATATTATTTAAGGCATTTAACACCTCAATGTGGCATACTACTTTCCCATATCTCCATATTTATTATCTATTTCTTATTTTTTCATGGCACACATTGAACTTACATGATCACATATATTTTATGGATACACATCTTATGACATTCGCATACTAATTATTTCACACTAGGGGCATGCACCTATTCTAAGTTCTTTCACATATTCCTTCAAGACATGAATTTACCATATAGCAGAGTTATATCACTTTCATTCTTTAGATTACTTTGTTAATACACTTGGTACACAGTATGTGTTGACATATGATATCAATTGTTTGGATCCCTCATATCATTATTTTTTCATAATTTTTCCCCTTGGCATTGGTTTATTTATTGAGTGCTTATTTATATCAATATTTAATAAAATTAAAATAATTATAACTATTCATAAATAAAAAATCAGGACATATACATGACTTAATTTGATGGTACACATAGTTTCCTAATGTCATTTATGGTATACATAGTGAGTTACATATCTGTTTTCTATGCACATGATTTTTCATAGAATGTGTTGGTTTTATGACATACAAGTTACATATGATACATGAAAATACAAAATTATGACATTAAATACACCTATGGGAAACCTTTCCAAAAGGGGGCATGGCCATGATGAGGGTATCTTTTCACATTTTTTAGGTTATATGTTTCTATGATAGTCCATTGATTGTATTGAGTTATTTAGATTGTTTATATATGAATTCATATTGGTGATAATTTTTAAATTTCTATTTGACATGGATATTTTTATTTGGTATACTAGATGGTGACATTAATTGATTATGCAGACTAACATTTCTTACTTTTTACTTATTTGGTATTAATGATTGTGACATTTCTTGATCATTGTTGTGTTTTATACTTATTATTATATATTGTGCAGGTACATTGAATATGTCTTGTAGCATCATGTGTCAGCTATTTTAGAACATTCTCTAAACCATGTCATGGCTATGTCGTGTTTGTGTTAGGTTATAGTTGAGTCTTGTTTATTAAACTTGTATGCTTCTTGATTATGATGCATGTGCTTATGGATTATTCATTCTGATATTGTGTGTGTGTGCATGTTTACAACTCTTTATATTGAAATTTTTTCTTCTTACCATGCACTTAGAAATGTGATTTATGTCACACATATTTATATTATGTTAAATCTATTTATATTTTATGTTTCCATGATTTATATCATGTATTTATAATGATTCTTATTACTATGTACTTCATTGATATATCTATCTAAATTTGAAACCTCTTTGTAAATAACTTATAATGATCATATATTGTGTGTTATTTAAAAATTATTTCCCTCACGTTGGATCACATGTTTTATATGTGCTTATAAGGATTACACATTTTTCAATGAGAACATATTTTATCATGTTTTTGTTTGTAATTTTCAAGATTATAATTTTTATATATAACACATGATGTGCATAACTCTTTCTTTTGATATGAGTGATTTGTAGGCTTTATCCCTCATATCAAAATGGGGGCATAAAATTGGCTTGTTTCAAAGATTCATTCCATCTAAGATAGATCATTTTACATAGTGAGATAAACTATATGACTTAAGCAGGTTAGATTGAGAAAATTGAGACATATTCACATGATTTTGGGGAATAATTTGGGTTTTATACTTGATTTTGAAGAACAATTGAGAAATTATATGATATTTTGAGACATATTTTTACATTCTACATAATTTTAAGGGACAAATGGGTCATATGGGGATTGGATTTTGTTGATGTAAATGCTTCTATATATTTTATATTATGGATTGGGGGGATCAATGGTACTAATTGATCATTTTGGGTTTATATCCTCATAAAATGGTTGATATTTTTACAAATTAACCTAAGCTTGGGGTTCCAATTTTACGTACAAACCTAATTCAAGGTTCCAATTTACATACAAACTTGATTCAAGATTTTATCTTTACATATGAACCTAATTTTAGGGTTCCAAAAAGAAGCTATCTTGATACGAAAGGTAGTGTGGTTGAGTTTATCACGTTGATCAAATTATCACGTAACCTTATCTAGTGGTAGTTTGGTAATTTATGCGCAACTCATAGTTTCAGTGGTTGCATCCCCTTGGGTCATGCTCACCCCATGACATTATCCAATCTGGTTCAACAAGTGACGAATCAATTCACATATCATTAGGTGTATTTATTCCTTAGTTTTTTAATTTGAAGATTTTAAGTGATCCAAATTATTTCATAATCTTCATAGTGAGAGGACATTGATTCATACATATTTATTGCATATATCACATGGATAAACTGATACATTCTAGTTATACCAATCAACAATAATAACTATTATCACAAGTACCAAATTTATTTATTTTATCTGTTTAATTTAGCATTTACAATACTATATTAAAAGGGGTTCCTATGTTGACTCATAAATTTTATATTTGACACTTTATAAATATCAAATTAGACATACTTTGGCACACTTGGATTGTTAAGAATAAGTTTACCACAAATTAAACCTAACAACCTTGTAAAACTTCACTTATGCCCATCGAATGAAGAAAACACTTGATGCATAAAACTACTACTTCATTAATTATCAACCCAGGGTCATTTTAGCTTGATAAGGTGACATTAGTGTATTTTCACACTTCACTCACTTGTTGATTATGTCGATTACATATAGGCACACTTGTATGAATGGAAAGTTTTATAAATGTAAAGTACTTAAAATGAAATCATGCTTTGCATAAATGAAATAAATTTAATTGAATAGAATGGAATAGTGTGGAAGCTTCCTTAAGCAATTAACATGCATTCACAATACTAAAATCATAAATAATACTTAAGCAATATATACATAATTAATGAATGAAATTGAATAATTGGAAATTAAATCTACTTATCTAATCTAATGAGTTGGTATCTTCCCTACAAGTCCTCCTGAGGGGGCCCTCCTCATTTGGTCTTGAGATCCAAACCTTCCCTTCAAATAAAAGTGTGTTTAATATAAGCTTTTGAATTTATTCATATCCTATAGTAATTAAATATTTATAAAATAAGATTATAATAGTTGGAATTGATATTAATTAGTCACACTTAAATTACCTATCATCTTTATATATTTTATACTAGCCTATCCTGCATCTCTATTGTAATATATATACATAGGAGGCTATGGTTCTCAACAAGAAATTTAAAACTTTACGAAAATTCATATTATGGAGAATGCAGCTAGAAATGGCTATAGGAAAAAAATGGGGGTGATGTTATTGGTAATTTGGAAGGAGTAAAATATGGTCTAGTATAAATTATTGACATTCCAAATTCTCCTCATCATGTATGCCTATATCAAGCCATGCATGTTCATTCTCTAATATTCAACATTGGAAAAAAATTAATGGAAAGGTTGGTCATTACAACTACTTCATGCTCACGTGAATTACAGGGTTATATATGTTCGTTATTATAATTAATGGTGGCCACACATGGATAACATATTAGCTACAGGCCATGAATACTATGTATGTAATATGGTGATATTACTACACATGTCTAAAATTCATCTCATTACTTTAGGACATAACTGTCTGGTTGCTACATATAGGTCCTATTACTCAAGTTACTCAACACAGAATATAGGAAGTAGAAGAATCATAATAAAATATAACATATTCAAATTTAATCTCAAAATAAAATCTAAATTCATTCTCATAAACATAGTTAATATATATCATCATGATTTAGAGTACTTTTGAATAGGAAAATATACAATGCATCTAAGTAAAATTTATAATTAGGATCTAATAATGTATATAATTAGCGTTTAAATGATGCCATTTATATGGATCATCACACCCCATAACTTAATGTGTTACTCATCTTTGAACAACTGAATTCTGCATTAGAATGACACATATAAGTCTGAAGTCTATTGCTTCTGATGTACTTGTGCTCTAGTTACCATAAAAACCATGTTGAGCCTTGAAAATTTTCCATCTCTTGTTTTCTTTTGCTTTATCAGTTGGTACTTCACCTGTCTATTCTAGAATGGGATACCAAAATGGTAGTGGTTTAAAAATGATAGATAATAAATTTGGTCCCTTCTTTCTTGAAATTTAAAATTAAGTATGAAATTTATCAAATCAAATTTGAAATAATGTGGATAGAATGTTTCCTTTCTCCTCAACTCAAAAGTAAGCTGATCCCATCTATGTCCACAAACTCTGAATACATCTTGTCCTATAGTATTCAACAATCCTACATAATAAATTTGAGATTCTACTTGATTCCTTACAAACCAAGAAGCTATTTATTTTATTTTCATCAAATAATCCAATTCATGTACTATTACCTCAGGCTTAGTTTCCTCTCCTCTTATCATCAAAATAAATTCTATTTCTTTCTTCTTATGATTTGCTAATTCTTGACCTCTATTATTCTCCTGCATTAAATATGAATAAAAATCCTGAAGTAAGACATCCACTACATATAAATTGGGGTTCCATTCTACATTATGAGGTATGACATAATTATGTAGATAAAATTCACATAAATGAGACCATTATTTAGTGGTTCCATTATTATACATATCAAAGAAAGACTGGGGGTCTATTACCAATCACGGAAGATCATAGTATACTTTCATAAACTAAAATTATAACCATTGTTATTCAAGGTAGATAGAGTAAACATGGGTAGGTGATATGTATCTTAATAATAGATTTGTCAATTGAGTCAACTCTTTAACTTTTGATTCCAATTTTATGAGTTGATCTACATCTTTCTATTTTTTTTTCAATTTCATGTTTTCTTTATTCAACTATCTATAGTGTTTGAATCAATTGAATTATGAATTTTAAAATTACTCATCCTTTTGTAGATACATTTCAAAGAAAAGAAATGCTAATTCATTTTTTTCTATTTGTGTGGAATTTGTTACAATAGATTTATAAAAAAATATGATTACTATGATGTTCTTGGATTTTTGGTTGTGCTATGGTTACAAGATAAGAATCAATCGATACAACCTCATCTTATAGTTATGAAACAACTTGTGCTAATGTATCCAATTTATTACCTTATTCAATCATTTGCACTTTCCCCCTTAGTAATTCAATTTCCCTAAGAACTTGATCTAGGGTCTGAAATTATCCTCATAAGGATGTTGCAAGACTTGCTACTTCCTTGTCTTCATGCATTTATTCATCCTTCTCAATTGAATTCTCTTTCTTACTTCCCTCAATTATTATTCTCACATGCTTCCTTCAGATGATTGTGAAGGCTTAGAATTGAAGTAAGAAGGGTCTTCCTAATTACTACTACTAGATATAGAAAAAATATTTTCTTCAATTTCATTTTAAGATGATTCCTCATTGATAGAGTATAGTAGGAGAGGAAGAGATAGGCCTTTTTTATGGCTTCCCCCTTAATCTGTGTGACTGACTCCTATAAACTTGAGGAATTTTGGGCATCTTAGCAGGCTTAAGGCTTGGAGGGGCTTATTATTATTCTTCATATGAAACATGGGAAAGAATAAAAATTCTCTTTTTTTTTTCCATCCTTTCTCTTGTTACCTTAGTTGTAGTCTCATCTACTACAAGAGGCTTATTTGCTACAAGAGGTTCATTTTCTTCATTTTTTAGATTCTTCCTCAGCTTCTAATTCTTCTTCAACTTCTTCATCTATTTATTCATCAACTTCCTCCTCTTATTGATCCACTTACTATTAAACCTTCTCTTCTTCTTCATCTACTTCTTCCTCACTTGATTCTTCTTCATCATCTACTTATTCCTCATCACTTGATTCTATCTCAGCTTCAACATTTTCTTCTTCATCATGTTCTACAACAAATGGAAATTATAGGAATTACTCCCAAGATACATTAGGTTTTTGTTTTCTTAGGCTATCTTTAATGATGAGTTGTATCAAGCAATGGTGGGATAGAGTTTTAGGGTTTCCTTTCTAATATTCCCTTACTATTTTCCTCAGTATATTTAATATGAAATTTGGCACATTTATCCTAATGTTATGCCTTAGATGATTAAGAAACTTAAAATATACACCATATAACATATAATATCTTCCCTCAAAAGTAAAATAATTTAGAATAAACACAACAAATCTTGCCCATACCTGTGGCATAGACATTTCATACCTTATCTGGAGAAGCTTAATCTCTCACAACCTTTGCTAAAGGTTGCCCTTTTTGAAATGGTGTAAAATTTTTCATTCCATAGATCACTTATTCTAGGTAGGTCAATAATTCTAATAAAATATATTTCATTAATGTTTATTGGCAATCCCTTGATAGTAGCTTTGTCATTGTCAACTAAACTAGCAAATTCTTCCACTATTATTTGGTCAAACCTTTTTAGTTTTTTAAAGTAAGACAACCATCCTATATCCCTAAAAAGGATGGTGATATCTTGTTGTTATAATAATGGTGTCAATTTAGTAGGATCCTTTATAACACAATCTCCTAATGGTGGTTTGAATCAGCTGGAAAATTATCATCAAGTTTTAGTTGTCACTTTACTAGAATAGGAATGGTATAAGCTTTGATAGCTTATAATCTTTGTTATTTAGTTTTAAATACTATATAAATATTTATCATGTAACATCTATGGGCATGTAATTAATGGAAAAAATCCCCCATAACTATCATGTCACTTGACCTCAAGTGGAGGAAAACTCAATGGTACATGTGGAAAGGTAAGGAATAAGTTGACAGGGACATGGAATTAATGGAAGGATGGGAAAAAGGCCTTGATGTGATAATTAGATAGAATTGTCATGGGTTATTCCCATAGTAATTATGGAAGAAATTGGCCAACATGATGATCATATTAACCATAATAAATAATAATTAATTAATAATATGCCTCAAAAATAAATGTGAATAATTATATTTATTATATGGGTTACCTCATCATACAAATGTGTGTAGATGTTGAGATAATGAAGTGTAGTGGGATGGCATGGATTAAGATGTTGATATAATGATATAAGCATATGGATGTGATGTGGAGGATACCATATGTGTCTTCAATGGATCTTTATGAAGTGGTTACTATTGGAGTGGATGGTTGTGTCTTCTATACTGAAGGAGATGCCTTTTGCTACCAAACATAGATGAATACAACTTATTCATGGAGTTTAGAGATGTGTTTTTTTCTCAAAAAGGATAAATAAATTTATAATGAAATAACCATCTGGTTGCCTCAAAAGTCATCCTTTCAAATATATAGAGCACAATTCTGTAGCAACCCCTGAATGAGCCTATATCAATGAAAGACAATCTATAGCTCAAATTACAATATATAGTATCAATGGTGTATCCCATAACATTAAATTTGGATCCTATAATATAGAATTTACATCTTTTAGCACAAAATATAGATCCTATAGTACAAAATGTGCATTTTATAGCACATAATATAGCTACCTTAGGCAACTAAAGATAGGTGTTTTACATTTATAAGAAAGGATGATGTTGTAAAAGGAGCTAAAAAGTACATGTTTATTGCTTATATATATATATATATATATATATATATATATATATATATATATATATATATATATATATATATATATATATATATATATATGTATGTATATATATATATATGTATGTATATATATATGTATGTATGTATGTATATGTATATATATATGTATGTATATATATACATATATATATATATGTATATATACATATATATATATGTGTGTGTGTGTGTGTGTGTGTGTGTATATACATACATACATATATATATATATATATATATATATATATGTGTGTATATATATATATATGTATATGTATACACACACACACATATGTATATATATGTATATGTATATATATATATATATATATATATGTATGTATGTATATACATATATATATATGTATATACATATATATATGTATATACATATATGTGTGTGTGTGTGTGTGTACATATATATATATGCATATACATACATACATACATACATACATATACATACATACATATATATATATATATATATATATATATAGACACACACACACACACACACACACACACACACACACACACACACACACACACACACACACACACACACACACACACACACACACACACACACACACACACACATGTATGTATGTTTACTTTTTTCCTTTAGATGGTCAGCAAGTTGATTTTCCATGTAAGGGTTGGTTTTTTATATATATTGATTAGTCAAAGAATAGTTTTCTAACCATACCTATCAATAAATCCTGAAGATTTTCATTGCTGATTTGTTTTGAATATTTTCTGAATCTACCTGACCAACTGGTTAGATGATTAACTAGATTTTTTATTCAGCTATTATCTAGCCAAATACATGACTAAACTGATTGTTGAAAATTAGTTATTCTTTACAAATGGAGATAAAGGGTACATTTTTGTACCCTACTGGGGTATAATAAATATTTATAACATGCTAAGAGAAATATTAGGTGTGTTCATTCATAAGATGTTGACTGAAGCTCTCTTTGGAAACGGGATGTTTATATAACTTAAACCTATGGCCATTGACTAGTAGGTAAAAACATACATGATCAATGGTATATAATTTGATATCTCTATTTTCAAATACTTCCTCTATTTCATAGGGCCCAAGCCATCTAGTTCTTAACTTACCCTTATGATCTTTGTATTTAGATTTAAAAAGTAAGGCCCAATCTCATAGCTAAAAATATCTTGTCTTTATATAATTATCATGTCAATGGATCCTTTGATATTGCACAACTTCAATGTGATGTAGTGCTTATTTTTAGATTTCATCCAAGGCATTCAGGTATAGGACTCTATCCATTTGTGTTTATGATAAATCTAGGTCAATTTTTAATGTTGTTATCAAGGTCTTGTGTTCAAATTCAATGGGTAGCATAAACTTATTTCTATAGAAAAACTCATATGAATTGAGGTCAATTATGGTCTTTCACGTGATTTGGTATGCCCAAACTATTTCATGAAGATGAGCTTCCAAATCTTTATGATGCATATTGACTGTTTTGGCGAGGATGTTATCCAACTCCCTATTTGTGACCTCTACCTATCCATTAGATTGAGGATGGTAGGGTGGATTTTTTATGCCTAATTTCATATTCCTTAACAAGGTAAAGGGTGAGATCTAATGTAAATTGAGTCCCTTGGTCTATAAAAAATTATATTGGTACCCCGTAGTGGGTGAAAATTTTCTCATGTAAAAATTCTACCACCTTCTCATCTCTTTCATGGGTTAAAGCCTTCACGTCAGCCCATTTAATGACATAATCCATTTAAATAAATATTACTCCTTGTTTTATTTGGGATCTATGGGACCGATAAAATCAAGTCCCCATTTATCAAATGGTTCCATAACTATTTGAAGATATAGTGGTTTTTCATTAGAATATGTGGGTTTCCCCTTACGTTGGAATTGATCACATTGATGGGTGTATTCGAAGGATTATTTGTGTAGAGTAGGCCAATAGTATTTGGTTGTTAAAATATTTATGGTAGTACTTTTTACAAAAAAATTACCCCCACATGGTTCATCATGACATGCTTGAAGGATGTCAACAGCCTCATCTTCATAGATACACCGATGCATGACTGAATCAGTTCTTGTGAAAAATAGGTACCCATATATCCATGAGTATGGACTACTTTTTGTGATTAAATTCCACCTTTATTTTGGAAAAAAATTATGGTAGTAATCTTGCAGCCAAATAGTTAGCAATATCTGCATACCGAGGAGTATTAACTATTAACATAAAAATGTTTTCATTAAGAAAAGAATCATCTACTACAAAACTTTACTCATTAGATTGTAATCGAGATAAGAAATCTTCAATTAGATTATCCTTTCCTAATCTATCAAAAATGGTTTTATATTAAATTCTTATAGCAAAATTAACCATATAATTATCTTGTCAATTACTACAGGCTTATTCATTAAATACCTAATCATTTCATGATTAGTATGGATGAATACTTGATACCCAGTAATATAGTGTCTAAACTTGTTGATAACATATAATACATCAAGAAAATATTTTTTGTTACCGTGTAGTTTAGTTCATCTCCTTGGATATTTTTGCTAATGAAATAAATGGCATAGCTTAAGGACTAATCTTTCTAGCCCAGGACAACTTCTAGTGTATAATCAAAAGCATCTATATGGATATTAAAGGGTAGTGTCCAATTAGAACCTCTTAACATAGGAGTTATTGGCAATAAGTTCTTAAGTTCTTGAAATGCCTCCTAACATGTAATAGTCCCATCAAAATCAACATCTTTAGAAAGTAAAACAAATAAAGGTGTTGTAGTTTTAATAAAGTCCTTGATAAATCTATGGTAATAACTAGCATGTCCTAGGAAACTTCTAACATCATTTTGATTTGTTAGAATTGGTAAGTATTTGATGATACTTATCTTGGTAGGATCAACCTTAATACATATAGGTAAGATGTGGAGTCCCAATATAATACCTTTCATCATTAGCATGTAGCACTTTTCATGACTTTGGGAAAGTTGATGGTCTTGACATGTTAAAGGACTTTATCAAGGTTTTCAAGGGCTTCCTCATATGTTTCTCTATAAATAATGAAATCACCCACACAGTTATGAGAGAGATCAGAAAATAGGCCCAAGATAACCCATTAAAAGGTGGATGGAGCATTTCATAAATCAAATGTAAGTATTGCATATGCATAGGTACCCCAAGGACATATGAAGATAGTCTTGTCTTGGTCCTCAGGTGCTATTCTAATCTAATTATAGCCACTAAATCCATCAAGGAATGATACACTTTTTTCCTACCAATGTGTCAAAGACTTAGTCAATAAAATGAAGGGGAAATTATCCTTCCTTTTAGATGCATTAAATTCCCTATAGTCTACACATATATGTCATTTAACCCCTTTTTTAGGTACAATCATAAGGGGTGAAACCCATCGGCTATCAGAAATAGGATATATGAACCTTGCATCTAATAGTTTCTATAAATTAGTTTTGATTATATCTTTAATATCAAGGTTCATCATTCATTGGGCTTGGTTAATGGGTTTGAATTTATCATTGATGTAGAGTTGATATGTGCATAAAATCAGAGGGATACCTCTCATATCATGATAATTCTAAGAAAAATTTGTTTTCTATTTTTTTAGCATAGTGACTAACTTGGTTTCTTATTGGACCATCAAATTTTTGTTTATATTGAGAGGTTTTACCAGAAAGATTTCCATTTACTTAGAAATGGATAACATGGATTCAATATTACCTATTAGTGGGCCATAACTACAATATTATGGCAATAGTTGATGAAAGGTTATATTATCTTATGCAATTTTAGAGGGACCACTATCATAAAAAGTATTTTCAAGATGGCATATTGTACATTACAAGATATTATCTACTCCAGGGTCCTCTTGATAAGTGTTTTGTAAAATATGAGAGAGTGTGTCTTTGAAGCTCTTGAATTTTGATGGATGTGATATGCTCAAGTGTGCATAATTTGTACAAAGTAACATGGTGTTCATATACTTCCTCTACCCAAGGAGGTTGGTCTTCCTCTTAAGAAATTTTGGCTGGTGGATACAATACTAATTTATTAGTGTCATTTATATTTGAAATCAATAATAAAATACTAATTTATTAGTGTCATTTATATTTGAAATCAACATTTTTATTGACCTATACCCAATGAAAGCATCGATTGTGGCTACCCATGGTCTTCATAAGATGAGTGCATAACCTCATAGGTTAGTTTTCAATTTTAGAATGATTAAGTCTATTGGATATTCCCATGAATCCATAGTGATGACTAGATATTCAATCATCCCTACAAATTTTATGGTTGATCTATCAACCATTTTTAAGATAATAGGTGTTGGGAAAAGTTATTTTAGTCCAAGTTGGTGCATATTTTACATAGTCATAACATTAATGGATGCCCCTAAATTAATCAATGTATTTGGTATAAGTTAGCCATTAACGTTGACATTGACTACAAGACTAGTTGGATTAGAATACTTGGGTAGAACTATGTTGCTTAACATGATGTATACAAGTTGGCTAACTACTTGGATAGTTTTGGGATCCTTCCTTTTGTGGTAAATTTTCTTTAAGCACAATTCCTAGACAACTTTTGTATAGATGGGCACATATTTGATGGATTGAAATAGTGGAATCTTGACACACATGTCTCAATTGTCTTAGGATATTAGATTCATTTTCTTGGTTATGATGTTAGATATTTAATCTTTCAGTAAAAAGATGGTTGAAATTCCATTCTTGTGTTGCATTAGAACTTGGTCAAGGAATAGCAACATGTTCATGGTTTTTTAGATTAGTATGGATGGCTAGAATCTCCTCAAGAGAAACTATGATCATTGGTGAGGTGTATTACATCAAATTCATCATAAATGAATATGTAATTCATTGATATCCAATGTATAAGTTGGATATTACATTATTTCAATGGTTTGTGTTGGTTGAACCAGCTTATTTGCAAGGTTTGGTATAGGTTAGGCAAGTAGTTATGGTTTTCTAGGTGGTTGGGTGTTTGGCATTAAAACTGGTTTTGGTTTTAGTTATTAATATTGTTTTAGTAGGAAACTATCATTATGATTAAACCAAGGTTGTTTATTTATCCATGATTATTTCCATGGGTTGAAAGGATAAGACCATTGTTAGTTTTGGTGTTGGGGCTGCCAAGACTAGTTTTGAGGTCATTGTCAATTACTCTAAGTGGGATACCAACTACTTGAGGTTGGGTTATTTTGTTGAAACTAGTTTTGATTTTACATGGATGTCCATGAATTAGGTCAATTCCACTTAGCTAAAAATTTGAGAATTTGGAAATATAGAATTAGATGGCATACCTTGATTGAATGGCCTAGGTAGCCATTGACTACATTAAGCCACATAAAAAAATATGGTCTCCATCTCCACCAAGTGTATTTAATTTCATTATCTTAGAATTATCCTTTATTATGCTAGCCACTTTTACTTGAATAGCTTGACATTTACAATCTACTTTCTTTTTATGATAGTCAGGATAATAAATTGTCAAGGTTTTCTTGTGTTTCTTCTTACTTCTTCCTGTTGTGCAATGCATCTAGATGAGTAGCAATATGGTTAACGATGTATTAATTCCATATCCTACAATAAATTGCGTACCTCAATTTTTGAGAGTTCAATTGTAGCTGATAAATGAAGTATTTTGTTGCTATAATTTTTATTCATTATTGATCTTAATTAATTCCTACATATAAGTGATAAATCATCAAAGTATAATGTTGAAACAACTCCTCCAGTCATTAGGTCTAATGCTTCCAAACTATTTTCTCTAACTCTTTTCAAAAATATCAGTTTGATGGATTCTCTATTCATTATAGTTTACTTGGATTTTTTAGGCTAAACATGAGCCTTTCCATGTAGTCCTCTAGTGATTCATCTTCTTCTTATGTTATCTTAAAGATTCCATACCTTCTATAGTTTTTTCCTTGACAATAGTCTTAATATTTGGACATAAACTTCTCCTTCATTTCTTCCCAAGTAGAAATTACATCCTTTCCTAGTCCCATAAACCATATAATAGCTACATATTTGAGTTTTGTTGGAAATAACTTTATTTTTTGAACTTATTGCTGATAATCATATTTGCAACATAGGATATCAAAATCAAAGAGGAATGTATCTAGGTCTTCACTTGATTTTCCCCTAAAAGTAGGGAAGGCAAAATGAGAGATATTCTTCATGGGTACATTTCCCCCAAGGGTTTGGATAGGGAACTCTAAAGTTACAAACTTATTGTTAGTTATTTTATTCTTGATGGTCCTACATGAATAATATTTATGTACATAGACCAGAAGCTTCTACCACCCACTCTTCAAATTATTTTTTAATCTCTATATTTCTTAGTGTCTAGTAAGCACATTTTTTTCATTTTTTTGGAAGGATATAAGGTCTCCTACATAAAGG